>CM060841.1:9290000-9885000 GCA_030762175.1 Metallyticus violacea
GATAAAAGGGTTTTAATACGTCATTTTAATGCATCAAGCAATTAAGTTCAAATGGTCATTAAATTGACAGCATTATTATTCAAGCGCAATGAGCTGGAACGTAATTAGTTTGGTGTGCGGCAAATACTTCCCTACATAACTTCTCGCAGAAACACGAGGTGCGTTCAAGTCCCAAGGGCTCCGATTTTTTTCTCTCAGGATGAAAAGTAGGTAGAAACATGTGGTTTACCAGGGTAATTCCATAAGTTTCCGGCCTCGCCGATAAGGATAAACGCCTTCACAAAATCTTTATCTGGTGTCATACCTTATCTGCTAAGTAAATAGATGCAGCTGTAACTTCCGCTCCGCTGTGTTCAGTTGTTCAGATATAGTTCAGATAAAGAAGACTATATGTAGAAGATTGTGACATGTTCAAAATGAAGTGTCGAGCTGTTATTAAGTTCTTCACAAAAGAAGGACTTACTGCAAATGAAATTAAATAGCGATTGAACGGTGTATATGGGAAAGCATCCCCCCCTATTCTACGTAAAAGAATGAGCCAAACTTTTTCGAATGGGTCGAGAAAGCAATGAAGACGAAGAGCGTGCAGGTCGTCCCTTGGAGGTGCTCACTCCTGAAAACATCGCACTTGTGGAATCAGCGGCTCAAAGTTACAGAAATACAGCAAGGTTGGGTCTTTCTAAAACAACATTCCTTCGAATTATTCATTACATTTAAACATGAATAAGGTTAATGCAAGTACCTATACTTCTTTTCTCAGTCCAAAAGCAGCAACGAGTCATCTGCTGTCAGGCATTTTTGGAGCTCTGCTGTGGCTACGAGAGAGAAGTTCTGCAAACTATTATTATAGGAGATGGAATTATGGTCCTCTACTATGATCCCTTGTCCAAAAGAAAATCAATGGAGTGGCGTAAACCTAGCGAAGCACCGCCTCTAAAGGCCAAGATCACCCAGTCAACCTAGAAAAACATGGCCATAATCTTTTGGGACTGTAAAGGAACACTCTTCATTGGCTTCAAAGAGAAGAATACCACATTAAATTTGGAGTACTATGCTGGCCTACTGCACAACATACGTGCTTCATCAAAGAGAAAGAGCGAGGAAAGCTGAGTGATGATGTGCACCTTCTTCACGACAACGCGCCTGGCTCTTGTTGCAAAGGAAGCTGTAAAGAAATGTGAATTCAAGGAGATTGACCATCCACTCTACTGCCCAGATCTAGCTCGCAGTGACTATTTCCTCTTCCCAAAATTCAAGAAGGGCCTTCCAGGAAAGAAATTTAAGTAGGGCGAAGAAGAGATGGATGCTGTTTATGCGCATTTTGCAGACAAGACTTTTGACTATTTGGGGGTGGGGATTGAAATGTTAATTCAAAGATGTGAGAAGTGTATTGTAATAAAGGGTAACTATATTGAAAAATGAAACATAGTTTTTGTCTTTGTCATATCTAGAAAATGGTTAGGGCTGAAACTTATGAACCTATCCTTGTAGCTTAAAATGTACTGGCATGCTGCACAGAACTCCAGTGGCTGCAGCTAGAGTGGGGAGAGATTTTGACACTTGAAAAAATTACAAGAACAGCGAGTAATCCTTCGTTTTCTCATACCACTGAAATGCATCGCCAGCTGAGTGAGACAACAAATGATTCTGTTATGAATGTGAAAATTGTGCGTTCGTGTTGCGGCAGTTCAAAGAAGGCCGAACATGGTGTGACAAGGAACCGAACAACCTCCGGCTTCGTACCAGCCGGTCAGACATCTGGTTGCTAGAGTGGAGAAAATGCTTTTGAGAATCGCCGATTAAGTATGGAGAATATCGCCTCCAAAGTTGCCATTTCCATGGTATCTGTGCACACAATCCTGCATGAAGGCCTGAAAGTGCAGAAAGTGTCCTCCAACTGGATGAGAACATGACGCAGGAATTTCTTCTTGAAAACCACTATGAAGTTATTTCTCATGCTCCCTACTCACCTAATCTGACTACTAGCGATTTTTGGCTCATTCCATCGATGAAAGAAGCTCTCCATTGTCGCACAGTCTTTAGTCGGCCGCTATTGCAGCTGCGGTTTTCTAGTGCTCAAAACGGACTCCTAAAGAAGCGTTTGCAGCGGCCATGGAATCACAGTGTCGACGTTAAGAAAAATTGTTCGTCTGCAGGGAGATTGTATTGATAAGTGACAGAAGTTGTAAAATATTTGGTGCAAATCATTTGTGAGGGAAAAATCGGAGTCCTTAGAACTTGAATCCACTTCGTAGCTTAGGAAAGTTTTTGCATACTAGAAATTCTATTCGCCAACATCTTTTATTGGATGGAGAAATATGAAGAATGAACCAGCTGTGTTTTGCCTTGGAATAAGAAAAGCAACCATGTATTCTGCTTTGACGGAAAATTTTCTTATTAAGATATTTTCTGTAGCATTCAATGAAAAAGTTCATTGTCAATTTTCTTAGAGACCAATAGAATTACCTTTTGTGCATTTATCATTTAGACGATATGATAATTGACAATGAGCTTATTCTCTATAAGAGAGAAACATGCACAGAGAGAGCGAGAGAGAGACAGGCAGACAGACAGAGAGAGAGAGAGAAAGTGAAAAATAAAAATAAAAAACAATACAGAAGAAACTCTTATTTTCAATGTGTAAAATTTGTGACCATTATAAAGACAAAGGGGGCTTAAAAAAGGAAGCAAACAACAGAGAGACTTGAATATACCTTAAAGTGATAAATTTGGCAAGTCCATAAAATATTTTGCTTTTATTTAAATGTAAAATATAATTGTAAACTGGCATTTATAATTTTGTTGGTCAATAATTAATAAATTGTTACCTGATGAATGGGCGAAACGTTTTAAGATTTGTTACTAGAGATTTAATGATTTAAACTATTTAATAATGTAAATATTGATTGCACTATTGTTGTTGTAGTTTTCTCAATTGTAGGTTAAATTTATTTCTACAGTTCTATCATTCAAAATTCCTTTATGTAATGTACAGTTTTATTGTTCAGAAAATTAGAGTGAAATATTTATTTCTGAATTTTATGAATTTTCATCATTCTTCTCTCGTATCGTTGAGTCACCTTTTCATGGCCAAATCCACTGCCACCGGTGGCCGAGGTCGTTAAGGCGCGGCTTTGTTAGCGGGAGGTCTGGGGTTCGATTCCTACCGTCCTTCATGACTGAGGTTTTTTTTTTTTTTCCAAGTTTTCCTCAATCCTTATAAACGGCAAATACCCGGAAGGTATCTTAAACATAGGTCAGGAACGCTTTCTTCCTTTAAAAAAAATCCTTTCCCAATTTACCATTCCATCTCATGTATAACCAGTGACCACCGCCTGTGATACCTCAATAGTAAAAACAGGTGTTAAACACCATTAAAAATAACCAAATCCCGGGGGTTTCCTCCAGCACGTCCTTAAAGTAAGTATTTTCTGACGTTGAAAGGAGGAGGTCGTTTTCAAATTATTTACATATATTTATTTTAAATATATTTCACAGATTTAAACACTAGCCACTTTTATTTCCTTCACTGTAATTCTTTGCACAGTCCTACACATCATGTCCTTCTCCTTCTCCTGAGGTATGGCAACATCGCATCCCTCCTTCTCCGTACCGTAGCGAGCACTCGTCTGCTTATACTTGTTTACAAAATATTGGTAATGTATAGGTACATTATTGTCTGTGCAATTGGCTGTGCAATTCTTATTGAGCTTCTTACCCTGGACCCATCTCTAGTCACAAACTCACTAATATTTCTAAAGTAGTGATTAATGTTATAAAAAGTACTCAAACATATACATAAACATATACAATTAAGTCGCAGGCAAATTAAATTATAAATTAACTTATATAACTTTTTTGCATTTTGCTTGGTTTCGTTAACACAAATCGTTTAAATAAAAATTTGAAAATGTTGTTAGGAACATCGACGAAAACGTTTGAAGTGCCCGTGGATTGGAAAACATAAGTTTACTTACATTACAAATATCAGGGCGGAAGTCAAGTTCTTTTTACATACGGTGAACATTTATGTTTTGATGAAGGCAGCTTTTATATTCACTGATCATTCATTAAAAATTTTCTTTATAATAGTAGTTCTATTCATTTACAAAAACCCGTTTTATGTGTTCTTTAATAGCTTACATTGTGGTTTGTGCTATTTCCTTCGAGATAGCCGATGGAGCCAGGAGAGGAGCTTATTTCTACTGAGAAAACCTGGGTGCGACTTGGTGGCTTCTAGATACCTAATCCAATTAGAAGACTTATTCCGGCAGTAATTATAATAAATTATCTCCGAGTTCTATGGAAAGACTAATCTCTCCCTCTCTGTCTGTTCCTTTCCTTTTACAGCATGCAAAGGGTTGAAGTTTAATTGAAACTCACCTTACATATTACTTTAATCTTCCAAGAGCTCTCTTAGTCTTCAAAATGCTCTCCATTTCTCTTAAAGGTGAGGCAGCCCAATTTTCAAGATTTGAAAAACGTTTCGTAAATTTTACTGTCACTTCCTCAATCTCAGATTAGTCAATATAATTTCCTTTTCATGATATTTGATCTTATTTAGAAAACCAAAGCAAAATAGAACTTAGGTCAACTGACAGATCTACCTTGCTGTAGTACATTCTCTCTGTACGTTTAGGGTCTTCAAGATGTGCTGTGCTAAGTTAGCATTATAGCGTAACACTTGACAATTCTTCTCAGCAAAACAGTGAACTTCACTTTGTAGATATAGTTTCAGTGTTTAACTCAATCTCTTCCAGCACTTTTTTGTGGTATTTGATGACATGTGTTTCTGTATTTTTCTTATTCGGATTACACAAACTAGAGTTTTCGCATTCCATTGCAATAGGTAGTCAATATATGCCCATACTTCATAAAACGTGACCATGAATTCCGCTTTGTCAAATCGGACAGATAGATCAGTAGAATTTGATTATGGCACTAAGACAGGGCTTGAAGTTTTAACTTTAGTTTAATAATAGAAAAAGATATCCTATTGTGTCCCTTAAAGCGCAAAGGCCTCCTAATAAGTAGGGAAGGCTCGCTTTTCCTAACGTGGTGAGCTATTCCTCGCTAGTTGTTCGTATGCTGTTTAAGACACTCTTTGGTTACTCCATTTCTCACTGCACTAGTTGCTTCTCGAGAGATTTCCATTTTTCTCTTCCTCTTGCTACTCTTGGCCAATCTGGACCTGCAGGTTACTTGAAGAGGTCTGTCCATCTTCTTCTGGTTCTGCCTTGTGTTCTTTTTCCTATCCGGGGGTCTTACATGGAGATCTTGTAGGTCCACCTATTGTCCTGCATTCTTGTGACGTGACCGCCCCATTATCATTTGTTTCTAGTAGCTATTTATGCAGTATCTGCTGTTTGAGATAACTGATTTATTAATACTACAGGTATTTTGTCCTTCCCAGAATCTTGCGTTGTGTTTTTCTTTGTCACATTTAAATTTTAATCTTTTGTTTTTCTGTTATTCATCATGTCTGGCACATATATAGTAAAACAGGGTATACACAGGTTTCGAGCGTCTGGAATCTGATTTTCTTAGTGTTTAGTTAACGATATAAACTTAAGGACCCAAAATGCTCTCCAGGTTAAAGAGATCCTTCTTTATCCATTTTATCATTCAGTTTAATATAATCACCCAAATATTTCCGTATTGTAGTTCGGAAGACAGCTGATGTTCGCAGTAGCTCTTTCTTGATCCGCCAACTTGGTATACAAACACAGGCAATCATGTTCCGCACTGTTATCCATAAAATTGTCTTACCTCTTGCCCGAAAAAACTATATTTATCACGTTACTGCATTCGAAAAGTTATATGCTTATTCTAACGAGGCATAATTAAGTTTCCATCTTTACTGCGAGTATATAAGTTCGGTACAGAAACAACAAAATGATAAAAGGGGACAGAATAATGCATATAAATACTAAAAATGTCAAACCAGTAATAGTTGTTTATATCAAAGGTCCTCCAATAATTACAAATATGAGAGAATCTACGAAAGATGCAATTTATCACAAATTTGAAGGCTGAGCTGTTCAATAAAAAGGAATCTTTTTTTTTTTTTGTTTTTTTTTGACATCATGACGTTGTCTTCGTAATATTTAAATATTTCTCAAAGTAATACCCTTTGGATGCAATGTATTGTCCCTGGAAACCATTTTGACACGTTCTTCAGAATCGCCTCCGCATCCTTCACCACTGTTTCTAATAATGAAAATGTCTTCCACGAAGATGCTTCTTCATTTGGGGCAAAAAGGGGGGGGGGCACGCGGGGCTACATCTGAACTGCAGGAATGGTGAGGGACATACATCACATTGATTTTTGAGAGACATTCAATTACAGCATTTGTCAAGTGCGGCCGTGCATTATCATGGCGCATGGAAATATGATCTTATGGCCTTGCAAAGTTTTCAGGACACCTCTGTTGTATTGCCCAGGTACAGTTGTGGGTGCAAGTACATCATGCAAAACACTCCTTGAAAATCGAAAAATGAGATGAGTGTAACTTTTCAGCAGAAACAACTTTTCTCGGTCCTGCTGGTGGTAGTGGTAACCATGCCTACCTCCTAAACCCAAGATCGCGGGTTCAAACCCGGCCAGGACCGATGGATTTTTTCGAACGTAAAAATCCTAAGTATGGCTTCCTTCGGGAGGGAAGTAAAACCGTGGGTCCCGTGTCGTACATTTGCGGCACGATAAAGAAGCTCAAGCCTGAAAGAAGAGACCTATGAGCAAAATTTGTCGGCCGTTTCACGCCCTGATTTGAATGGGACGCTGATGTCCTGAGATGTTAAAGAGCGTCCCTAATTAAAAGAAACAATTTTTCTCTGTAGGTGATGGTGGAGATTTTCACAGAGAGCTTTGCTGTTTGTCTCAGGATCGAAATGATGTAACCAAGTTTCTTCAACAAGGATTACCTTAGAAGGAAACTTCGCATCTTCGTGTGACATATTCAACTGCATTGTGCAGCGTTTTAGTTACCAACGCGTGAATGACTTCAGAAGTTCTGAAAGTGTTCTTAATGTTATTTGACGACCCTCTCTCACAATGAGAGCAGCGGTGTTAATGTTTTCTTCCATTAGAACACAAACTGAAACCTTTCTTTGAAATTGACTGCCTTCCTTCTTTAAACATTTAAAAACCATCTTCATAGATCTCCTTGCACAGGCCTCACCTGAAGATTTTGAGATGAAAGAAGACGTTCATAGCAGCATATCGATCGCCACTTGTCACCTTCATTTTGCTGTAGACGGAACTAGCATTTCTCAACTTGCAGACCTCTCATAGGCAATAACCGGAAGTGACAAGTACCACGCGTATATTATGAATTAAGTCATCCAAATAGTATATAGTTAAATTTTAGTGTGAGAAATTATGCCTGTAAAATGTATGCCCATTCTGTATTGAATATAACCCTAATATTTAACACTTTCAACAAACAATTCAGAACTCTTGTGTAATATCAAATTGAATGTATTCTGTTACATCATAACACATTCAATTTGATATTACAAAAGAAGTTTTGGATTGTTTGTTGGAAGTGCTTATAACGTGCACTAAATATTCTGAGAGATATTCTGTTTTTAGTTTACGTTGCTGTGTTTGCACTTAATTTTATAAAAAGTATTATTTTTACGCAATTTTTTATTAAAAAAATACATGAGTTTGAGCATTTTTTATATGAAACCACTTTCAGTAGGGAGATCGCACTGCTTAAACTTGCTTTTTAATATACTATGCGTTCCAGTCAACTATCTGCTAGCCTTATCATTGATTCTCTGGCAGATGGTTGTGTGGGATACACGATATGTATTGTGCATCACAAATTTTTCATGTTCTAAGGCCCTAGAGTCTACAAATTTGCGAATATAGGACACAAATGCCATTAGAACGAGTACAAAAGTACCATATTTCAGCTATGGAGGTTTTGTACGTAAATGTGGAAAATATTGTTATAGAAATTGCTTTAAAATTTGTACTGGGCTCGTAATATGATGTGCGGGTTGGTAACCTACCTTTAAGCGCCATTTGTGATTTATTATTTATTTATTTATTTTTGAAATGAGTAACGAACACATTGTTCGTTTGGAAACTGTATTTGTGTTCTGCATGTGACCACAGTGGATGAGTATTTCATTTGGATTAACACACACCTTTTCTTTTTGCACCATTCCTGCATATAGTGCAAAGTTGTTTGAATTAGTTCTGAAACATTATTTGATATTTCCCTCGTATAAGAATAGCTATATCATTAAATGTCCTTGGGGATATAATATATATGCCTTGAGTTCCCATTCAAGGGGAAATAAAATCTTTCCCTCTGGATATCATCCGGTAGCAGCGATCTGCAGAATTTTGTTGAATCCTTTTGATTTTCAACATGATTTTATCCATCAACAACAGGCGTACTATAGTTACTTATTATGAACTTTTAAAATATGTAATCGAAAACTCCCTCTGTATTGAAAAAGGCTCAGATAATATCTATTTGTGTTATAGTGAGGATAGTACCCTTGAAGGCCTACTCACAATATCTTCAACATATGTAAACAGTTTGATTTAGGTTTAAAGTGGCCACACTTTTAGTTTCTTCTGACGTAAGAGATAGAAATTATCTAAGAAAAGTAAGAAGGAATTGTGTACTAGTAACGACGACAAAAAATAATAAAAATACACATTGTCAAGGGTAAAATGTTGATGAAAGGGCTACAAACTTTAGGTAGTTGATCAAATTAATGAACGTTGGTAACATCCACTTCATTTAAAAATAAAGGACAGATAAAAAAGGATTCACTGGAACTTTCATTGAGATAATATTATTTAAAATTAAGTTTTTTGATTTTTCAAATTATTGCAAGGACTGTAATATGATAAATTTAGTCACTATTCTTGCTGAGTACACTAAAAATCCAAACTTTTTTAAACGGAAACACGGAAAACGATACCATACTCAGTGACCCGTTTTGGACTTTTCAAACCATTTGATTTTATATGAACCCTGCGGGGAAAAGAGAGAAAGAAAGATATGTGATGGCGGTGAAGGTGCGGAGTGGCGTAGGGGGAGAGTATATTATATAGCCGTATAAACGGGATGGGGATGTTTGTGACAGGAAGACAAATAACACGGACAATACAGATAAACAAGTAGGTAGCTTTTGGTGGGAGCCATTGTGTGCTCTTGTTGGCCCTGCTGTTAAGGTTCGGAACAACCACGACCGCACCTGAATACAACCCCAACAATAAATCAGGAAATGAAACGCTTCGCGGTAACTTGTGTCATTAAATTCGATTTGGGAAACTCGATTTATGAGAACTGCTTTGTGGCTATTGTCTTTCAGGAGCGGATAACGTAGGTTGTCTATAATTAATATCCATTACCATACGCGTTTATGTATATAATATAAATTACATTTGAAGTCATTCTTGTTTTTTTATATTTAGGCTTAAAACAGTCAGAGCCACCTGAAAAACCAAACAAGCAAGCAAAACCTTGCCGATTTGGACTCTACTCCGCCTGGAACTCAGAATAAGTGTGTTTTTATCCGCTGCAAAATGACATAATTAAATGTATCACCTTCAATTTAATCACAATTGCAATTTGCGAACTTCTAGCGAACTACGAGAATAGATACATAAGTTTCCGGCCTAACCGTTTTCTCAGTATGATAAAGACAAATACTATATTTCACTTTTCAATATAGTTACCCTTTACACTACTTCCATCTTTGATTTAACATTTCAATAACCACCCCCCCCCCAAATAGTCACAAGTCTTATCTGCATAATGGGCATAAACAGGATCCATCGCACATCACACTCAGCTTTCCCCACCTTCTCTATTTGATGGAAGCATGTAGTCTGTGCATTAGGCCAGCATAGTACACCCCATTTACTCTGGTGTTCCTCTTCTTGAAGTCAATGAAGAATATTCCTTCACAGTCCCAAAAGATTGTGGTCATGATCTTCTTGGTTAACTGAGTAACCTTGGCCTTTAGAAGAGCTGCTTCGCCAAGTTTACGCCACTCCATTGATTTCTTTTGAACAAGCTCATAGTAGAGGATCACAGTTTCATCTGCTATAACAATGGTTTGCAGAACTTCTCTCTCGTTATCACGGCAGAGCTCCAAAAATGCTTGACAACAGATGACTCGTTGTTGCTTTTGGACTAAGGAAAGAAGTCTAGGACCCATCTTGCACTAACCTTATTCATGTTTAAATATTCATGAATAATTCGAAGGGCTGTTGTTTTAGAAAGGCCGAACCTTACTGCTATTTCTGTAACTTTGAGCCGCCGGTCTTGCATAATTTCTCCTTTCACAGGAGCGATGTTTTCAGCAGTGAGCACCTCCAAGGGCGACCTGCACGCTGTTCATCTTCAATGCTTTCTCGATCCATTTGAAAAAGTTTGGCCCATTCTTTTACTGTAGAATATGAGCGGGGTGCTTCTCCATATCACTTTTCAATCGCTGTTTACTTTCATTTGGAGTAAATCCTTCTTTTGTGAAGAACTTCACAACAACTCGAAACTCCATTTTAAACATATCACAATCTTCTACATATAGTCTTCTTTATCTGAACTATATCTGAACAACTGAACACAACGGAGCGGAAATTACAGCTGGAATTATTTACTCATCAGATAAGATATGACACCAGATAAGGGTTTTGTGAAGCGATAACCCTTATCGGCGAAGCCGGAAACTTATGGATCTACCCTCGTGTAAACAAAAGCAGCATACCACAAAAAAGCAAGAGATATTTTGGGAAAACATAGGATGAATTGGTTATATACTGCGGTGATGAGACCCATCATTACTTATGATTGCTTAAAATATGTAGGTATGTCAAAAACAAGAAATTCAAACATTCATATGCTTGCTTATTTGTGCATAATGTAAAGCACATTACAACTGCCATGGACACCCTTCTTAACTTGCGCCCCTAATTATGCATATAAAAGATTGTGCTTATCGACTGAAACCCATTTATTGAAATGAGTAGTAACTATATGATTCCCATCTTATCTTTTGAGAAACCTTTAACATATAATTGGAATGTACTTAAGAGATAAAACAGTGTCAGGCAGATAGCCTAGTGTGGTTTACAGATGGCTTCCAAACTGAGACTGGAGACCATGAGTGTTGGACAAACGCGGCTGGAAATTGACACAATAAGATCATGCTGAAGAAACAAAGCTCATCGTATATTGTAGACCTTCTATGGCAGACCCAGATCAGACTGGTAAGAGATATTCTTACAGGCCACTGTAACCTCAAAAAATACATGTATACAATGGAATCATAATGGAAATCCCATAATGTAGATTTGGTAACGAAGAGGTGGAAGCTGTCTTTCATATTATCTTCAAACATAAAGATTTGTCTCGCAGGAGATATAAACTCTTTGCAATAATAAATCCAGTAGACGAGATTTCTCAGAGCAACTTCTTGATATTTATATAAAACAGGGAACTGTTCATATAGAAAGTATAAAGATAAGAACGTAATGTAGCATTCCTTCAGGCTTTAGTAGCAATCCCAATTCCATCTTTAATACAGTCTAACCTAAGCAACGGCCGCCATTCGGTCCCGCTTACAGCCGCTTTTACCGTAAAGCCCCCAGTTCTCCAGGCTCTTTAATGGACAGTTTTAGACCGCTCACGGTTTCGCCCTGCCACATTCGTGGCTGTAAGCTGCAGTGCTAATCTGAGAGAGCATAGTAGCTTAAGAACTTTGGGTATGCGTTCATACCATGTGGGCTGATTGCTGCACTTAATGATGTTAACAAAGGAAATAGCAAATCTGTTTCTTTAACTTAGACATACAGCACTTAATCATTGGACAGTTACAATGTTGTGACTTAGTGTGCAGTCAGGGAAATAAGCACAGACCTCAGAGAGGTCCGTTTACTACACAACTAAATTGTTAATTTTTCGGCTGTTTGCCACTTTGCTGTGATCAAAGCTGGTTCCTTGCCTTGCAACACTGGATTAGGGAGAGTTGCCAGAGAAATTGGAACATTGCCTTGGACTCGCTTAAAAGCAGAATTGCAGAGAAGATGTCGCTTAGAGCATGTGCAATATGAAGTGGCCCTGTCAACAAGGTGTGCCATTGTCGTATCTTATTTCATTCTTAATTGAGTTTGACATAATTGAGCGCTGAGGGGTTGTCTTTGTATAAATCAGAACAACATAACTGCGATCTATCTATGTAGGAATTGTGAGATGTTTATGGATTATTCTCTTTGGGACTATTGAAACAAGAAGCAATGAAAACGCCTTCCTTTTTCGGTTCAGTCAACCCTCGATGATACGCACGCTTTAATGTTGACTACATAAGCGCATAGTGCCACGTGATAAAGCTTATCAGCTACTGACTGATTTCTTCAACAAAGTGACGCACTCTTCGACTGCGACGATTGCATGAAGCGATCAATCATAAAAATGCTGAGTTTTGATATTGTGTTGTTGCAATATAATGCTCATTCACAAGGACAATATGGCTCTTCTACATTATAATAATTTCAAAGATTGTAGAGGGGTATTTAAGACAAGCAATTTGAGAAGGGGAACATGGTCTTCTCGTTCAAATGTCAAACTTATGGTATTAAATGTTCAATTGTCAGGCAAGTTTTGGAGCATGTATGTTATTTCAATTTTTGTTATATCTCGTTCATTATTGATGACCTGTTTCTTCTGTTATGTGCTATAGTATGAGCACATCTCATCATAAAATGAAAATAATACCAGTAAATAATCTGTTCCACGGGACCCGAAATTACGATATTCGACACCAATCTTATTTTAAGGTACACAATCAGGAGGACAACACCTCTCAGCTCCGTGTTATATTGTCTATAATGCTCTTACCCTATTTTATTCAATGACTTATAACCATAAAATTTCCATTTCATTGTCATTATATTTTTGATTCCTTGCCTCAATTTGTTTATCTAAGATTCCCCTATAGCCTCTGAAATAATATTTCGGGTATACAATTCAGCGATTATAATTGGATTGAAACGTACTTGCATCTCAAGGGTCAACGACTTGAAGCAATAAATGCACACTTTCTACTACGGCACTACAAAATTCGCACCGTTCTTTAAATCACATTCATGTATGAAGCTTTACAACTACTTAAACAAAAATTAGTACAAATGCTCTTTATGGTATATTTTTTCAAGCTCTTTTATGACATTTTTTCCTCTTTTATCTATTATTTTTAATTGGGCATATTTATACAAATAATTGAACACTTTATCTTACAAAATTACATTTTCTCCAAAACTATAATGAACTACATTTTTTTTGACTATTTAGAGATGGAAATAATATTAACAAACTGAATTTTATACATATACTGAAGGCGCCAAAACTGTATACACACTTTCACAGTAGATATCTATTTAATATATTTCAAAGTTGGACCAAAAAAAAAAAAAAAAACAGTAATGTGTAGTATGATATTCTGTAAACAGATGTGATTTATATTACGTTATGCTAGCGTTGCTACAACAAAATGGACCCAAGATTATCGTTTGAACAGCCGAAAGCAATTTTGAAGTAGTATTGGAAAACCCAGAATGTTGTTGAAGTCCAAAGGCAGTGGAGACGTGTGTACAGAACAAAACCGTCAACGTGAGTAACAATTGCACGCATTAGAGACAAATTTGAGACTTACGGTACCATTGCAATGTTCACAAGGGCAGATCTGGCAAATAATTACATCACCACCGGGTTGTACGTGAGTACCTTGATGACAATCTTCAAAGTGACTGGATAGGACGAAGAGGTCCGATTGAATTTCCACCTCGTTCTCCGGATCTAGCTACGTTGGACTTCTACCTACGGGGAGCTCTTAAGGATGTTGTATACCGTAGAAAACCAGCAACACTGACAGCACTTCGGGAAGAAATTGAAACGGCATGTGCTGCAATCGCTGAGGACACTTTCGCAAACGCTAGTCAATCAGTAGTTCAACGTACTCAGAAGGGTATTGACGCCGATGGTGAGCATTTTGAGCAACTGTAACATGATTAGTGCTCATCATTTTCTGTTTGTGTGAATTCAGTTTTGTTAAGACATTTTTTTCTTTGCTTGAAGTGTGTATACATTTTTGGCGTCCTCTGTATATATGAGAATATTGGTCCTGCACATGAATCTTAAGGGACTCTTTGACCTCCAATTTATTACTTTATTCAAGGTCTACAGTTCCTAGAAAGGAAACTATTTCGTTGATGTTACAAATAAAATGAATTAATTCGATTTTTCATTATACCATATTTAAAAAGAAGAAAAAAAACCCTGTGAAAATTATTTACCAATCTTTTATAATTACTATTTTTTAAAATAATGTTAAAATGATGTTTAATGTTATCGATATTGCATAAGTACCTACGCACCAACACTGTTACGAAAATGCCCTGCTATCTGCAATTTGTCCTCTGCATCTTATAAAACGCTACTCCATCTGTGGCTTCTTCATCTAAATATTATAACTACTATAGTGCCTCGTCAACATAAATAATGAATAATGTTGAGGATAAGCTACCTCCCCGCTGAACTCTTGAATTTATTTTATTTTATTCTGACCCTTGTGTTCGGTTTTCATGTATATAGTTTGTAATTCTTTAATTAAATGTGAGGTTATCTTTGTACTTCCACAAGTACAGGTTGTTTGTTATTTATATTACGTTGTTTCTCTATAATTTGCATTTTAATATACTGTCAGTGCATGATCGTCCTTTATGAAAACCAGGAATTTTCTTGGTTTCCCAATTAGAAATTATGCATCGTGTATCCATTATAGAGTAAATGTACCTTCATTAATTGGAACATTTACTTCTCTCTGTCTTAGTGAAAATAGAGAACACTTAAACAAAATTTAATATCAAAATTCTGAAAATTCGTTTAACAATAAGTTACTTTATTTTAAGTCTATAACTCATAAGCCAATTACAATGATATTTTATCAAGAGTGAAATGTACTCGTATTTTTATGCTACCTCTGGCATCCATTTTCAGCTAAGTTATACTTACTTTGCTAGGCTGAGAAAGACTTTAATTGGTTATATTATAGTGTTCAGAAAGTACATTATAGCTCTTAGTGAAATTTGTCATGGTTATTTCAGTGCACAAATCGAACAACAAAAGTGGTTTGTGTACAATTACACACCAACACAAATACAGAATGAAAAATCATAATATATACAGGTAACTGATGCAAAAAATACATCCATTGCCACAACAAATTAAAAAAGGAGCGAAAAGCCATTCTTTAAAGCAAGAAAGCGGTGGAGGTGACGTACGAAACACAGTTCCTAACCCTTAATTGGTTCCGCTAAAAGTACCCATTGGTAATTGAGTGTTCGGTTAAACATGAGAGATGGGAAGAGAATTGAATGTTTATTTTCGCTCATTGTGACCCGCACGACGGGTGGTGGTCGAACTCAATTGGCTGTACTCCCCCATTTCGAATTGCCCCTTTTATGACCAGTGCGGGCTGTCGACCGTTTCAGATATGCATTGACTGAATGGAACAGAACGATAGGGCCACCAAGATAAATAGCCGACGTGCTAATGATCGGCTATCTAAAGGCCCTTGCTGATAGAGTGTTCTCCTGGAGCCGCCCTGCTTACAGCTGCGGGGCTAAGGCTGTATACACTAATTCTATAATTCATAAGTTTTCACAGGGGGAGCGCTGGTGTTATGGGATTTGGCGGCCAGCGCAGAGCTCTCCTGCAAACAAGAGGTCCTTTCGCTGAAGGCCTAGGGAGAGATTAGAAATGAGCTGTGCGTAAGAACATTTACTAGAAAAATAACAAAGCCATATGAGTAGAGAGGACTTGCAATTCAATCTTTTCGTCGTTCCATGGTAATTTAGGTTTTATATCATTGCGTTTCTTTTTAGTTCATAAAATACAAGACCTATTTAGTCTTTGCTTTAATGCCTGTAAGGGTATTCTTATCTTTAATTCGTTGTAAATGTTTAATATTCTAATTACTTTGTTTCTTAAATGCCCCCCGCATGAATAATCTTCAATTCCTTTTCAGCAGCACGTTTTAATCGCGTGTATTTCATCCCTATCCTTTCTGTTAAAACCTTGTCTTTCTTCCGTAAAAATAAAAACTGGTAGATCTATCTTTTTATTGGTGGTATAATTTCATATTATGTTTTTTTTTTTTTTATTATTTGTCTTTCCTTAATTCAGTCGATTTATCATACCTTACTTCCTTGCACCCGTTTGCTTATAGTCGCGTCAAACGGACTAATAAATTTCATCAAATGAAATATATTTTGTTTAAATATGTGCAAATGTGTTGACTAGCTGTTTAAGTTTCAGCAAGAGCTTATTTAAAATGACTTTTCCAGTTCTCTTTTGCTCTTCATAAGCTGCTAAACATCTACACAGTCTTGTGTATTAGTATTTAGTATTTATTTCTCATGCATCAATATACAGAATTTTTAACAAAATAAACACAAATAAAAAAGCATTACTTTTAAATATAATAATCAGGAACAGTGCCTTCAGCAATTCCAGAAGGCACTAACTATAATCAAAATTTATTTCAATTTGATTGGCTCAGCCCCCCAGTCCCCGGTTCATCAGCAACCACCTACTGGAATATCCAGGAGACCGGGCTCCGATCGAACCAAAAACAAAACACAACATTAAAAATAATTCATACATTCAATACAATATTAAGTTATATTTCCTACTATATTAAACCTCCTTTCTTCTTTTTTTATCTTGTGCATATTTTATTTAAACTTGTATGCAGAAGAAAAATTCATTTTTATATACTTGTCGATAAAATATACCTCAAATATTTAAAATATTCTTGTGGGTGTAGAAACAATTATTCATAATAATAAAAAATGGAAAGTCAATAAGTGGTTTTCATTTCTAAGGTCACTGGCATTTATGTATCAGTTTTCCTAACTTGCATTTAAAAGAGACACTGTATGTGACCCATTAAAGAACTAGCCGGTTAAAGGTAGGTAAGATATCTTACGGAAACTACGCCAGAAAACGATTCGCTTTTGTTTAATTGAAAGATGAAATTGAAAAACTATAAAATGTCCGTAAAATAATCTATCGAAAAAAGAAAAAAAAAATATCTCGGAAGTTAATCAATCATTGTCTCGCGATTTTCACGTCAGAAAGACAAATTTAACTATTGGATATATCGGCAGCGAGTTATTTGCATGTGAATGCTTTTGTTTCCTCCACGTTGTGGTGTTTAGGTAATTATGTATCAGAAACTAATGCGTTTTCGCCTCGATTTTTTTATTTACTTTTTTTCCCCTTCCACGTTCAGAAACAGAAAATGAAAATTTGTTGGATGCACTGTCAGCGCGCTAAATGCATGCACATGCGTTTGTTTCTTTGTTTCTTCCTTTCTTCCGCGTTGTGATGCTGCTTTTTGATTTGATTTGATTGGAGTTATTTATGGACGCCATTTAACATCTCAGGTCATCAGCGTCCCACTCAAATCAGAGTGTGAAACGGCCAATAAATATTGCTCAGAGGGCTTGAGGTTCTTTATCGTGCCGTAAATGTACGACACGGGATCCATGGCTTTACTTTCCTTCGAAGGAAGCCATATTTAGGATTTTGGCTGACATTGTGCAAGACGTTGTTGCTGTTAGTCTCGTTTTCTTTGAAATTTAAACTTGTTTCATCGTAACTGTAAGATTTGAACCGTATACGAGAAGGCCCACTGAGTTCTGTGTCTAGCTGAAATGCAAAAGAGTGCAACGTCAGTTTCAAACGGAACAGCGCAAGCTCACAGGAGCATCTTATACTGAGATCTTCTCGTGTTTTTCTTTCTGAAGGTGCAAACCGTGACACAATAAATACCGAGGGTGCCAAAAATGTATACACACTTTCACAGTAGATATCTATTTAATATATTTCAAAGTTGGACCGAAAAACAACAGTAATGTGTAGTATGATGTTCTGTAAACAGATGTGACCCACATACATTATGATAGCGTTGCTACGTGATAGGTAAAACAACAATGAATGAAGTCAAGAGTATCGTATGATGTTCTGTAAACAGATGCGACTCACATTACGTTATTCTAAAGTTGCTATTTCGGAAGGGAAGTAAAGCCGTGGGTCCCGTGTCGTACATTTATGGCACGAAAAAGAATCTCAAGCCTGAAAGAGAGGCTTCTGAGCAAAATTAGTCGACCGTTTCATGCCCAGAGTTAAATGGGACGCTGATGACCTAAGATATTAAACAGAGTCCATAAATAAATAAATAAAAAATAACGTTGCTACAACAAAATGGATCCAAGATTATCGTTTGAACAGTCGAAAGCAATTTTAAAGTAGCGTTGGAAAACCGAGAATGTTGTTGAAGTTCAAAGGCAATGGAGACGAGTGTACAGAATAGAACCGCCAACGCGAGTAACAATTGTACGCATTCGAGACAAATTTGAGGCTCATGGTACCGTATGCGATGTTCACAAGGGCAGATCTGGCACATTACCACATTACGACCGAGACGTACCTTGATGACAATCTTCCAAAGCACTGGCGAAGACGAAGAGGTTGGATTGAGTTTCACCGCATTCTCCGGTTCTAACTCCGCTGGACTTCTACCTATGGGGAACTCTTAAGGGTGTTGTATACCGTAGAAAACCAGCTACACTGACAGCACTACGGGAAGAAATTGAAACGGCATGTGCTGCAATCGCTGAGGACACTTTCGCAAATGTTGCTCAATCAGTAGTTCAACGTACTCAGAAGTGTATCGAAGCCGATGGTGGGTATTTTGAGCAACTGTAAAAATCTAAGATGATTAGTGTTCATCTTTTTCTGTTTGTATGAATTCAGTTTTGTTTTGTTAACACGTATTTTTCTTTGCTGGAAGTGTGTATACATTTTTGGCACCCTCTGTATGTTACTTTTTGTGATATTATTTCTTCTTTTTCACTAGGTTTTTCCCGAATGCCCTGTAGTTAAAATGAGAACGGCTTTGCGATCTCTGCTTACATATCGGTGTTGTTCAAGTATTGCGTATGCTATATTTTTCACTGGTCACTCAACTTTTCTGTGGCGCCCTGTACTCGCTTTCATAAAGCACATCGGAAGGGATACTGGCTGAAGTGCGCCTGTTGATATTTTGTCAGGAGGATCAAATATTACAAATTGTGATTAATTATCGCATGATCGCCACAATGGGCTTCAACGTCAAGTAGTTTTGGAATTCCCTCGCTCCAGTGTATGTTTTATTGGGTTTTCGTCAACAAGTCAGTCCTTTAGAATCGTTCCCTGCTGGCTACATGTGGTGCTGTTCACGGCCGCTGACACGGCTGGTATTATGATCAAAACGGTGATGTTGGACAGTAGAAAAATAACACAGGAAAAATTAAATTTTGAAAGCGCTAAAGCTAAAATATCAGCTGATGGGTAAGACTAGTTTCAAAAGTTTGAATATTGGTGGTCCGCCATCAATCTTCAATGAAGTTGAAAAACTGTGTCTTATTATTATTGCTGTACTTAACGTAAAAGAAAATAATTTGCATTACTTAAAAATATTGAACATAAGATACAAAATAAATAGTATATTCTTCTTCTTTCCTATCCGTTTTTACTTCATTCTGTTAAGCCATGCATAATATATATTTTGGGTGTGATAATATTTCAGACAGGGATACATCCTGCCGCATCTTTAGCAACAATCTTCTCGAAGATTTAAGTGTTGAAAATAAGATTTAGAGCCTTCTTACTTTTATTCTTGTGTAGTTTCTTTATTCCTCTTTATTTGTACTTTATTTTTAAGATATGTAAATTAAGGCCTTTTCTATATATACTTCAAAATTATAAAATATATTAAGTTTAATTCTCCATTTCGATACCGATAATGGCAACTATAACATTTTCTGAACCTCGAGGACTCTTACAGTAATAAAAAATGAACAGAAACTAACTGCAAAACTTGTCACTTAAATTTTTCTGGTTTCAAGAGCTAAAACTTGAAACGAATGGGAAATTAATGCTTGGGTACCTTATAAAACTTTTTCTTATACAACTTTTATGATCCTACGAAGATTGTGTAATTATTTTTCAACATTGAAGCCGGAAATAAGGCTGCCTATATTAATTTTATAACTTGAGGGTGCAGAGTTATATTTCTAAAGGCATTAGATTTGATAAGGATAATTATTATGTATGTGTATAATGAAATCATTTAGAGATAGGCATAACAGAAATTGAAATAATTTGTAACTTGTACTTATGTGTATGCCATTTGACAGGTGATTGCATCTTACAAAAGGGTTTTGTATACATTTTGTGGTAAAAGATGCGAGAAAGAGACAGAGATGAATACCAGACGCCTAGACCGCTGACCGCTCCTTAGACAAGGCTGAGGAAAGGGTAAACTATCCTGTTGTTAGGTCATGAAACTTCTACCAAGGAATACTTAGGAGTTCACATCAGGAAAACATTTGGCCGTAACGGGACAGTATTTGAACAAAATCAGACGTAGCAATAATTTAAGTGAAAATGGAAATGTCAGAACGGTGACATAATATTTTATTACAGGGAATCCGGGTGTACAAGGTATTGAAAACAGCCATAAACACGTGCGTTATCTCTGAGAACATTTAGAAATCTACAAACTAAGGGAGGAAAAAGATGTTTCAATAGAAATCAGCATGTAAGCAAAGTGCCGAAATATATGACAAGTTGTTCTTGGAAAATTCAGGCTCGTGGGAAGACATTGTAGATCAGGAGGGGGAGAATAATTCTAGCCAATGGTCATCGGATAAAAGTCAACGAATAAGGAGAACTTAGATACAAATAAATATTTTTAAGATAGCCAATGATGAACATATAACACGGAAACAGGATAATACACGAGGACATTTACTTTAGCGAGAGGCATGGCGATATAGTAGAAAACTGGTGTACAGAAAGCAGACAGATATACAACAAACGAGAGACACACGAGGGGATTCATTCAACAGAGATACGGAAGCAGGCAGCCTAAGTCATTCGAAAGCAATCAGTCCAAATCATTTCTTAAGTCAGTTGAGGGCAGTGTAAGTCATTTCTAAAGTCAGTCTAAGTGAGTAGTGAAGTCAGCGACGAGCAGTCAGGAAGTACCCCCTATATTTTTACATGCGAATAAAATATTTTGAACAAGTCAACCTGGTGTATCTTTTGGGCAACACATTTCTCGTTTCCGTGGATCTATACTGATCCGCAAAACACTCCAGTGGACCCTGAGATCCAAATTCAACAGAATTGCAGCAGACGTCATCAGCGAGCAGCCCGGGCAAACATCGAGACCACGACTACCAGCCCAGCAGTCTACAACATTACGCTACGCCCCCGCACACCACTCTAATATTGCTCCAACATAATCTTTGATCTATACATTCATTCTAGTGGTTTTATAATTTGTTTGTTCCATCCATAAAATCCCATTTCTTCAGCTTGCAAAATGCTTCTTTCGAAAACAATCCCTTCGTCTGGTGCGAATTTCTTTCCTGCTTGTATTTCTTCATGTTGGGGAACAGTAGGTAATTCAAGGGAGCCCAATCCGGGAAGTGGGGAGGATGAGGAAGGATTTCATACCTTAAGTCCAACAGTATTGAAGTCGCAATTGAGCTGGCGTGTTATCGTGGTGGCAGTGGACATTTTTCTACACCAAAGAAAGTTGTTTTTCCTGATCGTCTCATTTAATTGTCCCAGTAACACAGCGTAATATTCACCGGTTAGGTTTTGTCGTTTTCTAAAATGTCAATTAGAATTATGTCATGGCAATCCCAAAACATAGCAGTCCTGCTGAGCGGATGTATTGTTTTCTCCGGTTGTAACCACTTTTTCGAATGCTTCTTCGTTTTCGACGTGAGTGGTCGGCTGTCATATTCCGTCTCCGAAATTCACTTAAACCAGTTTAAAAAACTCCCCATTGCTTGTGCTCTTTTACATCAATTATATGCAATTCTGAGCAAAGATGTAGATTCGCCTTAATGGTGTGTAACTTGGCCTTAGTTTCTGCCAGCACTGCTCTTTTCAAAAAGCAACGTTTTATTATTATTACAATTGACCAAGACCGGTCTTCTTTGCCATGGCAGTTACTTTAAATCAATTTAAAAGCCGGAACTTTCGCCATGATATGCATCATCAGTGGAATGAAAGTGTTTAGAGAGGCAGGTACAGAACTGTTGGGAGTGTGAAGGGGTAGGAATGTGGGAGAGTTTTGGCGCAGACGTTGTTTGTTGACCAGTAACAGATTCCAAGTTTTACTTATTTAACAGCTTCTGTCTGTATTTATATTATGTGGATATTATTTTTATCTCCTGAAAACTTTGTGGAAAAGGATAAAGGTTGTTTTTACACGAGTATCAAGCCCTTCAATTAATCTACTTCTGGTAACATATAGGTAATCATATCATGTGTTTGTTACCTATGTCAATTTCAAATGTCCGGAGCTTTGATTAATTTTCTTCCCATTTTTTTAAATGGATGATTTATTCTCTATGTATCTTTCTCTTCTTCAGAAAGATATTTAATTACATTAGGGACATAAACTTGTTTGCCATGTAGTCATATTTATAGCCTGCTATCTTTTCCCAACAAATTCTGTTCAGTTTTCTTACTTCCTTTTTGCCATTACTGTATATTATCTATTTATTAAAATATTTGGAAAATAGTTAAAAGACGTTTGCGAGATGTAGATAGGCAAAATATTGAGTCTCAATGCGCAGAAAAAGTATCGCCAACCTGCAGGCTCAAATACATCCGGTGTGGGGAAGTGGATATTATTTAGATATCTGTGGCAAAGAAGAAAGAAGTGGTCTCGCATGGTTCAGATTAGGGGGCTTGGAAAGGAATCAAAACAGTTAATACTCTCGGGGAAATAATTTACCCATTGTGCGGAGAAAGCGATACCTGGAGGCATATTTTGGCAGAATACAGGAAAACGGAAATTTTAAAAAATGAGCATTTAGCATCGCAATTTCTGAGTTCCAATAGAAGTTTGAACATTTGCCGGGAAGTGTTGGTACATGCGAGACACACAATTTGTGAATATTTCTACAGAAGGCCCGACAAAGAAGGTTAATGGCTATAGTGAAGAGGGGGGAGAGGTGGTATGAGAAAATAGAAGGGGGGCTCAAGAATGAGGTTTCCATTCATGTTTATGTATTTGTATATAAAACTACTAATAGAAAACGTAAATAAATCGAAATATCTATATATTTGTATGTATGCATGTAGATTTGTGAGTATATATTTATTTATGTATGTACGTATATATGTATGTTTGTGTTTGGCCCTTTTGATTGTTGTAAGGACGACATTAGCATGTATGGTCGTAAGGTCCATGCGACAATTGTATTTATTTTAATGTATTCTGAAATGTACAATAAAACGCCCATATTGTAAATATTGCAGCGCATATTATAAAAAACTGATGAAAGATCATATAAAACGTTTTAATTATTATACCAGGTATATACTTTCCACTTAAATGTCAAGAACTGACTGAAATTGGTGCTTTACAAAAATTGATGCCTGGGTTATTGCTTGTTTGTGCGGATGAAACCTGGTAGAGTAATTTCTTCAAGAAATTATCACAAATGTTTTCTTAAGATAGCCTATATATGTTTGTGTTTTTTTTTCTCAGCTATTTTTTGCAACTTAATTCAAAAAGTAATTGGATTGTATTACCGTCTTTAAGGAAACCCCTTCTGTTATAAAAGCCTTTTATTTCCTATATAAAGGATATTTTGCTGAAAAATCTAATGAAAATGCTAAATATATAGTTGCCTGCCTAAAGGAATATAAAGTAGAATTGCTGATTTATTTCTTTATCAGCAAAGAGACGGGGAAACC
The DNA here is from genome assembly GCA_030762175.1 of Metallyticus violacea. Classification (NCBI taxonomy): domain Eukaryota; kingdom Metazoa; phylum Arthropoda; class Insecta; order Mantodea; family Metallyticidae; genus Metallyticus; species Metallyticus violacea. The sequence goes on from CM060841.1 coordinate 9,313,874, forward strand.
ATTAATGTATGCGCAGAATTAGATTTCTTAATACACATTTATTAGTAAACACACTGCACTAGCTATCAATTAATGAAGATATTCAACAGGTAATTTTGTACTGTACTCAAACAGAACGTTTTTCTTTGTTTCCATCATTCCAACTTATTGACTACAATGCGTCACTGCAGAGAGTAAACTATTGGAAAAGCCGATGAGTGTCAGTATATAATCATTCTTCTTCATGCTGTGGAAGAAACCGCATGTTATAAATTGAAGGCTGATGAAGATTTTAACTTTGCAAAAACTGCATGACAGATGAAGCTTCTAACACTCTGTGACAAGGCCGGAAAACCAGCTATAGCTCAATATTAATTTAGGTTCAGTCTCCAAGCCATGATTCTGGTTGCTTCTCTTTGTCGCCTGGCGCACATGGATCACGTGTAATCAGAGTGCAACAGAGAGACCTTTTGTGTGTGCGTGTGATATTCCAAACATGTCTGCTATTCAATAAATAAACACTGGAGGGCGCTCTGATTTTTCGTCAAAGTGGAAACAAACCATATGTTATGTGTTACCTTTAGCCTTTTTTGTTAGTAAATCCAAAGGGGTTTAAATCAAAATAAAATAATAATATTTTGTACGTTTATGTTTTTACTCAGATGCATCCATAAAAATAATAATACATGTACGCAGTGACTGTTCACAAAAACTCAGGTGATGAAATAAATATGAATTAAAGAAGGGAAATTGTACTTGAAATTTTGAGAGATGTTTAAAGGGTTTATTTTGTATTAATTTAAAAACGGTAGATGCTATAACATTTGATATAACAAAGGTGTTAAACATTCTTTTTCTCGGCTTCGATCTGATCTTAAGGGATGGGTTTTTTTTTTTTTTTTTTTTTTTTTTACATTCGTAACTCCTTACGCATTCATTTGAAATACCAAATCATTTAATTCAATACAGGTTTCTAAATCACACTTCCGCAGGTTTTGAGTTCAATTTCCGGCCAGGTCAAACTATTTGAGTAAAGATTTTATGGCGGTTCTCCTAGCCCAGAAAATGTGCATGTCAGAGGGCGCCAAAGACTTCGAAACTATTTTCGCTATCATTAATTCATTTCAATTCTTCCTTACAGTCCTACACCTAAGTAATAAAAAGTTATTAAAAAGATGCTTTAACGGCAAAGGAAATTCTCACCAAATTTATAGTTTTATTAGAACTCTTCTCCTTCATTTTCAACAAATAAAATTCAGTTACTCATTTACACAGGCTCCCCAACCAATAAAGATAATCAATATAAAGGGGTCCAAAAAGTGCAACAATAGCCTGATATTGATGACCGGCGAATTAAAGTGTGGGAAATTAAGAGACTATTAATATTTCAGTGAAACATCAACAATTTCACATGAAAAACAGCAAGATGGGGCCGCGCTTGCTCACAGTAGATCAAAACCGTTTTCATATAAAATATTGCCACATATTTTGGAGCATTTTAGCAGCAACATAACTGATTTTGTGCACTTGGACACTATCAAAACAATTGGCAGGATAGATTCCATTTGCAAGAAAGGTAATTGCGCCAGTCTTTTGGGACGATAAAGACATATCTTCAAAATGGTAAAACCATAATCTTTTAGATGATAAAATACATGAGAAAAGACCCAATTTGCAGATTCTTTTTTTCATAAAAAAATATGACAGCTGCTCATAAAAGTGTTTTAGTGATGGAAGAACTGAGAGATTTAAAGTGTGAATTCCTGCAGCATCCCCCATACTCCGCAGATAGGGCTCCCTCCGACTTCCATTTGTTCGTAACAAGGAAAATTTTCCTTGCTGATGCGCGATTTTCATCAATTCAAAAGGGGAATCACTTCAGAGATAGCATAATGACATTCGAACATAACTGCAATAAATGTGTTGACATTAAGGCATAATATGTTGAAAAATAAAACTAAAGACTTAAGAATTCTTTCCTTCATTGTTAGGCCGAGAACTTTATAAATGATTCTCCTAGAATTGCTGAACGTGCTACATAAAATAAGTGTAATAAATCCCACTGGGAACCTGTAGAAATAAATGATTTAATTCAGTTTGCTATTGTAATTTTATGCTAACACTATACAGTTTAAGAACATTGCTTAGGGTGAGGTTCTTCCAAGAAAAAAATTATATCACTTTTCCAAACAATTAGAGATCATAATTAACGTATTAATTGAGGTCCCTAATGTCCTTACATTACAGATACCATTATTGGAACATGTGTTGAGAATGTAAACACATTAATCACACTTCTAATAGCCTTTCCCCCTACCCTTCCCAACATACCACGTGATATCCATTCCCAAATGCCTCGACTGTTAGTGAAGACAAAACGCCATTAACTGTATTCCTTGCTCCTATTAAAATAACGAGAGTTTGTCGACTTTATTTACTGCTAAACGCTCGCCAATACTGTGGCTGCTGCGAAAGCGAAGGAAGAATCCTTAGTATATCGGATAAACATATGGGAACCAATAAAATATGTTTTTTAGACTTAAATTTTATACTTTTTCCTAAATCCACTATGATTATGTCCGCTTACTTATGAATAAGAACACTCAATACGAGTTTTCTCCACGAATTGTTTTACTTCTCTTGCCGAATTTGGTTTTACACCATGAGCAATGTAAATTCCAATGAAATTGCTTATACAGAGGATGCCAAAAAATGTAAACGCACTTCAAGCAAAGAGGAAAATGTGTTAACATAACAAAACTGAATTCATACAAACAGAAAATCATCTTAGACTTTTTCAGTTACAACAGTTGCTCAAAATGTCCACCATCGGCGTCGATACACTTCTGAGTACGTTGAACTACTGATTGAGCAACGTTCGCGAAAGTGTTCTCAACGATTGCAGCACATGCCGTTTCAATTTCTTCCCGAAGTGTTGTCAGTGTAGCTGGTTTTCTACGGTATACGGTACCATGAGTCTCAAATTTGTCTGGAATGCGTGCAATTGTTACTCACGCTGGCGGTTCTGTTCTGTACATACGTCCCCATTGCCTTTGAACTTTAACAACATTATCGGTTTTCCAATACCACTGCAAAATTGATTTTCGCTGTCCAAACGATAATCGTGGCTCCATTTTGTTGTAGCAACGCTATCATAATATAATGTGAGTCACATCTGTTTACAGAACATCATACTATACATTACTGTTCATTTTCGGTCCAACTTTCAAATATATTAAATAGATATCTACTGTGAAAGTGTGTATACATTTTTGGCACCCTTGGTATATACGAAAAACACGTCTGCAACAGTTAAAATTGTCATGTATCTGAACGTTGAGTCCGTAGAACAAATGAAAGATCTGGCAGGAGTTAACAGCGTATGTAATGGAGTTCAGGACCTAGGCAATTACGGTAAAGAGAGTAGATTAATTGTTTGTACTTTTAATTCACTTTGCTATTACATTTGTATTTAAGATATGTATCTCAGATTATCGAGATTTAATTTTTTTATTTTTAATGTAAGTAGATCTATTACTTTGTATCTACCATCTACCATATATATCCATATATTTTAAGGGTATTTAATAGACAAACTTGACCGCTTTCATTGTGTAATCATAATGCTTGCGATTATTAATTCAATTATCCATTAGGTCAAACTGTCTGGAGGGTTTGAATTTTTGTTTTATTTTTTTTTTCCGGAGTTTTTCTCGACCCTGAGAAGCTTTAAGGCGCCAAGTACTCCGAGCTCATTTGCGTCATCATTTCATTCATACCTGGAACCCCATAATCATCTCAACTTCATCCACTGAGATAACGTAGCGACGCCCAATACGCGTCTCAAACTCACAAGTCCCCCTACACTACCACCTTGCCAGGGGGGAATGCTCAAAGTTCTTGAGAACAATGGGCTGGTATTGGGAAAAAGATATACACTGCCCAAAATGTAAGATTTTAAGGGAATTTTCTATTATGAGTATGCTTTCTATGAAGTATATTGGTATACATGTTACGTTGTATAGCATAACTTACGTGAGAACTAAACAAGTATTTTATATCACCATCAAAAAACTTTACTGCCAGAGCTTCAGAAATGTTTTAAATATCAAACGATTCTTCAAGTTTGATGGTGAGGCATTTTACTGATAAACACTGAGGAACATTTTCTTATCGTCTCACTGTAGATGTCTTGGTTATGTCGAGTGTTGCATGCAATATGAATAATCGGGTTACTGTGAATTCTTCAAGTATTTGTGAAGAAATTGAAAGAGTCAATTGCAATAAAATCTGATAAAGTGCATGATCCGACAGTGAGATCGATTTGTGAAAAACATCCAAAGTGATATTGGGTTAAAACAGGATTATAAAATAAGTAATATAACAGCATGCAAATCATTAGCATATATCTAAACATTTCTCTTTGAAAACATTTGAACGAAGAAACGCAACAAAATTATATACTTTTTTGAATAATTGGTGTAAATCTAGCAAATAAAGCAGCATATACTTTTTGCACTGCATCTCAGAAACTTATAAAGCTATCAATGTGACCTTTTTCATGAGATATTAAGAATACTTAAATTAAGATGTTCTGTAAATCTTAAATTTTAATTCTCTAATGAACATAAAAGAAATTTTAAATTGAAATAAATCTCATTTCCCGATAACTTAAAATTGTGACATAAATGTGAATTTTTATCAGGATTGACTGGATCAATTTTGTTTAAAATTTGCACACACATAATGTAGCGTAAATGTGAAATGTGGTACCTAGAAAAATTTAAATATCACTATTAGTTGATAAAAATTAATTCTATAAAAATTAAATATACTTTAATTGAAAATTACTGTATTTTTAAGCAACTAGTATAGATATATTATTTAAGTTTCCAGAATAGCATGTTGTATGCAGTTTAAGTAAAAAAAAAAAAAAATAGATTCCATTTCCACCAATAGTTTACAGAAAAAATGCATTACTATCTCACAATGTTTTCAGTTTTTTTAACAAGATTTTTATTTTGGTTTAAAATTTTAAAAAAAATGTGTATATGCATTAGAGTATTGCACTGTTCAGAGCACCTTTAGTTAAGTTTTCTTAATATCCCTAAAAAATTGCATATGCTTTAAAGCTTTCTGAGATACAATGTAAAATGTATACTGTTACATTATTTTCTACATTTACACTTCCTGGTTATCTTAAAATTTTGTTCACACTTTAAAATTATTGTTGTGTTTCTGGGAAAGTTTTTAGAACTATTACTCAGTTTAAGAAATAAAATAAAATATTTTCCTCGGTTCTTCAAATGTCAGATAGTGAAATCAAGTACAAATACACGTAACCAACACTATTCTGTAGGTTTCAGACCAGACACTTCAAAGCATCAAATCGTTAACAAAATATCTTTAGTATTAAGTACAGTCACCATTCCTATCGATGACCTTCTACTAAAATGACAGAAGACTATCAACGTCATTGTGATAGTCAGGAAGCAAAAATATACATCCAGTACAGTTGCCTGATCGACAGAGGTTCGGAATCGTTGTCTTCGGAGGTTCATCTTGAAAGAAAGAAAACTCCTTTAGTGGGTGCACTAAAATCTCTCAGCCAAGATTCCTCAGCTGTGTACAAGAGTAGTTTCGCATAATGAAAAATAGAATAACACTTACGTTTCACGAATGCAGGCGCCTTAGTGTTCAGCTTATCATGGGCACGTTGCAGCTAGTTAGAGTACAAAATGATGTTGATTGTTCGGCCGTCTGACGAAATTCACCAAACACAGAGAATATTCTTCTTTTTGGTGCTGATAGTTTCAGTTGTTAATGAACTGCCAAGCAATGATGAGTTCAGTTCTCAGCGCATGTCAGCACCCTATTAAGAAAAGGGTCCTTCTGCTGAGGTGACAACAAGCAAAACAGACCTCAGCTTATGTCACTTTATGTTAATGTCAACTCGTGCCTGTACCCTTTTCCTAGCTAATGTAGATACAACACTGACGTTGAATTGCTGGGCCACGTCCTCACAAGTGTTGTTCGTCTCAATAGTCGCTAAGGGAGCCTTGTTATCCATTGTTATTGAGCTTCCATTCCGGAGCTCATTCTCGGAATTTCGTTTCCTAAATCATCTTTTGATTCACGAAGGCCTGGCATATTTTTCGTGCTGCTGCATCTGCGTTGTTTCCCAGTTCTACAATCGTTTTCGGGTTGTTCTTGTTTGGGTATGCTACTACTAACACTACAAAAATTGAACCTACCAGCTTAATAGTCGGCAAAATTCGCTCCTGCATTAACATTATTTGTTGGGCATTTAATTGTTACCAACGCTTGAAATCTGAGTTACTGAGAGAATTTTTTTCGTCAATTCTACACATAGCTAGTGAAAGAACAATATATACAGTAGGCTAAAAACAGAAGCAAATACAAGTTTAAATGTCTCTTGACATAAAATATTTAACGAGGTTTATAGTACAGTTTTGTAAGAATAGAAATATATATTTTGCATTTTCATGGTTTTTATAAAGGTTGTTAAGTGCTCAAAATAACATTTGAACATATTATATAATCGATGCTGTTAATTGATATCAATATTCAATTAAAAGAAACAGGAATATGAAAACCAGTGCAGCATTAAGTAGAAGGGGAAATTAAATACATTTTAGACAGTAAATGTATGGAAAAGTCATCCACTCTCTTTACAACAATCACATAGGGCGTGAGCTTCATTACGCTGTACGTACGCCAAACCACGCGTTTCTCCACGAGCCGAAGTATAGTCTCGCCACTGCTTTCATCTGCTACAGCCATGTGTTTCGAAACAAGTAATGATTTTGGAAAAGCTCGAATTATTTTATGACGTTATATGAAATGGAATAAATGTAAAAAAAATTTACAAACAAATGTTGTAAATATACTTATGAATACCTACCTATAAATTATTTCCAAATGCAAAGAAAAGAAGAAGGTATGAAGTATGAATACTTAATCAAAACTAAAAAAAAACATCCGATGTTAAGTAGAATTGAAAAATCGGTAGCACTGTGTAGCCAAAGAATTGACAAGCAATTAATAGCAAAGAGTCTACTAAGACTGTAAGGTAGAACCTCCCGAAAATAAGTGTGCTGGCTCGTATGTGTGGTTTTTTATTGGTGAATTGAAGTATTTCCTTATATGAACTAATGCGCCGTCCGTCTAAATAATGCGGACGAAGGGCTTTCGTGGAGTTTTCATTACTGTGTAGATCTGCCTTGGTCTCAGCACATTAGATTATGTCTGCCCTCTTCAGGGATTATTTAAAATCTGGAGCCCAATAGAAGAGCTAAATTGCAAACGATATAAACTTAAAATATAGTACTTCACTATTTTTGTTGTATTGTGGTATTAAAGTACAATGTATTAATTCTATTTTAACAGTGAATACCATTTATTATAAGGTTATGGAGAAAGGGCTGGTAAAAATTTCAGTAAAATGTAAAGAATTCATGTCTAAAGTGGTTAATGTATATGTACATAAAAAGCACAGGAGAATGAGTTTATGTATGAATTTAAGGATGAATCATAGAATATAAACATTTTTTTTAATTTTGGATGTAATTTAATTAAATTATCACCTGCATTATTGATAGTTTCAATGTCATAATTTAGAACATGATTTTTTTTTCTTTCATGGTATATTTAGCATTAATTCCGGGACCCCATGTCTCAATCTACAGTAAAAAGTCATGCATCGCCACTAGAAGTAATACAGTACAACTGGAAGTGAAATAAAGAAACCATAAGAGAAAAAAAGTATTGCATTAATTGAACTCTCTCCCTATGAGCAGAAAAACGGTGAGGAATACAGCATACTGTTACATTGGACTTGTTAATAAATGTTATGTTGAAAGTGTAAACAGACATTTAGTCTGAACTTGGAACTAAGAATCATATTGGTAACATGCATGGCTTCTGAGTCCTGAGGTGGCGTCTTCTCTCTCGGTCACCCGTTGTTATGTGGAAATAGTGCGCCTCACTGTAGGTTTTGTAAGCGGGCTTTCAATTAGCAATGCGCATCCCTGGATATTAAAATGAAGGGATGGTGTCCCCAGCATATGTTGAGCATGATGCCCCACCCAGCCAATCAATATCGGATTTGTGGCGGACCACTAGAATTCTAGGGGCACTACAGATCGCAATTAATTAGATGTTGCTGTCACTGGCATTTTGCTTGGAACTGAGCAGGCACTAATCGGCATGTGCAACAAACATTGCGACCCTCCCGCTGCGGTGAGTCCAAAACAATACCAGCCAGCTATCGTTTTAATTAATTTTAAATTTGTTTTCAAACAATGTTGACAACATGTGTTTCGAATATCAACATGTGCTTAGTCTTTTTTTTAAAAAAAATAATGAATGTTCTGTGTGCAAAAGTATCCATTAAATATATTCTCAGAACGTTGCGTGATTATAAAAACAGTCTAAAGTCTTGCAAACATTTAACTTAATCTCATTAGCCAACATTCAATAGAAAATCTGGCCCACTGGATGGTGTTATGCGTTCGGTACGCAACGCTTCAAGATATTTGCGTTCTCTCAGTAGCTGTGGTGCTAAAGCGAAATATCAAACATTCCGTAACACATCATTAAACACAATATACGAGGTCTGTTCAAAAAGTATCGCGAATTTTGTGTTTTTTTCAAAAAAAATTATTTATTCATTAATATCTATTTTGTCTCCTTCAAAGTAGTCCCCACCAGATATTATACACTTGTGGCAAAGTTTTTTCCAATCCTCGAAGCACTTTAAAAAATCCTTTTTTTGTGATCTTGTTCAGCTCCTCCTTCGATATCGTCTTTATCTCCTCAATCGTGGCGTAGCGTCGTATTTTCATGGGCCTCTTCAGTTTTGGGAGGGAACAAAAAAAAAAGTCGCAGGGGCCAAGTCTGGGGAGTACGGTGGCTTCGGCATCAGAAGTGTGTTGTTTTTGCCCAAAAATTCGCGCACAAGCAACGATGTGCGAGCAGGGGCGTTATCATGGTGCAAAAGCCAATTTTTGTTCTTCCACAAATCAGGGCGTTTCTGGCGGATTGCTTCGCGCAAATTGCGCATAACTTGCAGGTAATATTCCTTATTGACCGTTCTACACTGTGGCAAGAACTCATGATGCACCACACCCCTGGAATCGAAGAAAACTGTAAGCAAAACCTTCACATTCGACGGAACTTGGCGCGCTTTTTTCGACCTTGGCTCGTGTGGCAGCATCCATTGGGATGATTGAGCTTTAGTTTCCACATCATAACCATAAACCCATGATTCGTCACCAGTTATGACCCTCTGCAGCAAATTTGGGTCTTCGCGGACAGAGTTCAACAGCTCCTTAGCAACGTTAATGCGATGGTGTTTTTGGTCGAAATTGAGCAACTTTGGTACGAATTTTGCGGCGACCCGTCTCATGCCTAAATCATTGGTAAAAATCGAATGGCACGAGCCAATCGATATGTTTAGGTCCTCAGCAACTTCTCTAACGGTGATTCGACGATTGACCAATACTATTTTCTTCATTTCTTCAATATTTTCGTCTGTTGTTGACGAGGTCGGGCGTCCGGGACTTCTTCGTCGTTCACATCTTCTCGACCCTCTGAGAACATTTTGTACCACTAATAAACGTTGCTTTGGTCCCAGGTAGCTTCACCATATGCCACAGTCAACATTCGGAATGCATCCGCGCACCTAATTTTGTTTTTCACACAAAATTTGATACAGATTCTTTCTTCCATTTTTTGGAATAGGCAAAAATCGAAGACGAGCCAAAACACGTCCAAGCAAAATAGCTGTCAAAAATTAACTGAACATTCAAAATGGCCGAACTTGTCAACATAAGTGAGGGAGATGAGTACCAACATAACGCCACAAAACAATCGAAAATGGAATATACGTAGCCCGCGGAAATTCAAAATTCGCGATACTTTTTGAAGAGACCTCGTATATATATATATATATATATATATATATATACTTAGGAACAAGTTTATACTAGTTTTTAAGTATTTTGTCCACTCCCCCAGTGTTTACAGCTGTTAACAAATAGAAAAACAAATTATTGCTGAATACTACTGCCAAGGAAGATAATACATCTGTCTTGTCTTAACCTCACTTGCAAATTAGTCAAAACATAACATCCTGCTCACACCATTCATTAAAACTCTCTTCATCTCGCTCCAAAAACCTCGTACGCTCTTCCGGATCTTTCCTTTCATTGCTAACCCTCGTTGTAAGATATTATGGTAGTTTAGGAAAAATTGCACAAGGAATGTTCTCCCTAATGACAAATTTTAGTACAAAATATTTAATGCACATTAGAGCTTAATCAAGAAGCTCAAATTTTACCTGGTGTATATTCTTTATCCACTCCCCCTTTAGTTACTGCTATTTAGGAAGTGTAAATGTGATATTATGCGGTTCACTGCCATAATTAAGATATACAAGAGCAACCTATGTTGTATTAGAATTTTTATTAATCAAATTCCTGATGTGATATCACAAAATCAATATTAACTTAATAAAAAATAAAAGAAGTAACCGCTACTGTTGATTTACATCCAACTATAGATCACTGTAATTAACAGGTAACCGCAGCGAATCAAATTAACAAAGCCATGTAATTAAAAGCATGAACCACAATTTCCAACATTTTGTGTACCATTGACTGATATGGGTTTACCTTTTTATAAATTTTTTTGCTCCGTCGTTTCACATCATTTCCTTTCATAGTCTACGTTGCAAGGTCGAAAGTGCATGGCGAAGAGGTCTAAATCTCTGCAGCGTGACGGTGGATTTGCACCTTAGAGAAGTGGCTCGCAGTTAGGAGAGGGAGTGTTGTGGCTCTCGTACCACTGCCGAAGTCTGGGACCCACGATCTGGGAAAGTACTAAACCCCAACTGCGAGCTGGTATATTCGGGACTGATGCTGCCATCTCGACAGTAGTTGCAGTAGAGTTTTGTACCGCTAGGTGGCAACATTAGCACATCTGATGAGTAAGTTTTTAAAGTTTCATGCAGCTGGGTAGATGTGTTGAGATTCTATAGTACTTTTCATGATACTTTGTGTGTAATGTGTGGCGATTTTACGATGGATCCAAGATTAGAACAGAGAGTGTGCATCAAATTCTATGCAAATGTCGGGTAAAATGCTACGGATACCCTCACAATGATTAAACAAGTATTTGAGGGACAAAGCATGAGCTGTACACGTGTTTTTGAGTGGCGTGTTTGGTTCAAGGCCGGCCGTACATGTATTGAAGACGATGCTCATAGGCCCATCAGCTGTACAACGCCTGACATTTTACCAAAGTTCAACACCTCGTTCGAGAGGATCGACGTCGAACCATTGAAGACCTTGCTCGTGAAATGGGAATTGATTATGGGACATACCAATGAATTCTAACTGATGAAATGGCCATGCACCGTGTCGCCGCAAAATTTGAACCAAGATTTCTGACTGTCTGATCAGAAGGCGCAGCATGTTGAAGTTTCCACGGAGCTTCGTCAGGCCGTACCCGATGACCCAACCTTATTGGCGACGAGAGCTGGATGTACGCTTATGACCCTGAGACAAAAGAACAATCCTCCCAGTAGAAGAGCCCGAACTCACTAAGACCACAAAAAGCGAGTCAAGTGAAGAGCCCAGTCAAGAGCATGCCCCTCGTTTTCTTTGATACCAAGGGGATTGTGTACAAAGAATTGGTCCTAAAATCAAACAGTGAATTCCACGTACTACTGTGTTGCGACGGCTCCGTGAAAAGGTGCGGAGACGACGACCCAAATTTTGGCGACAAAGGAACTGGCTATTGTATCACGATAATGCGTCCTGTCATAATTCTGTGTTTACCAGGAGCTTTTTGACGAAAAACAACATGACGGTTGTCCCCCACCCACCGTACTCGCCTGATTTGGCACCCTTCGACTTCGCTCGATTCCCCAAACTGAAAATTAAGTTGACGGGACGTCGGTTCCACACAATTGAGAGGATTCAAGAAGAAACGCTATCTGTGCTAAACATCCTCAAAGAACATGACTTCCAAGATGCACTTGGAAAATGGCAGATCGCTGGGACCGGTGTAGACGTGTGGAAGGGAACTACTTGGAGGGTGACAGCGGTCATTAGTCTCAAAGTAAGTTTTTGACCAGATGGCAGCACCAGTCCCGAATATTCTGGATACCACCTCGTATTAAAACACCCCTGCCCCATAACTTCTTCATTCTTCGTGATCAGTGTTCAACGTTCAACTTCCATCTCACAGCCTGATCATCATAAGGAGCAATAGAGTTTAGCTGAAAAGTGGACAATGCTCTCTCAGGCTGTTTTGAACAAAGAACAAGGTGTTCACACTTGGCCTGGATGAATCATTGTTGCAGCAGGTTTTAAATCGCTGAGCTGTGAGTCAGCAACGAAAGCCACCTCTCACGCCCCCCTCCGTTAAGGATGCATCGATCGCGTTGGAGTCCAGCGGTGACAAATAAATTTGCCTCGAGGCGCCATTATGGGAAGTGTTAGCTGTGGGCAGTCACATCACGTGCATAGCCAAAGGGTCACCCATTGTGCTCTACCCTCCGGTGAATTGTCAAATAAACCCGTAAACCAGATTGCTTTTGCTTCTCTCTTATTTTGCTGGTTTTCACTCTGCACTCTTCAAGTCATCTCTCACTCTTTCTGTCACTCACCTTTTCCTCATCCCCTTAATCACTCACTCGTTCGTCTGCCATCACTCACACTCTCTCTTTATCAGCTTCCTGCCTTTCCGACCGCTGTCGGTGAGAAATAACCCTGTAAACACATAATGAGTACATATCAGGTGTAGCACAGTGGGGGACTTAACGCCTGCAGGAACAACCAAAGCGCTTCTGCCATTCATTTGTTACAATTGCTTTCAAAATGAACGATGGTATTCATCAACATAATTTTTCAAAGTTTTGAAATGTTAATTTTAAGTTAGGGAGAGGTTATCATTTCAGGCATAGGCATTTCTCTCTCTCTCTCTCTCTCTCTCTCTCTCTCTACCTAAACAACACGCATTGTTGTTGTTATTATTATTATTATTATTATTATTATTATTATTATTATTATACTTACCTCCTGACTATACAATTTACTCATGAAAACCTTTAGTTCGATATCCGGCCTTTCAGAAATTCAGTAATTTTTGTTCAGTTTAATTCACAATATAATAATACTAAAGTTATTGCTGCTTATTGTGATGTATGAAATATAGTGAAGTTTCAACAATTTGGTATTCAGTTAGATTAGAGCTACCGCCTGCGTTGCCTCAGCAGCAAAAATAGGCGTTAAACATTATTTTTTAAAAAAAGTTCATAGCTAAGCGTTATAACGTTTAAGTTTTCTTTGAATTAATGAGAAGACACTCTTATCTACTCTTCAAGTGTTATTTCAATTATACGTGATCTCAATTTTTTCACGCGACCGGAGCTCTGTACGGTTCTCTTACACGTCCTATATACTGGCAGGGAATCTACTTGCTATCTTTATCCTGTCTTTTCAATGTGGGATAGTTCATGGTGAGTGAGTGAGTTCTAATGCAAATTCACTGGCCGCAAAGCACTGGAGTTCCATACAGAGTGACGGAGGGCGGCAGCCTAATTCAATTGAAATGCACGCATCGAGAATCGCCAGACTACATTACGCTAAATGATGAAGGTGAAGATGGGAATTAGATGATGGTAGAGCCACGGCGAATGGTAAGGGAAACGGAGTACAGCATAGTGAGGCATGGTATATCTCTCTTCCTCTCTCTCACTCTCTTTCCCTGTCTCTATTTCTCTCTAAATGACTCGAGACATTATTACTACCATATTATTTCAACGGCATGTTTTTTTCTTAAACCTTTACCGGCTTTTCTTCTTACCTCCTGACATGCAATTTGCTCATGAAAACCTTTTCTTAGATATCTGGCCTCTCAGAAACCCAGTGGTGTTTGTTCAGTTAACTCATTATGTTGTTGTTGTTGTTTTTTTTTTTTTTTTTTTTTTTTCCCCCTTTTGGATCTGCAGAGTACTTGAAAAGGTCTGTCCATCTTCTTCTGGGTCTGCTTTGTGTCCGTTTTCCTATCCGGGGTTCCCACATGGATATCTTGTAGGTCCACCTATTGTCCTGCATTCTTGCGACGTAACCGTTACATTGCCATTGCCTTCTGGTAGTTATTTGTGCGTTACCTATTGTCTGAGATAACTGTTTTATTAATACTTCAGGTATTTTGTCCTTCAAGATTCTGGAAATAACTTTGAAGTACAAAATACCAACAGTATTAATAAATAAGTTATCTCAGACAACAGACATCGCACAAATAGCTACCAGAAGTAAATGGCAATGGGACGGTCACGTCGCAAGAACGCAGGACAATAGATAATCCTACAAGATCTCCACTTAGGACCCCCGGATAGGAAAAAGGACACAAGGCAGACCCCGAAGAAGATGGACAAACCTCTTCAAGGTGGACCTCTGCAGGTTCAGATTGGTCAAGAGTAGCAAGAAGAAGAGAAAAATGGAATCTCTCGAGAAGCAACTAGTGCTGTGAGAAATGGAGTAACCAAAGACAAATCAGTCAGTGTCTTAAACAGCATACAAACAACTAGCGTGAACTAGTTCACCACGTTAGGGACGAGCGAGCTCTGCCCTTTAAGGGACACGATAGGCTCTCTTTATCTTTAAATCACAATTTAGGATATATCGCCAAAGAATACTAAAGTTATTGCTGTTTATTGTGATGTATGAATTATAGTGAAGTTTTAATTGAACTCATAAAGAATCATAGCGCGAAAAAATCTCTCTCTCTCTCTTCAGCTCCATCGTAACGACTAGCTGCCTGTGCATGGGAGGGGTTGTTTATTCTCACACTCAGAAATGCGGTACTGGAGAGGGAAAGCTACCTGGTAGCATTTTACTCGTAAGGGATGGGGTTACTACTTGCCACATTTCGTTTAAATGGACCAACGACCACTTTTCCTCGTTTCCAAATTTCGTAGAGACCTTCATTATCACCATATTGCAATACCTTGTCACATTAAGTGTTCTTCAAAAGATAACTTCTCATTTTACATATAAACTGATTATTTTACGCGATAGGCAATTATTGTATAAGTGGAAGCAATTAACACATGGTTGTGAAAAGTTAAATGGTTTCCTAAAGCAATCCCGACCTGATTTCTTATTGGAGTAAAACGGTTTATCCTTTAAATTCATTATTAAATTCTAATACATGCATTTACCATAGATTTCTAAGAATTGAAGCTTAGGAAGTTAGCAAATAAAGTCAAAACGGCATTGCAAAGAAAGATTTGGTTTTACCATGGCATATCATAAGAAGCGTGTACTGTTCATTGCTATATCGTCGCGATCTTCACATCTACAAAAATTAGATTTTTCATGTCTGCAATTTTGTAATTCCCCCGTCGCACTATATAACTACAATTTGTTATTTGCAGAAGTTCTTTCAAGCATCATACTTAATAAAGCGAATTTTTATTTAAATATTTGACGCAATAGCTACAAAGTTACTATTTTTATGACGGCGAAACTATCAGGAGGATTCAAAAAGTAAGTTACACTTGTAGCCCGAATCTGGCAGACTGGTTAACAAGAGTGGCGCATGCGCAGAACAGAGTTAATGTTCAGGTCTTTCTATGGAGCCATTTTAGTTGTAGTAGCAATAAAAGGTGCACTGTAGCACGAATTCAAAATGTCTCAATTGCACAGAATTCATCGTGAAATTTTGGCGGCGTATGAGCCAGATGCAATGTTGCCTCCAGTCAATGTGAATTTGTGTCTGCAGCTTGAACATGGCTACACAGATGTGAATGATGTAACAACATGAAGAACAGAAGACATTCTGCTGCAGGTTGATGCAACAATTGGATCTCATTAGGCGGTGCTCATTCAAACAGCGGAGACCATCTGAATTATTGTGAATTGTAATCATGTGTTTAGGATAAGTTCCTGGTTCATTGTCATCAGAACGTAAAGTTGTAAAGTTTTGACTTCTCTGGACTTTCTTCAACGTAAACATGTGAAAGGCGACAATTTTAAACTATGAAATGTGAAGAGGGGAATGGAGACTTACATCTTTCAATGCCAAATCATGCTGCCAAACAGTGAGGCCAATGCGCAATTCCGTGGAAAACAAGAGGTGTGTTGTAGGAATTTAATCAAAGCATTGTTCTCATTTACACAACGCAACACGCTACTGAAGGAGCTTTAGGGCTGGAAGTATACAAGCGTCCGGTGTACAGCCTGAACACTTGCGATGTTCATATGTTCGGCAAGCTGAAAGAACATTCACGTAGAAAAAGAAGCGTATTCCTATTGTTAGAGAAACGAAACATTAGAAAAAAGTAAGACATTTACAAAGACCACGTAATTATGTCGAAAGTTAGTGTGATATTCATACGTATGTTTCTTTCTCCAGAAAAATTAACTTTAATTATTTTTTAATATTCCCGGTGAATTAGCCTATCTATTTCACTTATGTGATTTCATCATAAAATCGATCAATGAAAGGAAACAAAATTTTAATTTTGACCAATCACAGCCGGATATCGCAGTGAAATTATCGAAAAAAAATCCAAATCCATTTTATTACGCAACGTGATTTATCTTGTGCTCAGTATAGTGAACTCTATACCTTCATTATATAATTCCTGAGCATGTATCGATGGCCAATTTTCAGTAATTGTAAATTTAACTAACTTAAAGTGTATTCACTCAAGCAATTGTTTTTACATATTCAGCCAAACGGTCTGAAATCACTTTGTAAATTATGTAACAATATCTGCTTAAGCAACCATAAACGCGTTGTTCAGAATGGTAAACTGTTATCTCTGTTTTTGGTTTGTTTTTCTAAGTTGATAAGAGTAAATTAAACGTTAGCGCTGTAATAGTCGACTTTCGTCTATATCATTACCACGGTTTTTGAATAGGTAGGTATTCTAAGTATAACATTTTATACAATTGTTAATTATCTTTTACCAAGGTCGTTAAGGCGCGGACTCGTGAGTGGGAGGTCTGTGGTTCGGATCCCGTCAGGACCGTCCTCCCTGACTGAGGTTTTCCTCAGTCCTCATAACTGCCAAATGCCGGGGAGGTACCCAAAAATTAGGCCTGGAACGTTTCCTTCCTTAAAATACATTTTCCCAATATATCCTTTCATCTCTTGTATCGTCAGTGTTTACCGCCTGTGGTGCCTCAGTAGTAAAAACGGGAGTTAAACACCATTCAAAAAAAAAAAAGTTAATAATCGGTGCACGAATTTCAAATATATATGCAAAAAATGTACACACACTTTCACAGTAGATATCTACTTAATATATTGCAAAGTTGGACCGAAAAACAACAGTAATGTGTAGTATGATGTTCTGTAAACAGATGCGACTCACATACATTATGATAGCGTTGCTACGTAACAGGTAAATTAACAATGAACAAATGAAACCAAGATTATCGTATGATGTTCTGTAAACAGATGTGATTCACATTATGTTATGCTAGCGTTGCTGCAACAAAATGGAACCAAGATTATCGTTTGAACAGCGGAAAGAAATTTTGAAGTGAAATTGGAAAACCGAGAATGCTGTTGAAGTTCAAAGGCAATGGAGACGTGTGTACAGAACAAAACCGTCAACGTGAGTAACAATTGCACGCATTCGAGACAAATTTGAGACTCATGGTACCGTATGCGATGTTCACAAGGACAGGTCTGGGCAGACCAGCTACACCAGCAGCACTTCAGAAAGAAATTGAAACGGCATGTGCTGCAATCGCTGAGGACACTTTCGCAAACGTTGCTCAATCAGTAGTTCGACGTACTCAGAAGTGTATCGACGCCGATGGTGGGCAACTGTTGTAACTGTAAAAGTCTAAGATGATTAGTGCTCATCATTTTCTGTTTGTGTGAATTCAGTTTTGTTATGTCAACACAGTTTTTTTCTTTGCTTGAAGTGCGTATACATTTTTGACACCCTCTGTACATTACATTTTTTCTTATTCTATTCATGAATAATTCCAAACCCATATTTGGCTTTTCCTCATTGGCATTACTGACATTCGACAATCATCTGTTGCTGGATGGCTTTAAAATATGAAATATTCATAATACAAATGTACAATTATTACAATATTGTAAGAAACTTTAAGGGAATTATATTACTTTTTTTTATTCGTGAAATAGTGCTAATAAATATCTTTGGAGGGTCTGAGCTTTCCAGATAAATGCACTGACTACATTCGTGATTTTATCGGTAATCTAAGATCCTCTTGTGATATCTCTTGTGGTAATTAGTTTCTGAGTAAGATAACGAGAGACTGTCTTTTATCCCCATTAACCAATGCATTTTTAATGTTGTATGGCTACACATTGATTACGATAGCTATGAATAAGATGGTAGTTCTCTTTTTAGAGGGACAGAAAAAACTATATTCCTCGAAAGCATATTTGCGATACACCGCTTGTGTGTACCCAGGATGGTGAATGGCTTTCACCACGCTACTTTTCTTCTCTTCTGTCATTATTTGCTTTCCTTTTAGTCAACATTACCACGCCGCTTCACCCTAGTTAGTGAAGCGGGAAGCGCTTTCACGCATTGGTCGACGCTGCAGAATTTTAAATAGGTTTTGCCCACCATTTTCTCCATGACTATTATTTTGATGGACGAAACAATTTATTCTCTTCAACAACTTTTGTACACCACACACATACAAAAGCACATACATTGCTAGCAAAGAGTAAATAGCATTTTAATTTCGGTGGTCAAATTTTACCAGCGTTCACAGTTCCCATTCGCTATACACTTATACCTTCGGTGCTGCGCAAATATTGACACTGGTGACGGTTGACTGTTTACACTTGCATGAAATGAAGCTCTCCTGTTTTCTTTCTTTTTTTTTTTTTTTTTTAATAAAACAAGTGACGGTACTGTAGCTACTAAACGATTAAGGCGTCTGAATAATAAGCCTCAATAATAAATTGTCAAAATATTAAACAGAGGAATACATATCAGCTTTAATGCTGTACTATTACAGATAAATATACTTTGCAGAGGGGAGCTAGCTACATCCATGTGTGATTAAAGAATTGAAAATGGAGAGGGACAGATATTCCTGTATGAACACATGTGACTCAAATGTTTTTATTTGGAATGAACGTCATTTGCATTTATTCGAAAAATAACCGTCTTTCGTCGAATCATTAGCTTATTGCACAAAGCCCATTCTTAAAAGAACCAAACTTTCATGTCAAATAAAGGTAAATTTTATATTTAAAATCAAGTTTAAAAGAGCAACTGTATTTGTGCTGCAATAAAAAAGAAATTCTGAAAAATAAGGGGATTATGTAAGGCCTATAATCGTAACGTTAAATTAACCAACTTCATTTTCCGTTCTCTCAAGGAATATTAAAACTAATGAAATGAAACTTTTACAGCATAAGAATTCACAGAGTTAAAATTTACTGATCTATTCTGTGTTTTGTTATATTTTCCCCAATATTTTGTTTAATGTTGTCACATTTTTCCCTAGCTCCCCCATAATAGATCCACATCGTCACAATAATATCATGAATAAGTAGAAAAAGTTTCAAAGTGATGACTTATATAGATCCTTAAATATTGGAAAACTTATGCAAAAAAAATGTAGTTTTTCAATAATTGCAGACAATAACATTATTTTTACAGAAAAATTAAGTTTTTTTTTGAGGAATACACTGGCTAAAACCTTCAACAATGTAAAGCAACAAAGGATGATGTCATGAAAGTAAAGGCTGCCAGTTTATGAAATATAACTTTTCCTATCTTTCAAAGCAACAAACCACAGCCTTCTAGAGCCATTAGCTTCTTAGACATAGAATTTTAACTGAACAAGTGCTCGCGAAATCAAAAAAGGGGAGGGCTGTGTAGTGACATAATTAAATATTTATTAAAATATTATAACGAAGAAACATTAGAGAAAATCATGTCAGAATAAACAGAAAATTGCAAATATAAAATGGTACAAAAATATTTATGACCACCTCTCTTCCCTTTAATGAACTAATGAATGAATTAAGTCAATTATGTCCCATCCAGGGCTGGGGACTTCGCAAGCGGGGGCTCATTGATTTCTCATATGGTGAGCTATTGTCCCTATTAATTTGTTAAGTCTATAATGTTTCTTATTTCATAAGTTTAACACAATTTAACAAAAATGTTCAAGTGCTGAGTGTATTAAGTTTGGTGTCACTTTCACTATTGGCTTCGGTTGTTTTCTTTCTGCAGCTGTTGTTCCCAGGCTCTTAGAGGTACTGCGGTTCCGTGCTACGCTAGTCCAGTGTGTCCCCGCTGCTTTCCTGAAGGAGCTGCCCATCTCGTTCTCGGTCTCCCTCTTCCTCTCCTACCGATACGTGGATCACATGTGGTAGTTATATGTCCCCATCTGCTACTCGATAACCTACATGTCTGCCCCATTTCCACTTCAGGCTGTTTGCACGTTGAGCCACGTCGTTTAGTCCCGACATCTTTCTTAATTCCACAGATGATATTTTATCCATGAGGGATATCTCTAGTACTTTCGCTCCATTTTACGTTGGCACATGCTGATATTATTCTTTTCCACTTCTGTTAGGTTCCAAGTGTTGGAAATATGCATGAGTCCAGCACGTCTAATCTCACTTTTCAGCTCAAAGTATTGTCCATCAGCATGAATCTCAATGACTAGAATGCTCTGCATGCTGGGGAGATTCTTTTGTTGATTTCTTTGCTCATATGATGCTGGAATGCAACTGTTTGTCCTAATTAGACATACTCTGTTACGTATTTTCGTGTTGAGTGAATTCTAACGGCTCTTTGTCATGATCTGCGTTTTCTCCGTGTTCATAGATAGACCGGCAGTTTTATTGTGCTTGTTAAGACATTGTAGTATTCTTTGAAAGCTCAGCAAACAGGACTATCGTCTGCAATCTTAGGGGCGTGAGTTTGTAATCCTAATAATAATAATAATAATAATAATAATAATAATAATAATAATAATAATTCAAATATAAACTTAATATTAAGGGGCTGCAAATTTCAGTTCCAGCCTGCTAGTGATTGCCAGACAAAATGTTCTGTAAATGGTTGCTCATAATATTTTTCTCAGAGTTTTGTTTATTTTGATGCAGGCCATTTTAATTTTCGCAATGCCACAGTAGTTAAAACAGACGCTACACACCATTATCATTTTATTTCTTTTTCTTCTCCGGTCTGTGTATTTGATATCATCAAGGCGGTTGTGACATAGGTAGGATTAATCATGTTCATGTGCTCTCTATGTGCGTCTAGAGTCAATAGCTCCTCGGAGACGTGTAGTGGAAGGTAAATACAGCGAAAAAAGAAGAAATTTGTAACCATTTATGTTATTTCCAAATCTGTTTTTCCGTTTAACTTCCTCTAATATGCTAGTGAAACGTTTATTTTTCCCTTTAATACTTCCTTTAAAATCTGTAAGGTGTTTTTGAGATATCCCCGCTTGTATGGCAATAAAAAAACTAGGTATAAGAATGTTACGATCATTGCCAGGGATACATTTAGAAATGAAAATATAAAAACAACTTAAATGAAGCAAACAGTAAACAACAAACGAGATAAGATTGCCAAAAAGGTAAAATTATAATCTAAAAAGACATGAAACGTTGAACGCACTGAAACTACAGAGATGGTTAATTCCATAGGGATCCAAATAACCTTAGTTTAATGCATATACATTATGATTATATTATTTTTATTTTAACCATAAACATACGAAAAATGGAATAAATAATAAAGACATATCTTAATACTTTATGAAGAGATTCGTCAATATTTTGTAACCTGTGTATATCCATCAAGTATGCCATGATATCCTAATATTCATACATGATATGCTGTCCTAAGAAAGTTTATCATTTATTTGTAATAACTTTGGAATGTGCACCATTTTGTGTCTGAAAATCTTACAATGCAATTTTCCCTTATGCTTTTCCTACAGGTTTCCTCTGCCCCTTTTTTCAAGCATAGCTCCCATTTGCTTTCATCCGTAATTCACTGTAAAGCATTCTTTGACAACTGAACACGTCCATTTAATGTGTTTTCTCATCTTGAAGTTATTTCTTTCCTTAATCCCATCCAAAACAAGAAAATGTCGCCTGAAGAAAACTACCCACTTCATTATCGTCCTCCCAGAGCGATAACAGCTGCGGAGTTGATGTATGCAAGTTTCAGTTTTCGGCTTACGAGTGGAAGAGGGAACATGACACCACTAATGGTGAATAATTGCAGAGTTTAATGCAATATCATGTGAATGGAGGTGAGCTTCTAAATTCTCAATGATCCAACATTGGAATTTTCAAAGTCATACCAAATTTTAGGCTAGTTGTCGCAGAATTATATCATAAAGTACTTTTATAATTATGCTGGATAATACAATAATTTCAGGTTTTTATCAATGTGAAATTCAACGTAATGCTTTATAAAAACCTGTTTAGACAAAAAAAAAGTTTCTAAGTGAAAAGCAACATCGAGAATCGCATTTAATACTGACATACTGACTTGAGTATTATCTCATGTAGAAGGGAAATTCTAAACTGTTTAATATACTCCTAGAAAAATGTAAATATATCTTAATTATGTTTTGTGAAATTATACTACTTCCTGCAATAGCCAATTCTGCTTTTGTAGTAAATTTGAATGTTTTTACTAATACATTCAAAACACGAACGAAAACTACTCACAAAAATAAAATTTAGCATAGAAAATGCCGGTATTAGCGCTTAATCAGCACTACAGCGTTAAAAGTATACAACTTTGGTAACTTTGGATACACTTTAAGTGCAGGAGAGCTGTCTAAGTGAGGTGCATTTCCGCCAAGCAATACTCCATGCACAGGCACACTGTTGCAGATTGCTTGTAGCTTATCGGTGTCCAAACTCAAAGCTCTAATTACATAAAGTGTTATGGAACAGCATAACAAACTGTCTCGTCATTTGTGGAACAAAGAAGAAGACCACACTAAAGCGGTCACTGGAAACGTCCCGTGAGTCAGGACTTCAGCTCTCGGGGTTAAGTTGGAACATTTAAGGGGAGAGAGTAAGCTGAGTGTGTGGTGTCTATGTAACATCAAAATTCATTTTCTATATCTCATACAATTTTTTATGAAAGTACTTCTACTTTTTAGATAAAAGTCCATACTTTGAGAAATATTTGGGCTTATAGTAAGTGGTTTTAGCTCCTGTGTTTCATTTTATAAAAAATATTAAATCCAAAAAACATCAAATAAATTTGTTTAAAACATGGATATGTTCAAGTTCCTTTCCTCTCTTGTCGGTCCTGGTGCTGTAGTTTAACCACAATTTCCTTCTAAACCCAAGATCGTGGGTTTGATCCCGGCCAGGTTCGATTTTTTTCCGGGCGTAAAAATCCTAAGTATGGCTTCCTTCGGAAGGGAAGTAAAACCATGGGTCCCGTGTCGCACAATAAAGAACCTCAAGCCTGAAAGAAGAGGCCTCTGAGCAAAATATGTCGGCCGTTTCACGCCATGGTTTGAATGGGACGCTGATGACCTGAGATGTTTAAGAGCTTCCATAAATAAGACAAATAAAAAAAAAAGTCTCACCTAACTATTTGCAGCACGAAATTAAACTTACTCATTATAGTAAAGTACCCAGGGCATACACTTTCATTTGTGTATCTTTTGTGGTTCTTCTGAAAATAAGTTTACATTTTTCAGAAATATGCAATGCAAATTTTCCTCTCATTTTACACACTTTCATGATTCTAAAATTCGTGGTTCCTTTTACAACCTCGTGAAAGTAAACGAAAATATTCAATAAAATATGTAACAAACCTGTGCACATTTTCAGCTTTCTACCTTCAGTAGTTTCAAAGAAAAAGAAGCATTAACCGATGGTTACCGATTTGAGAAAATTGAGGTTAAAAAATTGAACAATTTTCTGACCTACGTCAATACACTGCCACCATAAGGTTTGCTGTCACACACTGTTTTATACACTTTTGAGTCCCCATCTACTAAGAATTTTGTGTATCTCACACCACGCTCACCAAGAAACCGCCACGGGTGGTGCAAGTTCGTTTAGGCGCGGACTCATGAGCGGGAGGTCTGGGGCTCGAATCCCGCCAGGAAGGTCCTTCCTGACTGGGGTTTTTTCCACGTTTTCCTCAGTTCTCATAAATGGCAAATGCCGGGGAAGTACCATAAACGTAGGCCTGGAACGTTTCCTTCCTTAAAAATAAATCCTTTCCCAATACATCATTTCATCTCATGTATCATCAGTGCCCACCGCGTGTGGAGCACCAGTAGTAAAAACGGGCGTTAAACACCATTCAAAAAAAAAAAAAAAACCGCTCACCAAGTGACCGAATGAAAATTTGTTTAGCACTCTGGCCCCATATTTCCATTATTCCCTCAAAATTCATATCACACTAAGCAGTAACCTGCATTATTTGGCATACTACAAATATTACAATATTTTGTGAGAATTTCCACATTTAAAACTTTACCTGTGGTGGGGAAGGTATCTGCAACAACACTATATCGTATTATCTATACTTTATAACACTGTGTTCAGAACACAGACCTCTCCTTCCATTAATATTTTCTTCTATAGGGTGAATCAGATGACTTCCAAATTCCATAAATTTCATGTTTACTTATAAAGTGAGAAAGTAAATTAACAATAACAACAACAATAATAATAACAATAATAAAATCACCACTAACAATACTTACATTACTAATAATGTGGGCATTATTTGAGTGCCTCTCCTGCTTGTAACTGAGAGCTAACCAAAGTTTCCGTAGGCTGAGCACAGTTTTTTCATCAACACTTTTGGTTCTATTTAGATGGGAACTGATTTCGACGGAATTTCTGTTTCTTTAAAACTCTATCACTTCCAAGCATTGTAGATCTGGCGGTGCAAAAATATTTTACTAACACCATAAATAACTTTATTTTCACATACGATACAAACTTTGTTTACACAAGGCAGCCATGAAACAAAGAAGCATCGTGATGCTATGATGCCACAGTGCAGCCAACACAATATTTATCCTATGTTTCTATCATCAAACAAAATTTTTGTTTCTATCATCTTAGAAAACAGAGAAATATGAATACTGAAAAAGGGAGTGTGTCAAGAAGTATCAAGTTGATTTAAAGGGCGGTGCTGTGCATTTAAAACCCGTTTAAATATTTAAAAAATATCGTAATACATTCAAAAAAGTCATTTTTCATTATTTCACATTACCCTATTCTCTTTTAATCACTTCAAAGCAACTTTCTACAACTTAACATATTTTACAATTATCAGTTTAAAAAAAAAAAAAAAAAAAGCAAAACAAATCTCACATTTTACCTTATTGGAAGACAAGCCAAAATATATTTGTATAAATTCCCACTTTTGCAAATATATTTCGTTCTTTACTATCAATGAAATGAAAACGAAAAAACAACATACGCCTAGAGTTCACCGACAATTTAAATTACACCATACATATTTTGAGGGTCAGAGTAAACATGGAGGGGGGTCCACACTTAGACAATATTACACAACTAAAAATTGATACCGCGCATCCGGTGGATAGATTTTTTTTTTAATAGTGTTTAATGCCCGTATTTATTACTGAGGCACCACAGACAGTGAATACGGATGATATATGAGATGACAGCCACCCGTGGCGGTGGTAGACAGAATGACAAGCTATGCCTTATGAAAGTCTGACAATACCTGCAAGAAAGAACAAGTTTTTTGTCCATGCATTGCCATCACTTATTAAATAATTCTAAAAGAGTACGTAATTTCATCTTTAGCAACATTAACTCACAAAACTTTCCTCTTGGTGGAATTATGCATGCTTATATCCGCTATCTGCAATAAATTGTCAATTTAGTTTTTATGCGTTAAAATTTTATGTTGAATATTACACACGGTTATCGCAAAAACAAATTTAAAATCAAATCAAAATGCTCAAAGATCAGTTTAAATAATGTAATTATTACAGTCACAAAACACATTGCTAAATTATCAGGTTTAAATTAATTTATGTTGATGAATAGAGTGCGAAAATGAAAAAAAATCCAAACAAATCATTAATTAAACAATTTTGGTTTTGCGTGCACAGTTGCAACACATAAAATAAATAAATCAATCATATACAAAAAAACATGCTATAATTTAGCGTAAATAGACGTTTATTTGAAAATTTTATCTAAAAAAATTCCAAAGCCAGTATATATTTACATATTTCACAAAGCAAAATAATAATTTTAATGATTCTCCAACAACTTCTCAATGGATAAATGCTTACAAAATAAATTAAACTACAAATACTTCACAGGCAGAATTTCTCACGTATGCTACTATGCTTAACATATGTATGTAGTTTTTAATACAAATAAACAAAAATAAGAAAGGCACACCTGATCGGTAAACACATACACAGTTTGATACATAATTCGAAAATCAACAGAAACGTTAACAGTTCAATGTGCATTTTTTCACAGATTTGGCCAAGTTAATTTTACCATACATCAAACATTTTTAGTGTGTAACTATATTTACTGAAAATTGCAGTAGTCAAAAGATAAATTAATAATGTAATCAGAAGTTTTCAGCAACAAGGAATTCTACTGCAAATCAAGAGGCAGTTCTTTAAAGTTAAATGTATGCGCACTTGAGGCTATGAAAATAAAATTAGTTAAGTTTCAATGCTCATTTTATCCATTAGAATAAACGTTTTCAGAGTTTGCTGCGTTTGTTGAGAAATATATCAATATCGTAAAATGTTCACCTTTACTAGCAAAGTATAAAGCAGGCTACAGCCTAGGGATGAGCAGCTTATGACAGCTGTGTTTTAAAGAGAGAGAGAATCACCCACAGTACATGTTTTTCAAGCAAGTGAAGAAAGGAGATGTATTATGTAGGAACACCACTTGTGTGCGTACATATGCCCGTGTACTAATGGCATAAGTGCTAAATTGTATGTGGCATTTGTTAAATAAATAATACAGATTTATGAATAACTGTAGCCCAATAAAACAAAACTACGGCTGGTTTGACAGATTGAATGTGGCAAGGAATAAGAAAATATGAGCAGTTTTCATTCAGCAAACATTGTGCAGACCAGTGTCTACACTGATCTAAATGTTCTTGCACTAACTGGAATTGCATTTATGTTTAGATAAGCCTTTTGAAAGGGCCTTAGTGTGAAAAGAATGAAATATGATTCACTTACTTTTTGACAGGCATTTAAACATAAGATATATAATTACGACCAGAGGGTTATTCTTTTTTCACTTACAATCTTACAATTAGCTACATATTTTTAAGTAGAATTTCAAGCGCTGCGATAAATAACAAGCAAAACTGGCAAAACTGGTGAGAAATAAGTAAATATGATTGAATAAAACCAGTAATAAAGATAAAGACAGTCTATTGTGCCCCTTAAGGGCAAAGGCGTCGTAACAAGTGGGAAAAGTTAGTTTTTTTTTCCTAACATGGTGAGCTATTCCACGCTAGTTGTTCGTATGCTGTTTAAGACGCTCTTTGGTTACTCCATTTCTCACTGCACTAGTTCCTTCTCGAGAGATTTCCATTTTTCTCTTCCTCTTGCTACTTTTGACTAATCAGGACCTGCATGTTCCTTGAAGAGCTCTGTCCTATTGCTGAGATATTGCGGTTACCTTGCAAACACACGAAGTTCTGCTTACACCCTCTGTTTATCTTATATTTAATTCTTTACGATCACCACATTTCATGACTGCAATAATCAGACGCACTACTTTTTTATGTGGCTATCTCGGAAGCGTTGCAACAGATATGCAAGAGGAAGGGGGAGGCCTGCCTCTCTTTGTCTCCCTTTTGAGAGGAGTTTACAATCATGTCGCGCCGTGGTAGGGAATAGATTCCTATTGCCACTGTGGTCGGAGAGAGAGCGTCAGCCCAGTGCTTTATTGGCCCTATTCATTACTCGGGGATTTATAAACAGTGCAAAACATGGTCCTCCAAAACTCTGTTCTGGTTTATAGAACTCGCAAATAACGACAATAGTCTGTTGTTTGGGTTTTGCGCGTCGAGAAAGGGCCCCGCTCCATGGCCCACATTTACAAATTTAAGTGCTGCTCACCAAGATTTACGCGCGCTTCATGACATTTTTTCGATGGTAAATATCTGCACCGTTAAGTACATTGAACAGTTTTCCAATGCAGTTCCATACACCGAATGAGATGTACAGAGGTGTATTGTGTGATGATAGCACTACGAGAGAATAGTGTTTTGTGTGAAGGACATTGCTGATGATGCTACTCAGTTGTTTATTGTCCCGAGGCTATGAGCTGTGTTCATAGGTCTTTAATAACGCATTAATGAACATTTGTCTCTCTTCTACTCTCGTTTTTCTGTCAACATTTGTACGATGTAATTCTTAATCTTCTACAGCATCTCAATGTTGGTATTCTTATACAACGCTATATGCACTTAATCCATTTCTGTATGCACACAACTTTTGCAACTTGAAGCGATTTGGTATGGCAGCCACATTGGGTGCCAAATTATGAAGCGGTTTGGTATGGGTGTTGTAATCGTCGTCGTTGTTGTTGTCCACCTTCAATGACAAAAATTTATTCGGATGTTTTGTTGACTGGTACTCAACTGCACTGGGAGATGAATTTAATTGTGTAAATGATAACACGATGCAACATAATGTATATATTGGTATTTTCTTATGTCTAAAATCTTTCGCGTCCTCTGGTGTTTTGCGTACGATAGACTTAGGTACAATAATAATAAAAGAAATAATAATAATAGAACTCTAAAATACTTCATCCCGGTACGGTGTTTCCTATACCGGGACGTATATTGCAAACTCTCATTCTTTATTTCTAAATTACCAAATTACATTCTTACATTATTATTTTCCAGTTGATACCTATACCTAGATTGCAATTAGAAATTTACAAAAATAATTAAAATAACAAATTTGATAAATAACAAGGTTACATTCCTTTCAACAACTTCCTAATTGCTGGAAACCAGCTACTACTTCTACTACCTCCACTTAATCTTTAACTCTAAGTTAATAAACTATTATTCACCGGTATCCGGTAGAAACTGTAACTGGTGATCAATACATTTCTTACATACTTTTACTTTACTACTTATATGTATCTATTCCTGTCTATATTTGTATAAAACTCTATATTACATATCTAGTGATCGTATATATGTTTATTTATTGTCAATATTATATTATATCATCTTTTTATATTATGTACTCCTTATACGAGTATATTCGTGTAAATACACATTTATATCTTATATTAGCCAATTTTTTCAGCACTAATTAAATTATTTATTTACGAATCTAATTGACATTTGTCAATGGAACATTTACCCTACCAATTCATTACTTGACATAGTTAACAATAGTAATAATAATATCAGTAGTAGTTTAATTATAATTATAATAGTTAGTATAACACTTTTTGTTATATTTTGCTTTACTTCATCTTTATCTTACTTTACTTGATCTTTATTTTCCTCTTGTTGTTATTGCTCTTCTTCTTCTTCTTCTTCTTCAATATTTCGCCTTACCCTTTTTCCACAATCATTTTATACCCCCCTCTCATTCTATATACACAATACTCTTTTAGACTTAGCTTCACCGATACTAGCTTGTATGCCGCGTGTGAAACTTACAAACGAGTACCGCGGCGCGTGTATGAGTACTGCGAACTGCGTGTATCTTCCCGCGTGTAGATCTTATAACTGCGTGCCTCAGCAACGTCGAACTTAGACTGCTCCTGAGCAATGAGCAAATGTAAACTGAATAAGGAAAAGCTAAATCTTAGAACAGCCTGTGTCTCGCCGCGTATAAAGTTTCAAACTGAGTTAAAATGCTTGTGAGTGCCCCAGCAAAATTTTAAATTCAAATAAAAAATCGTTGGCTAGGAGACACCAAAAATTTCGCGCCTTTCTTTAAACATTTGAAACATACATCTATCATTGACTAATTTAAAGTTCCCCTGCCGCATGTTCCATTCGTTGTTATTTGAAAGTTTAAAAACTTTCTCAACATTGGCTAATTTAAAGGGCTGGGTGTACAACCGTTGGCCGGGGTCAGAGCCCCAAACGGATTTAAAGGTCCTTGAGTGTATTAACCCTGCAGTAGCTGTCCACTTAAAAAAAGAAAGGGTTTTCACACAGTGACCCTTTTGTTACCTCCTCTGAATAGAGGTTTTATTACTCTTTTGTTCGTTTTCTAAGGACCCGTAACGAAACACCAAGGAGTTTTCCTTTTTGAGGACACAATTTACAGATTATATTTGTACAGTATAATAAACATATACATACAAGGTATCTACAGACATATTATACTATGTTTATATTTTAATGGGGATGGGC
This sequence comes from Metallyticus violacea, assembly GCA_030762175.1. Lineage (NCBI taxonomy): Eukaryota > Metazoa > Arthropoda > Insecta > Mantodea > Metallyticidae > Metallyticus > Metallyticus violacea. The sequence continues at coordinate 9,344,298 of CM060841.1, forward strand.
CGTAAGTAAAGTTGCAGACTCTGGCTGACTCAAAAGTAAATTAAGTTTTCTTTAATGTAATGGCAAAGAAAACAAATAAAATCACACCACACGCCTTTGATGAGACGTACTTTAACTCTTGACTCCTTCAGGGAGTCAGTGATTTTTATTGCCTTGATGGCAGATGCATTACTACGGTTCAGTAGATCCTTTGACGATGGTATACATTAGCCAGTCATTTTGATGTAGTAACTTTAGTCTCACAACAGAGAGAATATTATTTTTCCTTTCAATTCTAACCCTCCATGCTGGATTCTCTTCTGGGAAGACTAACACCTGAGGCTGTCTCCATATTCTGGATCACGTTGGACAAACGCAGCTTTCATTAGCTTTTGCTATATGAAATAAATTTATCTTCCTCTTAAATTTCTCTGCATTTCACAAATGTGACAAATCCAAGACTGCAGAGCTTATGAAATGAAAATTTTAATCCAAGATATTTTTTCACTGTTACAGAACAAATATTTTTAAATCAGAGTATAAGTGCATCATGGGCATTCCTTTCAAATTTGCTCTATTTTCTTCCGAACAAGTTTTATCTTCAACTCCTTTCTAAAATTCTGCAAACCATGAATAAAAGTGACCTGCGAAAGGCAAAGATATCCAAATGCACGCTGCAATCTTTGAAGATTTTTGCCAAACCCCACTTTAAAATCATAGAAAGTCGTGACACAGAATGCAAATATTGCTATTAGAACTTTGTAAAATCGGAACAGATAATGGTTTCCTAGTTCATTCTTGATCATTCTCAATATTTTTGCAAGTGTACCAGACGTGTAACAACATTGGACAGTTTCAGTTTTCAGTGTGGCATACAATGATATGTGCTATCGTACGATTATTGAATTAGTAGCCGCCATAAAATATAATTTCTTGAAAATCGAAACTGGAAGCCCTCGCTTATAAATATGAGTACCGCCACGGGTGGCCGAGGTCGTTAAGGGTGGATTCATGAGCGGGAGGTCTGGGGTTGAAATTCTGCCAGGACCGCCCTTACTGACTGAAGTTTTTTCCAGGTTTTCCTCAGTCCTCATAAATGGCAAATGCCAGGAAGGTACCCTAAACTTAGGCCTGGAACGTTTCCTTCCTTAAAAACATCTTTTCTTAATATATCATTTCAGTATCATCAGTGTCTACCACCTGTGGTGCCTCAGTAGCAAAACGGGCGTTAAACACAATTAAAATAAATATGCGTGAATTCTACTGCCAACTCACTTGCCGGCCAGGCCTAAGAGTCCCGCATACGCACGGCAGAGGCTGATAGCGTAATCCATTTGTAAAGTGTGCATCGATTTTCACCGAACCACATTATACTGAATGATGAAAGTGAACAATAAGTAGATAATTTTTAATAGTGTTTAAAACCTGCTTTTACTGCTGAGGCATCACAGGCGGTGGACACCAATAATAGAAATAATACTTTTAGTAAGAATTTTTAAAGGAAATAAATATTCCAGGTCTCAGTTGGGCACATCCCTGGCATTTATCACTTATGAGGAATGATGAAAAACTGGAAAAAAAAAAAAAAAAAAAAATACCAGTCAGGGAAATCGAATGTCCGGCCTCCCGCTCACAAGCCCGTGCCTTTGCAATCTTGGCGGTGTGTAAGATGAAGTAACAGCAGAATGATAGGCGGGTAAACAGGAGTACTCGGAGAAATCTGCCCAGGCGCCCTTTGTCCGCCATAAATTTTCCTTATGACAACATGAATCGAACTCTTGCCTCCATATGGTGGGAGCGCGCATATTTGTATTGCATTAGAGTGAGAATGTCACTCGACCGCAGCTATTTGCCACATTATACAAGGGCAATACAGAATAAATAGGAGATAAAGACAAGCATTGAAAAACTTTCAGATTTTTTGATAAGTATTCTACTTTATATATTTATTGTTTTATTTTTAATTGCAATTCTCAAGTATAATAAAAATGAAAGGTCGATTACACATTTTATTTACTCTCTCATTCTCTCCATTTCTCTTTTCATCTGAGCGTCGTAACTTCTTTCACCTTGACTGTACATTTTCTTATAGTCTCTCCTTCTTTCCAGATCCATTTCTCACTACTGTCCATTTCCTTGGGCGCCTCTTTTTCTCTCTCTCATTTACCGACTGACTTAACAAAGACGCGTCTCCTTCGATTCTTCTTTCGTTTCCTCTCAGGCTCTTCTCATTGCCAACAACTTTCTGCGGTGCACTTTTCTTTTGGGACATGTTACAAAGAAATGCCGATACACACGTGCAACACGTCGATTCCATCGCATCTGCTTTCGATTTTCGTACCCCACGCCTCCTAAGCCAATTCTGCTATGCAGTGCCTTTCCTTTCATATGGTTACACCAAATGTATTATTATTCTCTTCGCTCTCTGAGGTGGCGACACCTTTCCTCCCTCGCGTTTCTTCTGTTTGTTTTCTTACCTTTACCACCGCCCCTCTCGAAGCCGCCCGCCTTTGCAGAAAAGAAAAAGAAGCGAAAACAGATTAGCAAAATGTTGTGCAGTGAATTTTCAAGCAACTCCCAACTTACTCCACCCCTGCAGCTGCTTCAAATTTTATTATTTGACGCTTCAGTTAGTTTCTCTTCAGCGGCTCTTTGCTACATTTTCCTTTCCAGCCTATTCCTCACACACATAGAAAGGAAAGGGAATGGAGGAAAATCTGCTTTATCTCCAAACCACCCCCATTCTCTTCATATATGGCTTTAAAATGAGCAAAGCGGCAACATACATAAATGCTCAAAAGGATAAGGGGTATAAAGGAAAACGAAGGATTTCTAACCGAGTTTGGAGGGAAACTAAAGAAAGTAGGATTTAAATGTTAAAAGCACTTCCAGTCTTAGTCCTTTCTTTTCCTGGGAATCTGGACACATGCACGTCGACCTCTGCAAAACAAACACACACGTACTAAGGCGATGGACTACATGTTGCAAAAGGGCACTCACAGAAAAGTTCAGCAGCGGCGGCGGCGGAAGGATACAGCTATACCAACTTCTAATCTAGGTGTGCATTTGTATGCGGTTTAAATACTTCATTCCCCAAACTCGGCCGGGAAACTCATTCGCGCAGGTCCTGCCTGGACAGTCTACACCAGCACAGGCTGGTAATTCCTACCTCCCATCCTTTCCAATGCTTCTCCAAAAAAAGTTTTCAGCTCAGGGTAGTAAAAGTAATTAATGTTTTTAAGAAGCGAGCGCCATGGGTGGATTAAACCGTGACAGCCTACCAGCTACGTGATAATATAGGGCGCTTCGAAAAGGGGGGCGCAAAGACCCCTGGCTTACAGAACCGCAAAAGAGGTAGGTTAACAAAAATGCTGATAATTCTCAGAGGATCAAGTTGGGCTAATCAGTGATTTATTCTTACAATTCCGTTATATTAACAAGCTTATTTTAAAGGATTTGGAACACGGAGCAATGAATGTTTAAAACATTTTTAAGAACTTTAAAAAGGACACAGAATAGAGATCAGCTACAAAGTCTGGTTCATCAACTATCAGTGACGGTTTTTCTTTTTTTAATAGTGTAACGTCCGTTTCTGCTGCTGAGGCACCACAGACGGTGGACACTGATGATACAAGAGATGAAATTATATATTGGGAAAGGATTATTTTAAGGAAGGAAACGTTCCAGGCCTAAATTTAGGGTACCTCCCGGGCATTTGCCAGTTATGAGGACTAGAAAAACATGGAAAAAACCTCAGTCAGGAAGGACTGGCGGGGAACGAACCCCAGACTTCTAGCTCACGAGTCCGCGCCTTAAAGACCTCAGCCACCCGTAGCGGTACAACATTCGTATGTGATACAATCAGATCCAAACGACGGGTGTCTCTGTGAAAGAAAGAGCCCCGGACGACCGCGTGTGTCAGATGAGGTGTAGAGAGTCAGAACAGATTTAGCGTGCAGTTCTAACAATTCTGAGGGGCGGGCGACTCAAGAAGTAACAATTCCAACAATGAACAGTGTGAAAAGTGTTAAGAAAACATCTCCAACAGACACCGTATGGTCTGCGATTGCTAAAGGCATGGTCCGGAAGTCTTGACTTTTCTGCGTTGGTCCCCGCGGTCCCCAGATCTGACCCCTACGTGAATTTTTCTTGTGGGGGTACTTAAAGATCGTGTATACGTGCCACTGTACCTGAGTTGAGACGGAGGATTATTCAGCAGTTGGGTCAGTTACATCAGATATGTGTGGCAAAAAATGGACTACCGGCTAGATGTACACCGTGTCCCAAATGGTTTCCCCATTGGACACTTGTAATTTGTGTTGTGGTAACTTCCATAGTTTTTCTTCAATTTAAATTAGGATTCAAAATTATATCGTATACCACAGAGAAAAAATACAAGTTTAAAGCCGCTCTAATCATTTGTATTAAAATCCATTTATTCCTGAGGTAAGAGTTAAGCGTACTATACTAAACTAATGAAGTTCACTTGCACATATAAATTCACTTCGCACTTATAGGAAAGATACTCCAAAAAGAGTCCTACATATTGATGAAGTCTTTAATGAAATGCCGCATTCCAAATTCTCTTGTGGAGTGTTATTTAGTATACAAAGTGATTTATAAGAACTAGTACATTTCTGTCTTTATCTATTTCATTACGTATGATACGTCACATCTTATTATACCTCAAATGTAGTGCATCCATGGGAGATTATTCACCTCTATAGAAAATGAAGAAAATGTCCTCCCTTCTGCATAGGGCATAACTCAACACGTCGTTCAATGTTGCTGGCTGCTCCTTGGAGGACTGTGTTGTTAATACCATTAATATCTTGTGTAATGTTGTGCTTCAGATCGTCCAATGTCTGGGGGCATGTGTCGTAAACTCTGTCTTTTAAGTAACCCCGTAGAAAAAATTTCCTTATTGTCAAATCAACAGATCTGTATGGCCACATGTTCTTGGAGATTATCCGGCCATCAAAGAAACTTTCAACTAGCGCCATGGTTTGATGTATGACATGTAGCGCCATCTTATTGAAAATATCCATGACCCAGATCTATATCGTTCCCTTGTTCAACAGATTCCATGAAAATACGGCGGTAAAACCGGTAAAAACATAAAAATAAAAGAATTTTTGCCCCCACTATTCTCTGCGCGAGTATTGCACGTCAAACCCCGACTTTAACTGAGTGCATAGGTGCTCCATGAATATGGGGATTTTGAATAGCCCAATGGAATGAGCTGTGTAATTTCGCATAGCTGCATGAATGGAATCATCCATGCGAAGGATAACACGCCAGGGTTTTGTACAATGAACTCCGTGTTGTGTTATGCCTTATGCAGAAGGGAGGACATTTTCAACATTTTCTATAGAGGTTAATAATCTCCCAAAAATACTCTTCGTTTGAGAAAAAATAAGCTGTGGCTGGGCAAACTACAGTATGTACGAGGGGTTTTAATAAATTTTTAGGATTTACAAAAACTACAAGATACAAGTTTGTTGGCAGCACTGGAAATAAATTGTCTCGGCGGAAGATGGCTCCATTGTTGCAGCTGTCGCTCATTGTCTGATGTTCAAAGTTGGAAGTGACTTGAGAGAATTTTCGTATGATGAAAATTACAAGTTTGGTCTGAGTCAGCAAGAATACCTGTAAAAGCAAATCTAGAATTAGTTTGCATAGTTTAGACGAAAAAGAACAGCTTTAAACGACGACGAGCACAGAAGTCACAGATGAAAATACCGCTCATGTAGAAGCCATAGTGAAGAGCGACTTACAAGGAGATAGAGGAGTCTCTAAACATTCAATCGCAACAAGTGTCTGAAATCTTTCGGGAATATTTTCTTACGGTGAAGTTTTGTTGTTGGTGGGGGCCCACAATCTCACAGAAAAACTAAGGGCAATAAGAGTGGAATAGTGCCAGGAAATGGTGCAGTGATATTTTCACAGGTGATGAGTGCTGGATTTACCAATACGATATTAGGAACCAAAGAGAAATTCCGCTATATAGACCTTCCTAAAGCACGACTCTCCAGTGAATATCAAACAAATCGAAGTTGAGGCGGAATTTATGAGCTACCGCCTCCAATTAAATTACAGTTAATACATTAATTAATTTTGTGGAATTTCCTTATTATAGTCATGAGTGTACTAATATTTTTATTCCCTGTACAAATATTGAATTATTGTTTGTGATGTTATGTTCTTACCAGAGTACAGAAATCCACCCTGTGATTCGGCAGACCGGCAGATTGCCATGTTTATTTAGTCTTGTAATTTTGCGGTACGCAGTCAGTTTTGGAAGAGTGTTCAGTGTGGGGCATTATCAATGCGGTAGAAGGCATAGTCAGTTCAGTTCCGTTCATTAGAAGAGTATTAACTGGAAGAGCTTTAGCAGCTGAGTTCAGTTGCATATCAGGATTAGTTGATTTCAGGATCAGTCTTTATCAAATTAAGAAACGTCAGATTGATCGTCATAGTTAGTGCTAAAGTTGCACATACTGCCCATAAATTCCCCAAGAAGTAACGGTGACACATTTAAGTAGAATAGACTCTGAACAATCATCTCTGTTTCGTCTCCTGTTACGAGAAATCTTATTAATCTCTCAGACTTCTTTCCTTATGGTCTCAGCTCCAGAAGAGTCTCAACAGTCGTGGCAAAACTATAAGTCAGCGGAAACCAATCATCGGAGAGAAAGAAACTATCATTACCCTGAGATTCCATATAACCCCATTAAATTAAACATTCCAAAATCTTTCCCTCCATTATGACCTCTTTATTTAAATCCGCTCCAAAATGTAGTCTGGAAGACCGTTACCGGTGTCTTCCCAACAAGTGACAATATTGCCAAAATTCTATTACAAGAACAAAAAGCTGATCACAGTTTGCCTCCCTACGGTCTTCACAACTCTAAGATTGCATGTGCACGCCGATTTGAAAACTATCATTTCTGCAAGTATAGGGACCTCGATGTAGCTTTTTCCTGTTTGCAACTGTCATGGAAAAAGGGAAGGGCCATCAATTCGAAAGAAACTGTTCTGTTGTACGAAGAGGAGGTTCGCAAGTTGCGGTTGCTTGGTTCTAGAGGATGTAGCTTTGTATCGAGAGGGGGAAAGGGTTACTTCCAAAAAGAAATGGGTAGTGTTGTTGAGTTATGGACCTTCTACTTAAGTAGAAACTCTCTGGCTATGTAGCAAAAGATCCAGGTTGTCTGTAGGGATACTGAAAAACGGGGAGCGCTAGTAAGATCTACAATGACATATGATGAAATTTGGGGCTGCAAACAAATTGTAGCCTGGATTCAGTGAGTACAAATTTTCTGAAAGAAATATGGGGGCTGGAGAGGGGCACAGCGAACTACGGAATTAAAACAGAATTCGGGGCCATAGGGTGTAGCGAGACCATGGGGTGTAAAATCAAAGTAGCGAAGAGCTGACGCGAATTATTCAGGTGAACTAAATTTTAATTAGTGCATTGTGCTATCTAAGATGGTAGGGGACGAGACATGATCATAAATAATTAGAAAGGGATTAGAAACAATAGAGATGGGCTTTATCTGGGTGGCGGGTCGGGGGATTAGAAAGAGCGCATGGAGGAAGGTTAGGAACCGCTTGGGGAATATGGATAGACAGCAAACACTTGCACAGTGCAGAGAAATGATTTCTCTGGAAGTACAATGGGAGTTAAAATCGGAATGGGGGATGGAGCAATACATCAAAACAGGGACTAAACTTGCTTAGCTCAGACTAGGGACAATTAATACCACTGAGAAATATGAGCTGATATTTTTTCCCATTTGTGAGGAGGTGGAGGGGAATCTGACTGAATGTAAAGGTACGGAAAAATAGAGGAACAAATATCTACCGCACTCCTTTACAGGATCGCACAGAGGGGAAGGTCATGCTAAGCTTTGTTGGCAAGCAAGGAAGGAGAGAAGAGATTAGGTAAATTTCTGATGAAAAGTGAGACAGCTCAGGTCTGAAAAGGCAGATAGCTGGAGAGGGGGCATTAACCGAATCCATACGTGTGTCACCCATAATAGTATTTCTTTATATTTCATATGCATTTTTAATGTTTTTAAAAATTATTCTCTTGCTATTTCTTATTTTATTTATTTATATTTGCGTGTTTGTTCTTATTGCGGAATATATATGCTTTATATCTCATTATGAATATCTCATGTAATGTCTTGTGCTAAATCAAGCATATCAAGTTCAATTTGATGGTTTTAACATACTTTTCTTGATTTAAGATGCATTTACGCCATAATCCGCCGTAGATTATGGATGACGTCAGCAAGAAGTTTTTGAAAAATTTAAGAACAGCTTCAGATCTAAATCAAAGAGTTACCTAGATGAGTTCTCAGGAATAGCTTATTTTTGGCTTTCTTGCAATTCTGCATAAGATTTTTGCACTAAAATAATTTAACGGGCTATTCTAAATTATATAACTGTAGTTAAAATAAGACAGTACTGAAAATGCCAGTAGGAGTAGATAAAAAAACTTCATCTGCTCAGTAATTAGCAGAAATACTTTGCTATATCAATATCAAAACTGGAAACACTGTGGAATCCGTAAGTCTTTTGTTTTGTTGTAAATGAGAATCCGACATTTTTTGAGAGAAAAAGACATCTTGTCATCAAGAAAACTAAGGGCGTCCAGTGACAGTTTTGTTCACCGCTAATTCTCCTGTAAGCCTGCTAGCGTTCTCTTTTGCCTTTGTTCCCTATACAAAACACCTTCCCGCCAGATTTTCCCCGGGCAATTTACTGGTAAATAAGAAACAAAGAAAAGTTGCATAATACACACTAGTAGTCATTGTCCGTTGCGCGGCTTTATTAAGGAAAGATGCAGAGGAGCTGGAGAAAAGGTGTATGTGTGTATGTCTGCGCGGATGGGAGGGTGAGTGGGTGTTTTGTAGGGAAGAAATGTTATGCAAAAGTCTCCACTGGAGTAGAATATTAGCTAGGAGGGGCGGGTAACGCAGCAAGGGTTTGGACTCGCATAGAGGCGGAAACTTGGGATTGCTTGTGTTGTTGTTGTCAGGGTCTCTTTATTGTCACCAGGCAGCCCAAGTCGCGGTGGCATGCTCCACAAGAGGCAGCCATTGTGTGGCATAGCTACACTGTCGCGTTTGTGTGCTTGCTTCGAGGGAGAGAGACAGAGAGATAGAAATTCCAGACCTAGCAGCGTTAATTCATTTTCCGACCACTACCGCTCCTGGCCTCCTCTATTGTTGTGTAAGTCCTTTTAAAACAAGTGCTTACTCTTGCATGAGGTTTACCGGTAAGGCAAGCACCCGTGAGCACAAAGAAACGAGTAACCTGCTTGCATTAGACAACGAAGTACTGGAACCTCTCAAAGAATGTCAATACAGTCCCCAGTTATTTAACCACAAACATGCACCATGCAGCTTGCACTGCTAATACGCCTTTATTAATACTATTTCTTCTTTTTGAGCTTATGAAATAGCTGTTCAGGTCTCAAATTTTTTCTCTTCTTGCATCTTTCATACCTTTTTCTTTACACGCAATTTATTTATTGAAGTGATATATTAAATTATATATCTCGAGAAACCCTTCATTTTTCGGTCCATATACTAGCTTTCTTTTTTACCTTTCCTTATATAGTCACTTCAGCAAAGATGTGATGACCAGGTTGAAGCAAATCGTTGGTGAAATCAGCATGATTCTACCCATGCTGGGTAGCGACTTCATTTAGCTTCCCTTCTCTTCTCTTCCTCAGACACATAGCAAGGAAACGTGCATTAGGCTGGGATGCATACACTCTCGGTTCTTGTTAGGCTTGGAGCCTTCTTCGCAACTTATATCTAGTGACCAGGAATGAATTTTTAAAATACTTTATTTTATAGTTTTAGTGTCTTTTTCCAATGGTTTGAGGTTCCGAAAATTGCTGGGCAAGGAAAATGCATTAGTAAGCGAAGATATTAAGACATAGAGCATTAAAGTATTTTATTTTTGTTAAACCAGCAGATTTTATGACCTGCTTGAAACTTAAGAGTTATACTTTAAAATGTTCAGATTAACGACTTACAATTTAATATTTTTAATTGTTTTAAAATCATTTCAATGATGTATTGCCAACACACGCTTATACCAATTACATGTTAAAGTTGTTTATTGCTTTAACACAGTGTGTTGCTATTTAAATTTTAAAAATATCTTACATGGGTTTATTAACTTTTTATTTGTTGTTTAGTAAATGCATCTACAGGACATTTTAAATTTGAAACTCCATATGCCTCAAGTATAATACCATCCCAAAAAATGTAATCATTACCTTGCTTTGGAACATTTTCTTCAATATTTTAATTGTATGCACAAGATTATCATATTACTTGATTGTATAAATACTACCTTATTGGATGATTCGCGATCTACGAGGGTAGGCTTATAAGTTTCCGGAATCGCCGATAAGGATCACAAAATATCTGGTGCCATACCTTATCTGTTAAGTAAATAATTGCAGTTGTAACTTCTGCTCCGCTGTCTTCAGTTGCTCAGATATAGTTCCATAAAGAAGTCTGTCTGTAGAAGAGTTTTTTTTTTCTGAATGGTGTTTAACGCCCGTTTTTACTACTGAGGCACCACAGGCGGTGAACACTGATGATACATGAAATGAAATTATATATTGGGAAAGGATTTTTTAAGGAAGGAATCGTTCCAGGCCTAAGTTTAGGGTACCTTCCCGGCATTTGCCAATTAGGAGGACTGAGGAAAACCAGGAAAAACCCTCAGTCAGGGAGATCGGTTCTGGCGGGATTCGAACCCCAGACCTCCCGCTCAAGAGTCCGTGCCTTAACGACCTCGGCCACCCGTGGCGGTTTGTGTAGATGAGTGTGGTATGTTCAAAATGGAGTATCGAGTTGTTATTAAGTTCTTCAGAAAATGACTTACCCCAAATAAAATTAAACAGCAATTGGACGGTATTTATGGGGAAGCACCCCCCCCCCTTATATTCTACCGTAAAAGAATGGGTCAAACTTTTTCGAATGCATCGAGAAAGCATAGGAGACAAACAGCGGGCAGGTCGGGTGTTGGAGGTGCTCATTCCTGAAAACATCGCTCTTGTGGAAGGAGAAATTATGAAAGATCGGCGGCTCAAAGTTACAGAAATAACAGCAAGCTTGGGCCCTTATACAACAACAGTTCTTCGAATTATCTATGAACATTTAAACATGAATACGGTTAGTGCAACATTGGTGCCTAGACTTTTTTCCTCAGTCCAAAAGCAGCAACGAATCATCTGTTGTTAGGAATTTTTGGAGCTCTGCCGTGACAACGAGAGAGAAGTTCTGCAAACCATTGTTACAGGAAATGAAAATATGATCCTCTACTGTGGTCCCTTTCCAAAATAGAGTCAATGGAGTGGCATAAACCGGGAGAAGCACCACCTCTAAAGACCAAGGTGGTCACTCAATCAACCAAGAAGATCATGGCCACAATCTTTTGGGACTGTGAAGGAATACTCTTCATTGCCTATTGCACAGACTGCGTACTTCCATCAAAGAGAAAAGGTGAGGAAAGCTGAGTGGTGATGTGCGCCTCCTTCACGACAACGCGCCTGTGCACACAGCTCTTGTTGCAAAGGAACCTGTGAAGAAATGTGGCTTCAAGGAGATCGACCATCCACCCTTTAGCCCAGCTCTAGCTCCCAGTGACTATTTCCTCTTCTTAAAGCTCAAGAAAGACTTTCGAAGAAGGATATTTAAGTGTGACGAAGAAGTGATGGATGCTGTTTATGCCCATTTTGAAAACAAGACTTCTGACTATTTTTTGGGAGGGGGGTTAAATGTTAATTCAAAGATGTGAAAAAAGTATTGCAATAAAGGGTAACTATATTGAAAAGAGAAATATAATTTTTGTCTTTGTCATACCTAGAAAAGAGTTAGGCCGGAAATCTTTGAACTACCCTCTATTATACTATTTCATAAACAGAACTAACAAGAAAAAGCAATTCTAACAGTAAATGCATGAAGTAAAGACCACTGGGCCTAGTATAAGCGAACAGAGCGAAAAGAGAAGGGGGGGGGGGTCAAGACATTGTCGAACTGCCTCCAAAACCAAGGACGAAAGTAAAGAATAAATATAACAAAAATAATACAGTAAATAATTTGAAATCAAAGGAAGTCTTATGTGCTTTACAAAATAACATGAAAACAAGGTTATAACAAACCCATAAGTAATTAAATTTTAATTTTAATACATATTCAAGTTAAAATAAATAAAAACGTAATTAAACCATAAAATGTTCACTTTAACACCCTCTAAACAATAGCAATTCAACTCTTTTTTGAATTATTATTTCATCTATAGGATCCTTATTACTGTAAGCACATTTGATTACATTTTATGTGAAAGAATAATCACAAACCATTTAATTTTACTTTCTTCCCAAATTAACAGATGTAATGAATTCACAATTTTAGTGAAATTTATTGCATTATGCATGTATAAAGAAAAAAATGGGACACCCAGTTGATAATTCGAAAAAAAAAACTATTAAAGAATAATCACCAAAAAAAAAAAAAAAAAAAGAATGAAATCAAAGCCAATCTAATTACGTACACACAGCTGTGATCACTTGTTCAGATGAATTCAACTTTCACTGAAACTTGTTATTGAAGGTTAAAATTTACTAGGAAGACGCATAATATTAGGTGTAAATACTAACCTACCATTGTACATTGTTCATCACTAGGAGCAGTCGACATTACTGACTTTCAACTTCACTGTAACACCTGAGTTTGTTTGTGCCTGTGCGCGCGCATGCGTAGATGCAGCGAAAGTTGGATTTTGCGGATCACAGCGTCTGGCAGTCATAGAATAATACCTAACAGCTTTCATCGTGTTTTTTTACGTAAATTAATTTATGTGGAAGGGCCATTCGAGTATAACAGCATTACGTTGTATTTCAACACCACGTCACCTTTAACTGTTAATTACAAAATGGCAGTGAAAGTCAAGGTATTATGCATGTAAAATGTTCACAATGCTAATTCATTAAATAATATGTCGTTATAGTATTAGTATTCAATTTATTGATATATTTATAAACAAAATTTATACAATCAGCTGTGTTAAGTGCCTGCATTCAGAAATGGTAAAATTAAATATTGTTTATGCTATGATATTCTGCATATTGCCTCAACCTGTGTATATTTACTATCATGAATAAGCATTGAAGGAACATTGGTAACTTAAAAGGAAAAGTTTCATATCGTATTTCACTTAATATAATTATTTTAACCGTCATAAACACAATTATTACTTGGAAATAAATGCAAATGTAGGTTAAAGTATATAGCAGAGTTTTGTCTCAGTATCCAAGAACAAATAAAGTTTTAATTCAAGTGCAATAAGATAAGAATTCATTCGAAAATGTTTGAAATTGATCTAAAAGCGGAATTACATCAATATTCGCCTAGATTTTGGTTTTGCCTGTAATGCAAATATCACATTACAACCTAAAACTAAGCCTGCAGCCACGTTATCTGCTGATACAACATAAAAGTTTACATGAAATGTTATCATTTGTTATTGACAGGAATGAAACAAATCGAGACCAATACAGACCTACACCGGCCTATGGCACGTCATGCTGTTGAGTTGTCATCACTGAGATATATGTAGATGACCTTCCGGTGTTGGCTCCGGAGAACCTCATGGTACTACTGCCGTTCCGAGGTTAAGCCAGCCCTTCAAAACGATGCTGCTTTTCAATAGTTATATTACCTAACAGCATACCCTTTAGCAGACAGTGTTTGCCCCAAATATTGGCTTTATGTGTTATCGATACACTGCTTATGATAGTTAATTTTAATTCAATTACCTTTGCAAAATAAAATACCGTTGTGCTCTTTGAAAAGCACACGATGTTACAAAGCATCTAACAACAGAAGCCGAAAACTTAAACGTTTTGTTTTTCTATGCTTAAAGACCCGGGTGACTAAAAGCAACTACTATGACCGACGAGATTGTGACAAAAATTCACAATGATCGACACTTGAAGGTATGAGAGTTGGCTGATATTGCAAAGACCTTGATAGGCCGAGTTCACTATATTTTACACCAAGTTTTGGGTATGAGAAAGCGTTCATATCAATGGGTACCGTGTTTGGTAACAATAGAACCAAAAATTTATTCGAATGAACATTTTGCAAGAGTGTTTAAACACAATTCCAGTGAGTTTCGCAGACGTTTCATAACAGTAGATGAAAAATTAATCCATTACTACATGCCAAAGATGAAGTCCAAACATTGGGTGGCAACAAAAGAAAGTGCACAAAAAAAAAATACTGTTTCATCTGCAGGAAAAGTTATGGCTACAATTTTGTGGAATTCTCAATGAGCCATGGTCATTTTTTCCATTAAAATCTGATTCAGCACCCAAAGAAATTATTTATCCGGTTGCCAATCGAAATGCCTTCCCCTACGTACGTTTGTTTGGTGGTATGAACTTTGCCATCTGTTTCTTTCATATCATTCTCTGTATTTTATGGGCCGGTGCAAATCCGGAGTTATAAGCCGTAGTAAAGGAAAAATAATTAGAATTGCACAAAACACATGAAAACTCTTATTGCACAAGAGATTTTCCTAAGAGGCGTAGGCTTATTTAAGCTTCAACAGTATTTTGAAAGACTTTTATTGTTCACAGCTGTTAAAACCCCCTTAACTCGAGAATAATCTGAGAGAAAAAAAGAGGGGGTTCATTTCTGTCATACGCGTAGTTATTGTGTACATAACAGTGAGCACATATGAAATAAAATACCAAATCTGTAATAAATTGATCAGATTTCGTAAAGGAAGGTGAGGGCAGAAAGTTTCCGGTTTTCGTTTTGTTTTTCCCGCATGTGGACCTGCCCCAAAACTGGCAGATCATAGCTGCACACACCGACGTCATAAGGGCATATTGCCGCTGATTGCATGGTTAGATTCCGAACAGCGTTTCTGTGTTATTTAGGGTTCAGAGATTTACTTACTACAGAACAATGCATTTTCACTTGCTGCATGTTTTAAGAAATGAATCACCTACTCAGAGTCGTGTACAATTTTAAGAACGATTTACTGACAGATGTTTAGTTCGTAAAAGTAATACACTCAAAACAACAGATTGGAGAAGTAAAGAGGTTGCAGTAGCAGAGGAAAAACTGGTAATCCTCGCGAAAATCTCTAGCTAAGTTAGAACAACAATACATGAGCACATTCTGCTACAAACTTTCACAGATGCCTGCCACTCCTACAAGGTTACCGAAGTACATGCCTTACAGTTCACTGACTGGAAGGAAAACTGTAATCTACTGGGAAGAAGTAAGCACTTTTTCAATACATTGCCAATTGCGTGGCACTCCAGTGCGGGGAACTTCAAAACGAACAATGGATAAAACACTAACCCTATTTTAATCGGCACAGTAGGTGGCAGAACCTTTTTGCGCAGAGCGGAATATTTTTTTTTTTTTTTAACTTGTACATTAGCAACTACCTACTGGATAACTATTCATAGTCTAGCATAAGCTAAAGCAGGTCTTTTAGGACAAGTCACATTGGCTTTTCATTAGCAGTAAACATTTTCTGAACCATTATGATTCAATTATTTACACGTTGAGGGATGTTCTCAAAGTTCTCGGACTGACTCAGAGGTATCGTGAAGATGGCCATATTACTGTGATGGTTGTTAAGTATCATCCTTTAGTTGGAATGCTGTAAAGTTTCAGAAGCGTAAGCGTAATCACTTGTTTGTGACGATCGTGAAAACAAACTAGTGTTAACATTTTCTACAATATTGACAGAACTGAAATACGAGCTGTGATAAAGTACTTTGTTTTGAAAGGCTTAACCCCAACAGAAATACAAAAGAAATTAAGTTGCACATTAAAGGATTCTTCCACTTGGTTTTTGACGGTTAAAAAGTGGCCTACTGACTCATACATCCGTGCTAGATGATGAGCGCTCAGTGCGTCCTAAAACTGCTACGACCGACGACATTGTGACAAAAACTCATAATGCCCCACTCAATGATCGCCGATTGAAGGTATGCGAGTTGACTGACATTGCAAAGACCTCGATAGGCCGTATCCGCTACTTTTACAAGAAGATTTGGGTATGCAAAAGTTTTCCTATCGGTGGTTGCCGAGTTTCATAACAATAGAACCAAAAAAGTATTCCAATGAACATTTCGCAAGAGTGTTTAAACACAATTCCAGTGCGTTTCGCCGAATTTTCATAACAGTAGATGAAACATGGAACTATTATTGCATGCCAGAGACGAAGAAGCAGTCCGAACAGTGGCTGGCAACAGGTGAAAGCGCACCAAAAAAGAGCAAAAACTATTCCATCTGTAGGAAAAGTAATGACTAAGGTTTTCCGGAATTCTCATGGTGTGGCACTCGTAGACTACCTCTAGAAGGGCAGAACTATCACTGGGGACGCTTCACTACCGGACTAACTAAAGACTAAAGAATGCAAATCAGGCTAAACGATCTCCTTTCGAGAAGAAAGTTATCTTTCACCATGACAATGCACCTTCACACACACTCGAATTGTTGCTGTAAAACTGCATGTCTTTGCTTCCACATCCGCCATATTCGCCACATTTGGCTCCCAGCGATTGCTTTTTGTTCCTAAACTCGAGGAAATGGTTGGGCCGAAGATTCAGTTGAAATGACGGGATTGAAGCTGAGACAGACAGACAAATCTTAGTTTGCCGAGGGTATTAATAAGTTGATTTACAAGGTAATTATGTTGAAAAATAAATAAAAAAAATCTCTTAAATCTTGTGTTTTCATGATCAGGCCGAGAACTTTGGAAAACATTGAATGCATGCTGGATTGTATCCCAGCTCGTTATAACTCAGAATCACAAAGCATAATGCTACATTAGACACATGGTTGGTATTTGTAACAGATTCTGGATAATTAAAACAAAAATTTAGGTAAAAGGCAAACGGACATGTTGAGAATATTGTTCATGTTTTATTAATTGAAGTAGCAATAAATCCGCCAAATTGGTCAATCAGTCATACTTAAATCCACCAATAAAATTAAAAGTATACACCATGTTATGATATTATTTGTTTTACATTCGCTGAATAGTGCTCGCTTAAAAGAAACTTGTTACAAAGACACAAAGCGTTCGAGAATTCCCTATGCATCACTGTATAACCCAAAAAGGAAAATACACAAAATGCACTGAAATGTGAAAAAGCTTTTCTCTGGGGCAGAAGAAGGAGATTCCTGCTATTGCTTTACAATAAAAAAAAAATAATAATTTATTCCACTGAAGGAGATGCCAACATATAAGCAGAAGTATTTAAGAAAAGTTTGTCTTAATATCTTGTTTTATCCTTCTGTTTGACAGAAGAAAATGTTGAAGGTCACACAAAACTAGCATTTAAGCAATAACCTGATGAAGATAGGACTGAAAGTGCCAAAAAATTCAAATGTAAACAAGAAAGAATAATGGGAAAACTAAAAGGTACTTAAAAGTTTGCTTTGAAACAATATCCAAGTATTAACAGATGATGACTTTTGGGCTAATTTTAGAAATTCTATTTCATTTTATAGCGTTTTAACGACGACATGCAGGTTTCAAAATAAAATGTAATCATTATAGTATGTTTGATCCTTTAATACAAATTATTGGGACTGTTTCCTAAAAAATAAGGGTTTAAGTGATTGGTTTAGTAATAAGAAAATAACCTTATTTCTACATTTAAATATTCTTACTAAGGATTAGCCAACAGACATGAACTTGTGGTGCTGACATTTAAAAGAAGAAATTAATTTTAAAAACTGTAATAAAATGGACTTTTGGAGAAATGCACAGCCAGATAAAACAAAAGAATCATTAATCGCTTGTATATTATTTATAACATTCAGAAATAAAATTGTGCATATATATTAAAAGCTTGGAACAAAATTTGACTTCAAAAATTAAGAAATGGGAGTCCAATAAAAATGTGAACTAAATTCGATTATTTTAAAATTAAAGAAATAGAAACAAGAAGAAGAATATTTTGTAATCTGAATGATAATCACGTTTTGCACCAAGGAAGCTTTTCAGAAACAAAGAAGCAAACTTCTCTTGCAAAGTTACCAGTAATTCAGTAATTCCTAGCTTGTTACCAGATTGCAGGTTTTGTCCCCTCTCTTCATATGATGTGGAAAGGACGTTTTCTTACGTTTATTTTTACGGACAAGAGAAATAAGTAGAGAATGATTTTGGCTTTTTTGGTAAAAATGCTATATATATATTGTTCGCATGTTATTTCACATGAAAGATGAAACAAAGGAGCGTAATATTTGGTCTAATAATTAATATAATTATAGATAAAACAAAAAGAACTAAAAAAATAAAACGATCAATATATTTTTCCCCTCTCATGCCTTTAAAACAGAAAATATTATTCTTTCACTAAGTTTCATGCATTCAATAACTCGGGATTAGTAATTATAATGTTTATTGTAAATTCTAATAGTTTCGATGTTTTCACTTATAACGCTAGTATTTTTATTTTTCTCGTGGTATATTATAAGTTCACAGATTCAAGCAAGGCCGAGGGTTCAAACCCAGTCAGGGTGGATGCTAGCTATAGCTTCTTTCGGAAGGGAAGTAAAGCCTTTGGTAAAAGAACCTCAAGTCCGAAAGAAGAGACCTCTTAGCATTTATTGGCTGTTTCACGCCCCTAAATAGGATCGGATGCTTGGCCAAAGATGTTAAAGAACGTACTTAAACAAACTAACCCAAACGAACTAGCAGATTTAGGCATCTAGTACACTTGTAAGTGCATTTTTGGCATTTTAAAGCCCACATTTGAAGTTATTAAGTGAACATAATTCTAAACCTACTAACGACCTCATAGTGAATGGTCAATGGGGCAGTACTAAAAATTTCCTGCAGCTTGCAGTTTTTTTATTTGGCTTATTTACGAACGTTCTTTAACATCTCAGATCATCAGCGTCCCATTCAATTCAGGGCGTGAAACGGTCGACAAATTCTCAGAGGTCTCTTCTTTCAGGCTTGAGGTTCCTTTTCGTGCCGTAAAACTACACGAGACCCACGGCTTTACTTTCCTTCCGAAGGAAGCCATACTTAGGATTTTTACGCCTGGAAAAATCCATCGATCCTGGCCGGGAATAAACCCGTGATCTTGGGTTTAGCAGGGTTTTTTTGAGTAGTGTTTAAAGCCTGTTTGTACTATTGAGGCACCACAGGCGGTGAACACTGATGATACATGAAATGAAATGATATATTGGGAAAGGATTTTTTTTAAGGAACGAAGTGTTCCAGGCCTAAGTTTAGGAAAATTCCCCAACATTTGCCAGTTATGAGGACTGAGGAAAACCTGGAAAAAATTCCAGTCAGGGAGAACGGTCCTGGCGGGCTTCAAACCCCAGACCTTCCGCTTACGAGTCCGCGCCTTAACGATCTCGGCCATCCGTGGCGGTTTTAGGAAGGCAGCTTGCAGTGAATCTACTGTCAAAACGTTTATGAAGTAGTAGTAGTATTAGTAGTAGCAGTAGTAGTAATAGTAGTAGTAGTAGGAGTAGTAGTTATTTATAAAATATATTTGTTACAAATCTAGCTCATCCATATAGCAACAGGTCCTTGGGACCGTTAGTGCTTTCCCAAAATACTACGAAATATATTACACAAATTAACACAAACCAATATTTAACTCTAAAGAGAAAAGTAATGTGTGTAATAATGAAATTAATAAATGACAATATATATAATAATAGAAAAAACATTCTAAAAATATATAAATAAAATAAACAGAAAAGAGAACTGGCCAAAGTAAATAACATACTCCAACACATATATGTACAAATAATTCCAAAAATATATAGACTGATGATCCTCTACCCCCCTTCACGATTGTCTGCCTCTTTCCATCTGAGTTAGCTCATTTTATTTAAAAATTTACCTACTCCCTCTTCCTCCGTCCGTCCGTCCTATATGTCAGCAAAGAATATTCGTACTGCTGAAATGGTTCGCACGCTTCCTTTTAGCATATTCATTAAAAAGGTTTAAGCTGGGTCAAATTACATGAAATACTGCTCAAACCATGCAACCTACGTAAAATTAGCAGAATTACTGGTGTCCTTTGACTGTAATGTAAAACTGCGACATAGAGGGAAGCCTTTCATCTTGAAATTGTTCATTCTTTCCACACCTCGGTATCCATGTGCAGTATTTTTTTAATTCTCTATGTATCAGCTAATTCTGTACGCTCTCAAATGCCCATTGCCCATCAGAGGGAATTTGGGGTTTAGTAGAGGCAGCCTGTGTAGCTCGTCGATTTTCATGTAGTTTTTATCTTCTTTTAGGATGATCAGAAAAGGTCAGTTGAAATGCTTTTATTTCTTTTTAAATACACACGTTTAATAATTGTGCAGCATTTATTCACGTAGAACCCCTCTGTACGGAAAGTATAACAAGTCAAAACAACTGAAAATGCTCTTGCACGCGCAATTAGCGAATAACACTCGAATGAAGCACATAGCTTTTAGAAATTGAATAACATATAACTAATTGTATATCTCTATATTGGCAGCAGGGTATTATTATTATTACAGAGTGGAAAAAAAGTATTGAATCATTTCTCTTCACATTTGAAATTATAATTTTGACAATGTTAAATATAAAATTTAGGTATCCATTGTTGTTCATTTGTTGCTTGTGTATTTTGTCTCAATTGTTAGATTTCCAAGTGCATTTTTGCTAAAAAATACCAGCCTATTTGTTGTAATTTTCTCAGTTTACATTGCAAAATACACTATAGATTCGTTTCTAGTTGAGACAAGATGGGCAAAGGAGTGTAATAAACGCCGCGGGAGAAAAGTGCTATTCCTTGCCATAGGCTCTAGAACAACATTTCATCAGTCTAACATTTCATGAGTACTAAAGAAATGCAGGGAGAAGGGAAATGTTGACCGGGTATAAGGAAGAGGCAGAAAAACGGCATCTACTCCAAAACAGGACAGGATAATAAAAATAATTTGTCTCAGTGATCGTTGGCTATCATCCTCAAAACTGAAAGACATGCGTTGACGTCTCAGTGACCAGTAGAACTAACAGAAGTAGGCTCCTTGAAACAGAATTTCCTGCCCATCGACCATAAAGAAACATAAAACAATGAGATAGAAGCAACTGCAGTGGGCAAAAGAGCATGCAGCATGTACAATAAAGATGGGGAATTGGTAGATTTTCAAATGAGTCTAAATTTAACATATTTAGAATAAATTAATGAACATATATAAAAATAAAAGGAATAACAATAATATCCTAACACATTTATGGAATAATATAGAGAAAATAAAAACAATTAATAAAAAAAGTCAAAGATCCTAATGAAATTATTAAAGAGTTAAGGGATGATGCAATAAATTGTTCCACCACTGTATATTAACAAAACATGAGTACTCAGTTGTGACTATTTTGCAAAATAATTTATTTAATATTTCTAAAGCTGTGTTGTGAATATCCCATTAAAAGTATAGAACAGAGCATTGTACAATAATAAAGTTTTATGTAAAAAATGGCTTGAAGCCAAAGAAAAGTGACACAACAGTTATAAAGTTTATGAGGACTCTTTTTCAACTTCAGCGATTAAAAAGGAGCCACCGAATATAAACAGCACCGTGCCAACCTTGAAGATGACCCGCGTAAAGGATGTCGAAAAATTACAGCAGCATAATTTGTTGAACAGATATACGATATAGTACTAGATGACCAGTGAATTGAAGTGAATACAATTTCTGAGCTATAAGCACATCAAAATGTGTAGATTATATTTTACATGAAAAATTGCACAGTAAAAACTTTGGCGCTTACTCCAGGAGATCATAACCGTTCATGTGTGAAAATATTGCAACGGTTTGGTAGCAGAACCGAGTTTGTACTTATAACTGTGGTTAACACTTGGATTCACCATCACGCATCAGAGTCAAAACAGCGGACAGAAGCCGATTTTTCAGTGCCGAAGAAGCCAAATTGAGTTCCATTTGTTGTCGGTCCTGGTTACCATACTTGCCTCCTACACCCAAGATCGCGGGTTCGAATCCGGCCAGGACGGATGGAAAAATCCTAAGTATGGCTTCCTTCGGAAGGGAAGTAAAGCCGTGGGCCCCGTGTCGTACATTTACGACACGAAAAAGAACCTCAAGTCTGAAAGAGAGGCCTCTGAGCAAAATTTGTCGGCCGTTTCACGCCCTGAATTGAATGGGACGCTGATGACCTGAGATGTTAAAGAGCGTCCATAAACAAATCCATCAAAAAAAAAAAAGTTTCATTTGTAGGAAAGTTTGTATCGTCCATTTTTGGGAAACTAAAGAAAGTTAACTAATAAATTTATGAATGGAGAGCAATGTTACAATTTTTATAAATAAACTTGAGAAAAGAGCCGGTTTGCAAAGAATAAAATACTTTTTCATGAAGACAATCCACTGGTTTTAGCGATGAAAAAATTGAGAGACAATGAAGTATGAATTGTTGAAGCATTCACCACAATCCCCATGTGTGGCTCCCTCTGACTTCAACCTATAAACTCTCCCTCGTAAATAAACGTTTTTCATCAAAACAAAAGACGATTTGCAACTGTAGAGAAGTAGTTTGCAGATCTTCCGGAAAATCGCATCTGAGAGACGGGTTAATGGAATGTTAGCAATAAATGTATTGATCTTGTGGAAAATTAGTAAAAAATACTTAATAAGTTTACTTGATAATTTAAAAACAGATTAACAGAATTCAGTATTTTTTTTAAATAATGTTTAACGCCCGTTTTTACTACTGAAGCGGTGGACACTGATGATACATGAGATGAAGTGAAATTGGGAAAGGAGTATTTTTTAACGAAGGAAATGTTCCAGGCCTAAGTTTAGGGTACCTCCCCGGCATTTGCCATTTATGAGGATTGAGGAAAACCTGAAAAAAACTCAGTCAGGGAGGATGGTTCTGGTGGGATTCGAACCCCAGACCTCCCACTCTCGAGTCCGTGTCTTAACGACCTCGGCCACCCATGACGATCAGTACATTTCTCAACAAGCCTATTAAAAGGAATAATTATATACTCATACACACAAAGATATAACCATATAGACCATTCTAACCTCTTGCCGATCTACATTCTCTAATTTCATCCCCATTTACACACGCAAATGTAAAGTTCCCGGGAGATGGAATCTCATTAGTCATGGTGAAGGAAACCTTCTAAGGGAAAGAGGCCTCAACAGAAAACCTCTGGTTCTCTGTTGGGGGTTTTTCGCGCTGGGCTGGAAGCCAGTCACATATAAAAAAATCTTTCCCAGAAATCTCACTTTGGTAAATTGGATGGATCAACTAGACGAAGACATTGGCTAAGTAAAAAAAGATAAAAGATTAGGGAGAAGTGGAAAATTTGACATTGGGACTTGGAATGTCAGAAGCCTAGGTAATAGAGAAAAAAGGGTTAATTATAGAATTGAAACAGAGAAACATAAATATAGCGGTAACTACAGGAACAAATCAAAACAAAAAAGTTGAAAGGAAGAAAAGGGATAGATAAACATGTAGCTATTTATTCAAAGTACAACAAGCGACAAGGGCTGGCAAAAGTGTAGCTATTCTGTTTGATGAAAATGGAAAAATAAAATACAAAATTATAAATGAGAGGATAATTAATGTAAGATTAGATCAGAAAAAGGGAATTTAAATTTACTAATAATTGGGTTACATATCCCTGAACAGGAAAATAAAAACACTGAAGAAACAAATCAATTTTATGATAAACTATAGAAGACTGTAGATAAAATATAGTAAAACAGACTATATGAAAATTGAAGGAGATTTAAATGCAAGGGTAGGAAAGTCCCCCATTACAAATGTATGTGGTATTTATGGGGAAGAAGTAATAAACGATGATGGAGCAAAATCGAAAAAGTTTGCAATATTTAATACTGTTAAAATCACTAATACATTATTTAAGAAGAAAGACATATAAATACCACAGGATTAAGGTCTTTAATAAACCATATAATAGTAAAAGAAAAACTAAAGACTAAATTAAAGTTACAACACTATATAGAGAGGCAGAATTATTGACAGATCACGTTTTGACAATCTCGGAAATCTATTTATTGCTTCATTGGAAAAACAGCACTATAAGTAAAAATGAAACAGAAAACCAAAGAGAGGAGGTATTTAAAATACCTATTACAGATGAAAGTATATAAGATTTATTCCAGTATAGGATAACACAGAAATTAATGGAAGTTAACACTGAAATTGATTTAGAAAAAGAATACCAACAAATAAAAAGTATTTTATTGAAAATAGCAAAAGAGGCAATTGGTGAAAAAAGAAGCCATAAAGAAACAAAGCCCCTAGATATTGGAATGAAGAAATACAGGCAGCAGTAAAAGCGAAAAAAGAAGCACGACTAAATATTCATAAACACCTAACAAAGAAGCTAGAGTGTAATACTAATTAAAACGGAATATAGTGAAGGAAAAATTAAATGAGTCACTTAAGTTCATGAATAGATTTTTACACTCATGGAACATGATATTTATTGAAGACAAAATATAACTTAGACAGTAATGACACACCTTAAATAAACAGAATGAGAAATAGCTAAATTACCATGTATCTCAGAAATGAATATTACAAAAATGTATTATATAATGACAGTATAATGATGTACAAAATGAAAAACAGAAGAAATAACAGTAGAGTTAATGACAATAGAAAAAATGCAAAATGCTGTTAAAGAATTTAAAAAAAAAAAAAAAGAAAGCTTTAGGAAGAGACATCACAATAAAAGTAATAAAGTACAAAGGACTGATGCTACAACTACGCGTATTACATTTATTTAATATGTGTTCCAAAAATTAAAGGAATTCCAAAAGAATGGGACATAGCTACAACTATCTTAATATTTAAAAATGGACCAAGAAATGGATGCAGAAGCTATAGAGGGACAAGCTTATTAAATATAATGTATAAATATATGCAATGATCATTACCTCCAGACTAAACATTTTATATAATGTAAAAATTGGTGAGGAACAACGTGGGACATATGGATAAGTTTTTAAAATAAAATAAAAATAGAAAAACGAAGGGAATATATCTAGGAAACATATATAACATTTGTTGACCTAGAAAAAAACCTTTTATAGACAGACGGCTTATTATTATGGAAAATATTATACGAAACATGATACAAAATACATTTAATAAAAGTCATAAAAAGCTTATATGTGGCTAAAATGATAATAAATGTAAATAACAAGTCGACAGAAGAAATAAACATAATTTGTGGTCTAAAACAAGAATGTAGTCTTCCTTCAATATATACGGAGGGTGCCAAAAATGTATGCACACTTTCATAGTAGATATCTATTTAACATATATCAATGTTGGACCGAAAAACAACAGTAATGTGTAGTATGATGTTCTATAAACAGATGTGAGTCACAAAATGTAATGGTCTAATTGGACCATTCTTTTTTGATAGAACAGTAACTGGCCCAGTGTACCTGAACGTGATACGCACATCCGTCTTACCAGCCATTCATACCCTCCATGGAAATGAGGAATTTTACTTCCAACAGGATGGTGCACCACCACATTAGCACCGACATACGTGTGTGTGTACCTTAATGAAAACTTCCAAGGCACTGGATAAGACGAGAGTTTCCACCGCGTTCTCCGGATCTAACTCCGTTGGACTTCTACCTATGGGGAACTCTTAAGAATGTTGTATACCGTAGAAAACCAGCTACACTGACAGCACTTCGGGAAGAAATTGAAACGGCATGTGCTGCAATCGCTGAGGACACTTTCGCAAACGTTGCTCAATCAGTAGTTCAACGTACTCAGGAGTGTACCGAGGCCGATAGTGGGCATTTTGAGCAACTGTTGTAACTGTAAAAGTCTAAGCTGATTAGTGCTCATCATTTTCTGTTTGTGTGAATTCAGTTTTTTCTTTGGTTGAAGTGTGTATACATTTTGACACCCTCTGTACACGGCATTCTTAAGAATTGATAAAGAGTGCACATAAAGAAATAGAGTTGAGATAGAATAGATCAGTAAATGCTTTTCTATTTGTAGATGATATAATACTAATGTTGATAAGGAAGGCAGACTACAAAAATGAATATACCAATAAAATAATTAAATAAAAATATAATATGACAATTTCAAAGACCGAAACAAAAGTAATGGCGTTCGGAGGTAAATCCCAATCAAAGCAAGTAAACAAGAAAAATAAAAGAACAAATATCACACTTTCAATATTTAGGCTTTGAGTCACCCATGAAGTAGATTAAGATGTTAATATAAAAATACAAAAGTTCCAAGCTGTGTGAATAAAAAATTAGAAATAACTTGAAAAATGAAAATGAAAAAAGACACACTTAAGATTATACACAGCCATAACCTTCTTAGTTATTTTTATGCAAGTGAAGTTTGGAATGTAAAAAAAAAGGGAGAGAATAAAATTCAAGCAGCAGAAGTGTTTTTTTTTGTTTTTTTTTTTTTACGATTTTCCAAACGTTGTACAAAATAAGCTTGTATAAAAAACGAGGATATAAGAAAGAAATAAAAGTTCAGCCAATGTTACAAGAATTAGGGAATTATAGACATGAATGGATAAAGAAGGACAGAAGATATAACACCAAAAAATATATTGACATAAAATCCGAAAGAAATAAGATCAATTGGAGGACAAAATAAATAAATATAAAAATAACAAAATTACGAAACAAATTTGTGAGATCGGAACAGGCAGGCCTAATCCGTGATGGAAGAAGAAGAAGAAAAGTAAAGTTCAAGTATTCAGAGTCTGGATTAAATTGCCGAATTTCTCTTAAAACCATGCATTTGTATTATCTACGAAGTACGTCATCTGCTATTCCATGGTTTCATGCTCTACTGGGGTGAGAAGGTACAGCAATATAACAGTTTTTTTGTTCTAAGGGCTACCTTAAAATTTGAAAACCACTCCCTCCGCTATTTTCAACCCCTTGACAGGTGAAAAATTAGATTTCAGCTTCAAATGTTCAATCAATCTCTGGACCCAATTGCAGCATTATTCTTTAGAACCATGCAGACGTTTTTTGCATTACAGCGCATCCCCTTTTCCTCATTTCATCCCCTGCGCGGTGTAGAGATAGCGAAAGGGATGGCAAATCAAATGTCCTCCTATCCCAATAAAGCAATTGCTACACGCTCTAGAATAGAAAATATTAACAGGAACATACACAGAGCCATGGACTGGCTTGCCCTCTATTTCAAGTGATTGCAGTTGTCAGTACAACTTCCTTTTGCAACAACCACAAATAAAGCTCAAAGTTAGGAGGTTAAGTGCCAAAACTGTTCGGCCTAACTTACATTTGGCGGTAAAGGAGAGAAAACAATGTCACTTTTCAACAAGTTCACTGTTTAATTCAACACACTTTTCATATCCTTGAAATAAACTTTCTATGCTCTTAAAAAAATAGTCTGAACTTTTGCCTGCAATTGTTCTAAAAGCTTCCTTCCTTCATCTCGTTGACATCATTGATTCCGAATCCCTTTTTTCGAGGAATGTATGGAAATAAATTCGTGCTCATGCACTTTCTGGAAACGTATACCCATCGTCATATATTGAATACCAGATATTATATCAGGATTAGTGTGAGGAGGCCCCTTGTAATTCCTTGCTAAGGCCACATTGTTCGATTAATCATCTATAAGATTTCTTCATTCTTCTGTCTACATCTTGTTTCTATTATTCTTTTCTTTCATTTTCTGTGCTTGCCTTTGTTTCTTTCCTTGCTTTCTTAAAAAATAACAGAAATGTCCATTTGCTTTGTTTTCAGGTAATTTATATTAATATATTCAGAGAAATTACTGAGGGTGCCAAAAATGTATACACACTTTCACACTATTTAATATATTTCAAAGTTGGAATCCGTTATGCCTAACGTTGCTACAACAAATCGTTTGAACAGCGGAAAGCAATTTTGAAGTGATATTGGAAAACCGAGAATGTTATTGAAGTTCAACGGCAATGGAGATGTGTGTACGGAACTGCCAACGCGAGTAACAATTGCACGCATTTGAGATAAATTTGAGACTCATGGTACCGTATGCAATGTTCACAAGGGCACATTTGGGAGACCTCACAGCTACAAGTCCCGCGCACTGGAAACAAGGCACTGGATAGGACGAAGAGGTCCGATTGAGTTTCCACCGCGTTCTCCGGATCTAACTCCGTTGTACTTCTACCTATGGGGAACTCTTAAGGATGTTGTATACTGTAGAAAACCAGCTACACTGGCAACACTTTGGGAAGAAATGAAACGGCATGAGCTGCAATCGCTGAGGACACTTTCGTAAACGTTGTCAATCAGTAGTTGAATGTACTCACAAGTGTATCGACGCCGATGATGGGCATTTTGAGCAACTGTTGTAACTGTAAAAGTATGAGATGATTAGTGTTCATCATTTTCTGTTTGTGTGAATTCAGTTTTGTCATGTTAACACAGTTTTTTCTTTTCTTGAAGTGTGTATACATTTTTGGCACCCTCTGTATATTGTATTTTTACTGGCTGAAGAGAGTGACCAGCTTTCTATTCGACATATCATTAATTTGTGTTCCTAGGTTAATGCAATATTTATTATCGCTGAAAGCATATAAAGGATGTCCCAAATGTAAGTTAATGTAAATGTATAGTAAAGTAATCTTTTTTGTGTATTTATATTTAAACAGTGTTGGCAAAACTGTTCATTATTGTTTCAACATATTTAACCACAGAGTTCTTTGTTCGATAATAGCTATTTATGTAACATGTTGCGAAACGTGGTTGACTTATGCATCAAACGTTTAATATTCATAATTTGATGTTGAACTGGCTTGTTAAAAATGTAATTAAAAACAGCGAGAGGGATATCCTTGCATTGAACCACTCGCTGGAAGTTGAACGAAAGATTTGAGGAAACAGGCTCAATAGAAGATCTACTTTGATCTAAAAATTCAAACAGTGGATTGACCTAACACTGCTACTCCATATAATGAAAATATACAAACTTGTAGAAGAAATGAAATCTTAAAACCTTCATCTTTTGTTCTTGATCCTAACATCCTTTTCATCATACAATTAGAAAGGACGATCTACTCTAAAGAGAAAATATTTATAAAATGTTAAGTTGAATGAAATACCTTAAAAATTAGTTATTCATTTCGAGCCGCTTTAAAAACATATATCAACAAACCAAAATATTAAAATGGCATTAAAATATAAAAAAAGTTAAAATTATAAATTTTATTCCCCTTAAAGGCGTTAAAATACGGAATTCATTATGAAAAATTATTTTAATGCGGGTATATGCCAATTTATTTGTTGGGATTACCTGAATATCGTTTCATGAGTAAATGTACTGTATTATATTTGGTAAATTCTTTTTATATTAACTAAATCATTAATTCTTATTTAATTATGTTTAAATCCATGGAAAGTTACTCCATCGTTTTGAGCATTAATTTATTAAAAGACCTTTCACTCATGTTTTTGGAAACATTTCTTTCGAGGTTGCGTAATGCATTTATTTTGCAAGTAAATAGTGCTTTTCAGTGAATTTACTGGGAACATTCCTTTCGTCCATTTTTTCGAGAACCGGATACTGTAATATTATGCTGTATTAAGTGCCTTTGCGTTAATTTTATTTAAAGTTTTTTTTATTGTTTTGGGGTCAATTCTGAAGTAATTTCATTCGTCTCGTTATGGGGAAATGTCCGTACAGTTTTTAAAATTTAACTTTTTAGTGTTTTTACAATTACTGGTGTTGCACACGTTAATGCTCCTCACTTATTGAAATTACGACAGTAGTGTGCATTTCGTTAAGTTCAATTTTGTTGAAGTGCATTACGAATTGTTTACAATATTTCTGCCGTCATGTTGGATACATTGATCTTCCACGACTTCATCTTGGAGGTTTTTCTTAATTTGCACATTTCCTAAAGTAAAAAAAAGAGTAATACTGCGCAGGTCTTCGTGAAGTTAACTAATCAATCAAGAATTTTAAGGAATTGTTAAAAGAAATACCACTCAAAGAGGCCAATAAACGTGAAAGTTTTCCACCTATAACAAACTTATATTACATAAAAACATCTGTAAAAGTGCATAAACTATTGGCGAAGGCAGCCTTAGGTCATTTCTGTAAATATGAACATGAGTACATCATTATAGTGTAATGATAAATGACTTATAAAGACGTAAGAACATCAAGGCTTGAAGCAACGCAAATAATGCAGAACTTGGATCACCGTAATCTATTCTCTGCTTCTTACTGCACTTGTAATTTGTCTCAGCTAAGAAGACAAGAAGACCAAAAGAACAGAACACGGGCTTCGAAAATGAGAGCTCGTTTTTAACGAGTTAAATGGCAAGGACTTTTTCTGCACATGCTATCTCGGCAGGTCTTCGCTGACATCACATCAACAACAACAGGAAATGTGATGAAGTGGTGGAACGAGTACGGCTTGGTTCCGGATACAGTCAATCTGAGCGGCTCGACTCACTTCCTCGCCAACATCCATTTACAGTGAAATAAAAATACTGAACCTGAGCCTCTTTTAGACTCAATGTTAAGTATGGCACATTACTTGATGATGTCATCGTTCTTTTATCCCTTTTAAGTCACAGGAGCGATGATTAGCTGTGCCGCTAAAGCCCAGTGGTTTATATTTTAGGTCTTAATCAATGCTAAGTAAGGGATAATTTTCATCGTACAGAAGTAGTAACGTTACCTGCTAAAATACTTTACTATCTATCAGTAAATTAGCACCTATGAGTAATGATTGTATATGTAGAGACATAATTAAAAGTTGCGTTAAGTAATAAGGTACAACAATTATCACTGTGGGGTATTTCAAAGGCCTAAAAATGCAGCTGTGAGCAATTATTTATATGTTGCTTACAAGTATCCAAAATGTTAAAGATTTAATCGTTTTGTTTCAAGACTTATCAATATATATCACTGTTTGACAAGAGAGAATTAAACATCCTTTAAGAGATACCACAATAATGAACAAATGGCATGTTTTTTTCACAAGTAATATCACGAGATGCTCTGAGATTACCAATAAATTTACGAACGTAATGAGATATTAAGACTATTTCACGAAAAATATAAGAATTGAAATATAATTCCTCTAAACTTGGCTTACAAAATTGTGTATTTATACTTAATCATTTCGAGCAATCTTACGACAGATGAATCCGATTATCATTAATGCCAATAGAGAAGAGCAAATTGCGGGTTTAGGACTATTTCATGAATAGAATAAGAATAAAAGTGATATATATTTTAAATTCGTGCACAGAATATTAACACTTGTATAAAATGTTATACTTACGAATATCTATTCTATTCAGAAACCGTGAGACTGAAATGGACAAACGTCGAGTATTACAATCGCTACCGTTCGATTTTCTAATATGAACAGAAAGAAAAAAATAGATAGCATACAGTGTCTCTATTTTTCTTTGCATTCTGTGGTTTGGAATTCCTAATGATAAGATCAATTTGCACATTTGAGCATCACCAAAACACTTTGAATAACTCTCCATTTTCCGTTATGATTGTCGATTGCACATGCTTTTATTGCTATCAATAGCTCTTCATCGCCTCTAGCAATAGTGGTAACGATGAGTGTTCAGAAAGCATATAGTGGAGGTATAGAATTGGCTACACTGACCACAGGACAAATGCATGTCGCGCGATAAAACGGTTTGATAATTTTTTCGATAATTTCACTCCGTAATCCGGCTGTGATTGGACAAAATTCAAAAAAATTGTTTCGTTTCATTAATCTATTTTAAGGTGACGTTCACAAGAAATAATTCATTTAATTTTTACGAGCAAATATAAATATCAAATAATTTTTAGACGCTTAAATTATCAAATATATATGACAAGTAAATTAATCAACTATAAAAATATAATAACCGAAATTTTAAAAAGTTTAAGTTTTATTTATGAGAACACCAGGACAATACAAAATATCGATATGGCAATTAGTTTTCTCATTATCAAAAAAAATAATTTCCATTTTTATTTTGTCAACATTTAAATTTTGTATCGTGTGGACTCAGTGTATTAGAATATGAAAGCAAAAACTGGTTATATCGGTAGAGATGGAATTTCTACAAAGAGTGGCAGAATATAAATTATTTCATTATAGGATAAATGAATAAGTTATGAATCAACTACAGGTTGACAGTATCACCGATATTACAACAAAATATAGAAGTAAATGGAGATTGCATGTAATGAGGATATCAGAAGAGAGAAGTACTAAAGTTATAATTGTCTGTCTCCTTTCCACTCATAGGTTCAAACCCTTTCCGCAGTGCGACTTTATGACTTTAGAAGCTTTAGATAAATTTTAGACTCATCAAGGATAAACTACAACGCAATGTTAATAATTTTCCTACGTTGTTTTTCGCCTAATAATTATGTGAGTTTTCTAAAATGGTTCTGAAAGTTCGAGTCTTCATATGACCATATTTCGTCAACCTCCAGTGACCTTCTAATTTCATTTAATTTTATTTTTCTGAAATTATTCCATTTGAAAGATGTAACTATGTGTTAGAAATAAACTTAATAATAATTGTTGGAAACTTGATAAGTCTTTGTTTAACTTCAGTTAGGCGAAAACAATGCATCAATAGTACATCTCATTTCATAGACATCTATTGTAGTTAAATCGGGCAATTCACTCTCTATAGTCTATATCAATTTAATTAATGACACTTTTATGTTACGGTGTCAAATGGGCTAAGTACTCCACCACTGTTTGTCATTATTATCGTTGGTGGCACTACTACGATTGAGGAAAATATGCAAGCTGTGTAGAGATGAATGAGTCCTGTTTATTAACGGATGAATGTCACAACATTTTAGTTAAATATTTTTATAAAACATTTGCATTTGTACTTTGTTCTTTTACTTTGTGCTACCCAATATACGTTCCACATAATAAGTGTACTTAGTTTAACAAAGTATAAGAAGATTTACTGCAAAGTGTTGAAAACGTACTGTTTCCAGCGTTTTAACTGTTTAAAGTGTGTTCACTGGCTTCCTTAACCTGCCTTACCCAATTTCGCTGACTCGCATCCCAGGTGTACACTAGAGAGGATGTACAATGCTATCATTAAGTCTATTCTGTTATATGAAAGTGAAATATGCGGATGGAAGAGAGCTGGACATAAATAAAATTCAAATCTTGGGCTCTTCAAAGGAATGTCAAACTATAAGGTCTTAATAGAGGTGGGTTGCTATGAAAATAGCAAAATAAGAATGGTGAAATGCTTCGCGCTAAATGTTATAGACATCAAATGCAAAATATAACACCAATGTTTTGGGCTGCAGAGGTGGAAAGAGCACTCGGGGGAATTGCCTGGGTCCACTAATGCAACGAGGCAATGAAAGTAATAAAAATGCATGCAAGAAGGTTAAACAAAGGCTAGAGGCTATCAGCAGGCAGGAAATCAAGGCTAAATGTAACACGAAAGTCTCCTTAAGCCTATCGAATGAAATGAAATTAACCTAGGATACAGTGATATGGGTGCTCGCGCTGGGGAGAAAAACGGGGTCAACTGGATCAGGAATGGCCTGGGTTAGACAGGACGTTGGAAGGCTCAAAAACTAACGGACAGTTCTATTAGGAGAATCTGCCCATTTTGTAGAGGGGATAAGGAATGAGTACATATTCCAGAATGTACCGCTCGGAACACCTGAGAAAAACACTGTTACCAGAAAACTTTTAAGATTTGTTTTATTTAGGAACGCTCTTTAACATCTCAGATCATTAGCGACCCATTCTATCCAGAGCGTGAAACGGCCAATAACTTTTGCTCGGAGGCTACTTCTTTCAGACTTGAGGTTCTTTATCGTGCCGTAAATGTACGACACGGGACCCACGGCTTTACTTCCCTTCCGAAGGAAGCCATACTTACGATTTTTACACCCGAAAAAAGCCATCGGTCCTGGCCGGATTTGAATCCGCGATCTTGGGTTTAGAAGGTAAGTATGTTCACCACTATACTACCTGACCGAATAATTAGAGGTGGATTGGCATGCTGAGACCAGGCTAATTGGTTGAATAAGGGCATTTGCACGCTGCTATAACCAATTTATTTGCTGGTTAGAAAGCAATAACTAATATGACTGTATGTAGCATGTTTCAACTTATATATCAGCAAATACCGTTCTTCACACTTTAAAGTGTTTTTATAGTTAATGATGTCTTATTTTTCATTATTATTTGTTCCTCTTTCTAACTGTGTACCATATTGAAGCATGTACGGTTTACGACCCGTGCATAAAATATATTTGTAATGTGTATATAGAAGTTTATAATAATAAAGATACAGCTACTACTGCTTTCGTAAATACAAAAAGCCCGTGAAACTTACGGCTGGCCTACAGCTTAAGTTTACAAGAAATATGATGAAAACACGAAAACCATAGCAACAGAATATTAAAATGAAGATAGAATCCATCCCTGATGAAATAACTAAGTCAATGTGAAAGCAAAAAAGCCGTGACGTACAAAGTGCAGACGTCATCACACATTTTAAATAACCTGTGGGATCAAAACAGTCTTTAGAGAATTTAGTGTTATCACCCATTCGACTCGTAATTTATAACAAAGTTGCATTATTTGTTTCAATTCTCCATTGCCCATCATCGTTTATATGTTCCTAAGGACAATTTTTCCCCCAAATTATGCGTGTTAATTGTTTTTAATTGCTTTGTCAAATGGACAATGTTCATTAATTCTCATTCTTCCTTTTATTACGTTGTAACTGTGAATGTGCTTTTACCCTCCTCTTTTAATAAAATTGAACCGCCACGAGTGGCCGAGGTCGTTAAGACGCGGACTCGTGAGCGGGAGGTCTGGGGTTCGAATCCTGTCAGGATTGCCCTCCCTGAATGAGGGTTTTTCCAGGTTTTCCTCAGTCCCCACAAATGGTAAATGCCGGGGAGGTACCCCTAAACTTAGGCCTGGAACGATTCCTTCCTCAAAATAATCCTTTCCCAATTTATCATTATATCTCATGTATCATCAGTGTCCATCACCTGTGGTGCCTCTGTAGCAAAAACGGGCGTTAAACACAATTCATTCATTTAATAAAATTACTGTAATAAAATGCAATAACTTTTAACAAAGACGGATGTGGAAAATAAAAAAAAAAAAATACAAACTTTGCTTTTCCAAAAGAAAAAGTATCATTTAAGTTATACTATTTCCGGTCACTAAATTTTATTAAGCTACATTTTTTGAAAAATCTACATCTATTGCAAATCAAAAGAAAATTCCGTTCCACGGGTGCATTGATTTTTAACTGAATCTATAAAAATATTTATCAATTGCAATTATTTGGGATAAATTTTAAAACTGTTATGAAGTACGTTTCATATGTATAATTTTTTAACCTACTCTTGTACCTGAGACGAATTTATACTATCATCGAAAGAAAACTATAAGTAGTCTATGCTTTATTTTATTGTATCGTATATAAATGAAATACAGTTTTCTAAGCTATTTTTAATTCGGAATACTGCGCTACTTTTTGTAGACGAGCTAAATGAAAGATGTACTTACATAAATCTGCTATAATCGTGAAGTCACAAGCAGGGAATTACTGTCATAGTTCTAACAAGAAGTAGCTTTCATAATTGTAGAGCTTATAGCTCGCTAATCTAAACCCCATCATTACAATCCAGTTCACAATATAATTAGAAGGTGACAAATAGCACGTGCCGCTTTCTAACGAATTCACACTTTCCTTATAATGCTTCTTACTATAAAATTAGTACCGTGTTGGAGAACCGAAATTGAGAATTTATCATGCTCTTCAGAACAATTACTCCCAGAGCACGAAACAGACCACACATCTTTAAAAGTGCAATAGGCTAAGACTGGCTACAAGGATTAAGTTTAAGCTAATAATAACGAAAAAGTGTCTTGCTATATAAAAGTACATAACTGCTTACAACAACCTGTGGAGGATTTGTGTAGAGTACATTTCAAGCCTTATTCCATTTCTTTGCCATTGTAGAATGTCTTATATCATTAGCTCAAAAGGCACTAAAAATGACATTTTGTTGGAACTAGCTCTCTCATATTCCAATAAACTGGAAAATAAAAACAGTGATCCATGTTCTTTAAAGAAAAAGGAGGCATGGAATGATTTAACCATGCATTTCAACATGATACCAGGCGAGGTCTAATCACCAAATAAATAAATACATGGCTACATCACTTGAGTGATGAAGAGTACAGTTGTTTTCATGGGTGAAACAGGGTGATCGCGGTTAGTAGGAAACTCTAACCTCTCAGAGTCACCACACTGTATCCTTTGATAGGCGAAATCTTTCTTCAAATTTCCTGTCCCCATACCCTTCAAAAAGGTCACGCTGGTCCCGATTTAATTAATACAAGTATATTATCTCGTCCTCAATATCCTCAAGAATATCGAACCGGGTAGCCGTTTTGTGTAACTTGAATACAATCAAAGGTGTTGATCGGTGCAACATCTGCGGTCAAAGTTGACCACAATCAACTACCTCCTTTAACTTTGTCATTGTCAGTGCACCAAAAATCGCATTGAACGCGGTCAAATTCCGAATTAACCACCTTCAAACAATGATCGAGGATGGTGCACATGATCAATATTCATTCTCACTGTCCATCTTCTTAAAACTACTGCAGTAACACTTTCAAGCCTGGAACAAGCAATAACATTCAGCCTTTTATGTTCTTTATGTCAAGTTCCAATCGGAGATTGCACAAAGGACTCAGTATAATCATCGTTTTCATCAGCACAAAGCTTTGATTTCTTCATCCATTTCCCCCCAAAAAGAACAGATCTAAAAGAGAAGGAGCATTCCCATTTTTAGCTTCTCCCACAGTGCGCGTGCATACAAAGCGTTAGGGAAGGGGTGAACGGCCGTTTGAAACGTTGGAAGAGCAACAAATTCATCAAGCGCCGGCATGTGTATCCCGCTTGCTGCCACAACAGTAGCGACACAGTTAGTTATGCAATTAATGCATATTCCTCACTACATCATACTGGTCAAAGCAGACAAGAGTACCACTTTCCCACATCATGCCAACAAGAAAGGGAGAGTGATGAAGTCCGAGAAAGGGAAGGAGAGGAAAGGAGATTTGCAAAACCAGTAATTAGAGCATGAGAAAGAAGGGTTAAACTTTAAAACGGGAATGCACAAAACGTATGAAGTTATGAAAGTGGCTAAAGCATGGATTTTTTCCCCCCTGTAATTTCTGACTTTACAAATAAACGCTTAGAGGGATATCAGAGGAGGCTAAAATTAAAAAAGCATTCCCTAAAGTTAACTAAGTGCGTACAATAAATGTGGATATCATGTATCTATGTACTTTATTTTAAAAAGTTTATTATTTCCGTTACAACAATATTCTTTAATCTGCCAAGCGTTACAGGACTTAATTATTTTGAACTTAAGAGTGTGTAACGAGATATTTATGCCTAAGTATTTTCCTAACACACCTATAAGATATACCAGTAAAGTCAAGAGTAAATCGAACAAGTATAGAAAGGGAACCTTTTATATATCACGTTCAAAGTAAGCCACTTGGGTAGTGAAACCGTACCACCTTTTGAAATACTCCTGCAGCCCATTATTACTTTCGGAAAAGTCCACGTCGCAAACGTCTTCACTTCTTCGGCCAAAATGAGCTTCAGATTCTTGAGAAAGTTTCTGACATTCGAGGAGACGGATGTGGATGTCGTGAGGCAGAACCCAGTTCTTTCCTTGCCACTAATGAGTTCTTTTCGGTCGTACTGTATCACAAAAACGCCTAAAAATGGCAATATAATCCCCTTATTGATCTATTGACCGTTCGTCCTCAGTAATGAATTCTGACTTTGAGAATAGGTCTATAAGTTTCCGGCCCCGCCGATAAGCATTATGGCCTTCACAAAATTCTTATCTGGTGTCATACCTTATCTGTTAAGTAAATAGTTGCAGCTGTAACTTCCGCTCCGTTGTGTTCAATTGATTAGATATTGTTGCACAAAGAAGGTTATGTATAGAATATTGTGTGTGGCATATACAAAATGAAGTTTCGAGCTGTTATTAAGTTCTTCACAATCTTTTGTGAACTTATTCCAATTGAAATTAAACAGCGATTGGACGGTGTATATGGGGAAGCATCCCCCTCATATTCTACCGTAAAAGAATGAGCCAAACTTTTTCGAATGGATGGAGAAAGCATTGAAGACGAAGAGCGTGCAGGTCGGCCCTTAGA
Source organism: Metallyticus violacea (assembly GCA_030762175.1). Lineage (NCBI taxonomy): Eukaryota > Metazoa > Arthropoda > Insecta > Mantodea > Metallyticidae > Metallyticus > Metallyticus violacea. Next base: position 9,382,624 of record CM060841.1, read on the forward strand.
GGTGCTCACTCCTGAAAACATCGTTCTTGTGGAAGCAGAAATTATGGAAGACCGGCGGTTCATGGTTATACAAATAGCAGCAAGACTGGGTCTTTCTAAAATATTTACGTTTTCCCCATTCTTGATTAATATCAGCACTAGCTATTTCTTTATTACTTTTTCATTTAAAATTTTGTGATATAATGATGTTTACATTTATTCCATTTTCCAAAATTATAATAAAATGAGTCGATATACTTAATCGTAGAAAATCTTCCATTAATCTACACTATTATTCAGACAATGCGAATGCGGGTGCTATATACTCGTACAACAAAAGGTCCATGACTGAATTAGAGGTGTTTTTGTTCACAATACGGTATTATAGAACTGTCCTTGAGAAATGCCTATCTCAGGGAATGTTAGATCCTGCCCTGTAAGCCCCAGATCTAGGTGGCCCGGTGGGTAATACCTGCTTAGGGAAAATAAACAGGGTTATATAGTTGAAGCAATCTGTCTAGGGGAAGATATCACAAAATCAAACCTGATCCTCCTGTATACAGGTTATGTAAAAGGCTGGTCACCCCTCTATGTATAAAATATGCACTCAGAAACTTAAAGATGAACAAATACATAAGTACAGCCTGTTTAGATTAGTATGGTCATACATTAAAGATTCTTTACACTTGAGTAAATTTTATAAAGTAAAGTTATTCCACAGCAGTGCCATTTCTATCAAAAGTCTGTATAAACTGTTAAAATAGTTTTTAAATTTATAGAATAAGTTAATGTTTTATCAATGAATCAGGTTCATTGATTTGGTTTATAACCCGTTCCGTTTAATCATTACAGGGGGAAACTCTTCAAGAGTGGAAACAATAAAAGGTGTCAGTTTAGGAAAGAAAAATTATCTTAAAACATAACAACATGCAGACGGTCAGATTTTGTTGAAAAAACAGATTATTAATTACAATCGAAACATTTAAACTTAATAAGAGCTGCACAAAATATGCATAACTTTGAAATTTGAACTAAAAAATAAATCTAATGGAATTCCAAGGAAAAAAAAATCAAATCAAAATTGTTATTAATGAAATTATAATAAAACAGGTAAATCATTTTAACTATCTAGGCTATAATACCTCTTCTCATAAAGATTTACATATAAAGAAAAAAATAATGACAGAACGTAGGCTTTCACGGCAGGAGTCAACTAGGGCGGACGTCCACGCCACCGAAGATGTCCGCCGTAGTTGCAGATGAAACGTCTGGAATTCTCTTCTCCAGCAGATCACGGCACAACAGCCCGAAAGAAAATTTTAGTTATATCCAAAAATTAATAAATTGATAAAATAAGTGGAACAATAAACGGAACCTTAAATAAAAAAAAAAGACTAAAGAAACACAATTAAAATTCTACAAAGTTTTAATAGGACCCACTTGGTTCTGGATAAAAATAAACAAATTCTTGCAACATAAATGATTCAGTAAAGCGTGTACAAGAGAGGATAGAACTGCAAATAATGTTAAAAGACAGAAACTTATCATATTCTCAGTATTTAAAAAAAATCATATTTTAGACAAAATTGGAAATACTATACAAACAGAATGGACCAAAGTCCATGAAAAACATTCTTATCGATCCATAGGTAAAAGATGGAATTGAAGTCGACACAAGTTTTAAAGCTTAATCCATGGTTATAGTGATGAGGAACTTGTTTTCTAAAAACTGGAGATAAAACCTGGCTAAATCTAATAAACCTATGTTTGCTACAGTAAATTTTTGAACCAAGGGTGTAATTTCCAGATAATCTAAATTTTATTCTATTTTATTTTGCACAACTGTTTATTATGGTTCGCTTATTTCAATAATATTGAAATAAAAATAATATAATTTTTTGTACTTTCTGCATAAGAATGTGAAACATGCAATGGTTTAGATGATTTAAGTGTGCTAGCGGAAGTAGAAGTGAAAAGTACTAACGATAGATACTTCAAAATAGTAAAATCACATTAAAAGTTAACGTCATTCACTAGCATCTTATTATATGTAAATGGAAACTTAAAACATTTAAACAGTCTAAACGACTGCCAGGAGGGTATGTTGAAGATTTATAGAATAAGTTTTGTACTATTTTCTTCTCGATTTGAATTTTGAAGATAATATCAACATATAAAATACACGTGATATGTACAAATTACATATTTATTCCATTAAGAGAATTTAATGCTAGAGGGTAAAGAACCCGCAAAGAAGTTAATTAGGATTCATGTAGAAGATATGTTAAATAATAATGAACAACAATAAAGTACTTGCAATTTCTAATCATTTTAAAATAGCATAAAAATAACACCCACAAAAGGCATGTTTATCGTAAAGTTTTTGATCAATAATAAAAGAATATATAATGCTTAAAAACGTCATCAGTATTATGTTAACGGACATGAGAGTGTATAGATAAAGTGATATTCTGACCAATATCTCCTATATAAAAAATAGCATTTTGAACAAATAGAAGAACTTAAAAATAACCTAAAAGCTGAGTTTTCGTTTAAGGTAAGTTACAGAAGAAAAATACAAAATTCTACAGAAAAACAGATTACATAAACAAATAGTAAAAATAACAAGTAAAGAATGTTAATCAATAATGGAAAGACATGAAAGACCTGCACAAGCATTATTAAGTGTAAATTATAAAATAAAATAAGGATTTAGAAAAAGCGATAATTGAAAAAATAAAGCGTGACATTAATTTTTACAGGTTAAAACAAAAGACTTAATATGTAATAGAAAACCCAAAAGTAAGAAAAAACACACAATAAGCTGGGTAAATTTTTAAATCAATTAGACTATAATAGATATAAAAAACTGTACATAAAGACATCAGTTATGTAAAAAACTAAAAATATAAAGAATTATGGAAATAAAATGTAGGGGGACGTTATAGAATTTCCTGGTACAATCAGAACATATAAAGTCAAGAAAATTATGATAATGGGATAGAAACAGTTTTAACCCTGCAGGAATTAATTAAAGTAGTAATACAATTAAAATAGAAGCGCAGCTAGGCGAGACAGATTTAAAAAAAATAATAAAGTATGGAGGGATAATTTTTAAGGTGAAATTTCTATATTTTCTAATTTTATGCTGAAAAAGCAGAATTTTGAAATGACTTCAGCAATTACAGAGGAAATAGTACCTTAACTGTAAAGTATAAAATATAAGGTAATATTTTGACTTGTAGATAAAAACCAATGGAAGAAACTATTAAACAGAGTACCAAAATATAATTAATCTTAAATATAATAAAATATCTATAATATTTTTTGATTATGAGAAAGCATTCGATAAAATAAAGCTTCAGTCAATTCTAATGGAACACGAAATTCAAAAATGTAATTCGGTCTATTAAGAGTTTATATAAAAAAAGAGTTTTGTTATAAAAGTACAAATTTATAATTATAAACAGTTAAACAAGGCTGCAAACTTGTTACAATTATTTAATATATAAGTAACAATTTAACAATGTAATAAATAAACTAGTAAATGAATACGATTAAACAATATATTATTTGAAAACATTATTACATACTAAAGGCAAATTTTAAAAGAAAATTTGGAAGATGAACTATAAGTCAACAATATAAGTTTAAAATATATGGGGTTGGAAGGAAACCAACAAATAGATAAAAATAGTAACAGGAATAAAGCAATTGAACAGTAAGACACTTTAATTATCTAAACGGCGATATTTCCTTTAATTATGATAAAATATAGTAAATAATATTGGACAATTCCAAAGAATTTAGGGAATGATAAAAACAAACACTCAACTAATAGATACATTGATATTTTATAAATACTTAGCAGTATTTGAATTACTTTATGACTCACAAGTTATGACATTAAAAACAAAGGATAAAAATACGAATTACACTGAAATTAAAATTTTAAGGTCTGTAAAGGATTGCACAAAATGTTTCCAAATTAAGAAAATAGTATAAATATTCGTAATAATTAATAAAATAGTTACATAGACAAAACTGTTGAAGAAAGATACACAAAACAAATAAAGAATCATAATTAGAAGAAAAAAGAAATAGGAGAAGACCAAAAGCGTTTGGAACAAGTTTAAAGACCTAAACTATGAATAAAAACAGTGTAACGTGAAGTATTTTGCAAAAATACTTTTTCACTTTAAGCTTATATATTTTGTACTTGTTTACTTAATTTACAGTAGAAGTTTTAACACAAAGAACTTCTCTAAATGTATGTTTTTTTTTTATACCTGCGCCAGGAAGCTTTACAACGAACGTTCTTTGAACTAGTGGCACGAAATTTGTAAGCATGGACAAATCATGTACAAACTTTGTCCGGTCGTAAGGTACGAACATGTATACAATAAAAAAACCGTGCACTGACATTCACCGGAGCGGAGTTGTCGCCCAGTACATAACAAGGGCGCACCGTACATTTTCATCTTTGTTTCGTTACACCAGGAATGACTCCCCTACTCGAGTTTAACAGCAATCGCTACCGCATCGAAATTGTTATAGTAGTTGGGTTTTAGGTTTCTTTTTATTTATTTTATTTATTTGTTTTCCTATTCCTGTATAACTGAAAACTGAAGTATTGTTTTTCTTATTATATGCGGAATGTTTCCTTTCGATTGCTAAAGTTATGCGAATGTGAAAATATTATTTACTGCACAAGTTGAAATTGATTTTAATAATAATAGAAGTCAGTTAATGTTTATTTACCGACATAATCACATTTTACCTCTACATACTTAGAACAATAATCATAAGGTAATTAAAACTATTAGTTTTTCGTATCATGTATCATAAATAATGATGATGGAAGGGAACGAAAGCTAATTTGTTTATTTTCTCTAGCATAAAGAGGAACTTGTGAATAACTTTTAAAAATTGATCACAATGTGAATAACTAGTGTTAATAAATACTCGTAATATTTGTGTATTAATCTTAGTAATATTATAATGATCAGATTGTTATATTTACTATAACGCTATAACAATGCTACATTTACTAATACCAACTTCTGAACAACGTATTTATTAAGATTTATGGTTGTTTAGACAGCTGTTGTTACTAATTTATAAAATTATTTCAGACTGTTTGGTTGAATACGCTAAAACAATTGCTTTGAGTGAATACACATTAAGTTAGTTAAGTTTACAATTGCTGAAACTATAGAAAAGTGGTGATGCCTGTCCAGGAATTATATAGTGCAGGTATAGATTTGGCTACACTGATCATAAGACGTCGCGAAATAAAGCGGATGGGATATTTTTTCTGGATAATTTTACTGCAATATCGGGCTGTGATTGGTCAAAATTCAAAATTTGGTTTCGTTTCATTGGTCTATTTTACTACACATAAATGTAATAGTCAGTAAAGTACACATTCCACTATAATCAACAATTAATATTAATATTAATAATCAATAATTAAGAAGTCAGACCAACACTGTTTGTCTTATAGTAGGGTAACCAAAGTGACAAACAAATTCTGTTTATTGCAGAATTATATAATATGCAGGATGTTTAAAAGGATGATAATTTTTTCTGGTGAAAAGCGCAAGGTAAAAGAAGCAAAAAAGTTGCAGCAAACATGGGCCCGCAAATTAACCATTTACGACATAATTACATTATTTGTTTGGTTGGAGCCGCCACTGATCCGAGAACCTGGATACTGTAAACCATACTGTAACGTTCATGCTTCATACGCTTCTCCCTGTCCTTCCGCTCACTCTTAAGTCTTAGTAATTAACAAAAACCAAGAACTTGGTTGTTATGTATATTGCAAATAGGGTTATGTATTTATCGTGAAATTATGAAAAGATTTGTAAACATGGAAAGGAATAACAGCGCCGACATGCCGTTCATATACGGCAACGCAACGGTGGATAGAGAGAGGAGGGCCTGTACTTTGGCCTACCAGATCACCGGATTTACATCCTTTGAACTGCTGTATATAGAATAATGCAAAAAGTCCAATTTATATAATGGACATCACCAACCAGAAGAATTGCAGCATTGGATTGTAAATGCCTTCCAAAAGATGAATAATGTTTTAGGATTAACGAGCGCATTCACAGATCTTGACTACAGAGCTGCACTCAAACGCATGATCAATATTTTGAACGCCTATGTAAAAGTCTTCACATGATGTTCATTAGTATAGTAAATTAGCACAAACTTCACTGTTGTTCAAATAAGTTTCTTTTGTATGTGTTCAAACACATTACTGTGCTGTTGAAGTCAAAGTTAGGAATTTTACTGTCCCTTTATTGATAAATGAAATAAAATTGTCACAGCCTTTATTGCAAATGGCCCTCACATGGTCAGTATCTATGAACTTCAGTGGCGGCTCCAATCAACAACATAAATGCCGTTATCTCGCAAACGGTTAATTTATGGATCCATGTTTGCTGGACCGTTTTTTTTTTTCTTCTTCTTCTTTTAGCTTGTATTTCTCACCGCTAAACCTTTACCATTATTTTCGGAACATTATATATATATATATATATATACACTTCACATTAGAGTATGTAAAATTAACAGCCTCCTAAAACCAAGATCGCGGTTCGATCCCGGCAGGGACCGATGGATTTTTTTCGGATGTAAAAATCCTAAGCATGGCTACCTTCGGAAGGTAAGTAAAGCCGTGGGTCCCGTGTCGTAGATTTACGGCACGATAAAGAACCTCAAGCCTGAAATAAGAGGCTCTGAGCAAAATTATTCGGCCATTTCACGCCCTGATTTGAATGGATTGATTCAAATTCGATTGATTCAAATTGATTGATTGATTCGAGGCTGATGATCTGAAATGTTAAAGAGCGTCTGTAAATAAACCAAAAATAACTAAATATGTAATTCATAGAAAATTCAAAAAAGTTAAACCAGATTTAGAGAAGACTTACATGCACCAAAGTATGTGTTCCTGGGGTAAACTCCGTATGCATTCAAGTCTAATTCAAAACAATCCAAGATATAACTTCTGTTACTTCTGAAATAACTTTTCTACAGCGTAAAAGGATATTATTCTTTCGACCTTGCCAGACAGCTTTTCCAATACAGACACTTTAATGCCAACTGCTAATGTTAAAACATTTAATTTTTGAAACTAAAAATAAGTATTCCGATGAACTTTTCTGTCATCTAAACATTCATACAAATATTATTTTTCATGGCAACTATTTTTGCTTTTGTTTATAACAAAATTGCTAACTAACCAGATCAATATGTATTTAATTAGATACCATAAACTGCGCTGTCGCAAGAATGCCTTAAGCATGCTGCCAGATCATGAAAAATGTTTTTATGAATTAATTCTTTCAAAATTGTATTTTAATTAAAAACATATTCCATTTTACATATTCCAATTATTATATTTCATCTTTAAATTATTTTATCTCTAAGGCTCATTTACCATCGTTCTGAAGCAGATAGTTCAGCAGACTCAGGCGAAGTTACAGTTGAATACTCGACGTTTTCTGTAGTTAGGCCTTCACATTATGTTAGTATACTTTGTGTTAATAATTCCGCTAACTCTATGCCTGATGTATGTTTAGCAAATTAATACCGCGACTGCAAATTACTAAATGAGATTTCATTCCTTGTGCTTTGCTGATTAATTAATTTCAGTGCAGTGCAAATATGGAGCGTGATATGAAGTTTCAGGTGGCCTCAGAAATGAAAATGGAAACAGTCAGCACATGCCCGGAGGAACTTAAGGGCTAACACGCTGATAATTACAAACCTACCTAATGTTGGTTAGCAAAGCCCAACATTTTAATGGAAATGAACTTTTAATGCTCACAAACGTTGAAAATTTAATTGAAGCTATGGCAATAGCAAATAAAAAAATTAACAATTGAGTAAAATGGCCACTTTTCTCGTAACACAAGATGTTAAAAGAACAAGCTGCAAGTTTGCAAGGTTAACGAACAGTGCAATTCCAGTACAAACGGTAAAAGTCATAAGTTGGCTAGTACAGGGCGTATAGCACGTAGAGTTGGATATTCGGCTACGTGAACAAATTGCATCTTCCTAACTGTAAAAATATCAGACACGAACATGCGATTGTGTGTGAAAAAAAAATGATAGCGCAGTAAATGTTAAAAGTGCTTGCAATTACCATCAGCATGTCGGGAATCATGACTTCTTTTTCCACGAGGCTTAATATCCTGTTTTGGTGCGCTTTCCCTTTCCGCATGCCTTATGGATATAAACTTGGTGGGGTAAGGTCAGACGATATTGTAGTCAACCATCTTCTGAAAGTATATGGCTACAATTTCAGTCGATGTAATACATGATATCAGCCAATACACATTTCCTGATGCAAGATTCCCATGTAGCAGCAATATCCCCACAATGTGGAATAATATTGCATCATTGATGTCTACTAGTTCATACTGTATTGTACGTACTGTACTGCATGTAAACCAAAGGCAAGATGGCTGTGGAAAGTCCATAACATGGCCAGACTCTTAGCACAACTCCCACCGATCGGGGTGGTTTAGGCGGTAACGTTTGAGGCTTGCGTTAGGGAGGTCTCGGGTTCAATTTATTGAGTTGGCCATCCTGACTTTGGGTTTTTTCGTGGTTTGCCCTGGTCACTTTGGCAAATGTTGGAATTGATATTTCCCTAAACGAATATTCCACTCTCCTGTTTTCAAATCATTTCATGATGATTTTGTTACAGTGTCAAATGTGTCAAGGTGAGGTGTGGTGGTGCGGTGTGGCAATGGCTTGCACTTTGGAAAGGTTTCTGTTCTGGCATCTGGAATGATCGTATTTTCCAAGAGGCTCACGCAACTCGGAGGAGGATGTTCTAACTGGAAACATTAAATAGCCGTAATATGGGAAAACTCTGAACTTTTGAATGGAAAGGGGACAGACAATTATTAGCACTTCTCTTTTCCTTCATTCTCATTACATACAATCTTCAGTTACTTCTATATTTTGTTATAATATCGGTGAAACGTTCAACCTGTAATTGATTTCTAGCTTATTCGTTTACAGTGAAATAATGTATAGTCCTGCACTCCTTGTAGAAATTTCATCTCTGCCGATTTAACCCATTTGTAATTAATAAATAAAAACATTCCCATGGCTACTATTAAATCAGTTACTTATTTTGAACCACAGAAATAACCCACTTTTTTGCTTTTATATACTAATACTCTGCAGTTTCAATGTAATTCGTAATAGATTTCATCAGCTGATTTCTAAATTTGGCGAAAAGAATTAAAAAAAATATTTCTGAGACCAACAGGACAATACAAAATATCGGTTTTTCAATTAGTTTTCTCATCATGAAATTAATGTCTTTTTTTATTTTTATTTTGCCAACATTTAAATTCTGTATCGTATGAACACAGTGTTAGGGATCCCAACGCAGTTACAGGTAGCATTTTGTAGCAATGCAGCAACACTTTTCACAAATTTGCATAAAGAGTTTTTTCTCTAACTAGTGTTGTGTCCTTAGGTTTAGTGTTAACATTTGCTTAATTATGTATTGTTCAACAAGTGAAATAATACTATTTCGAAGCAGCAAGATAAAATTACAGCACACTAAAAGAAAACATAACCAAAAATAAAAATTTTTCTCCGAAATAAGTATCTAAATTTGTTATGGGGAAATTACTGTTTAGACTAGTTTCTGCATGTAGAATCTCATTCTTAGGATGCAAATTTGCATTAATATATACAGGATGTTCCTGAATTCCGTACATATTTTCAAGTCACGAAGCTCTTGTCAGAAACTTCGATTTCAAGTTAAACATTTTTTTGTTCCAATGTCAGCTCATTGTCTCATGAACTTAAGGGCAGCCCACTCCTGGCATAGACTTTGGGAGACTTGATATGAAGTTGGTGACACCTTTACGCTATCTGGCATTTACCTTCACAGGGGAAGGAAAAATTCTGACATTTTTATCTCAACGGGAATCGAACCCAGTGCCTCTAGATTAGTCATAAACGCTACCACTAAACCATGGATAGGGTCTCAAAATTAAACTTAAATTATTCTTTTCTTCAAACCCAATTATATGCTTTAAACGCGCTATTTTCATTACGTCAAATCAGTAAAAACAAAAACTAAAAAGCGCAAAACTCTTGGTTAATTCTTTGAAACAAAAGAAAACCCATGCAGAATGAAATTGATTACTGGCCTCGGTTACGCTGGGAGGATATAACAATGACGTCGTGAAGTAACGTAAGGCCCCCTTTAAATTTGTACATAGCAACACGTCTTTCATTTTGAAATATATTTCTGTCATTGAAAACTGTGAAACAATTGTCTACTTTTGCAGTATAAGCAAATTTCAAAGGAATAAATCTATTGCGGTCGGACATGTGAAAAAGCTGCTTAATTTTTAGCGACTTTTTAAAAGCAAATTCCGAAGGAATGTCAGCTGTTGCGGTTGTACCCATGGAAAGATTTTTAATAATGTATCCAAATCTGACACGGTCGTGCCTAATGGGGTACGAAAAATTATTAAAAAAAATATTTAATTGTCTGTGTCGCTCTAGCGATCGAAATTTTTATTTTTTCTCAACCAAACTTGATAGAATTCTTTAAAATAAATTGATAAAAGTTAGGGGGGTATACCTAAAAAACGAGTGGGAGTTAAAGCCAAAATTTAAAATCACTCTAGTTGCCGAAACTATATATTTTTATATATTTTTTTAAAAGGAAACTCAGTATATTCCATTGAAATAAATACGAAAAATAAATTCCGAAAATCAGTGAAATCGGATTATTAGTGGGGGGGGGGTTTACCCGAAATTTAAAAATCGCTCTAGCAGCATTAATTTTTGCTTGTTTGCTCTTTTTTACTACGAAACCCCCTATATGACATTTAAATAAAATAAGAAAAATAGTTCCGGAAAATCGGGAAAATCGGACCATTGGGAGTGGAGGTTCACCTTAAACCCAAAATTTAAAAATCACAATTTGTTTCTTCACAACAAAATTCGGTATACCATTTAAATACAATAAGAAAAATGATTTCCGAAAATTAGGGAAAATAACCATTAGGGGTAGAGGTACACTTGAATACCGAAATGTAAAAAGCGCTCTTATGTTTAATTTTCTCTCTATTATGTTAAAATAAAAGGACAAATTAATTCAGCGTATAAACTGATTTTATTTGTTTATTTAAGGACGCTCTTTAACGTCATCAGCGTCCCATTCAGTTCAGGGCGTGAAACGCCCGACAAATTTTGCTCAGAGGCCTCTCTTTCAGGCTTGAGGTTCTTTTTCGTGCCGTAAATGTACAACACGGGACCCACGGCTTTACTTCCCATCCGAAGGAAGCCATACTTAGGATTTTTACACCCGAAAAAAATTCATCCATTCAGACCGGGTTTGAACCCGCGATCTTAGGTTTAAAATGCAAGTAGGGTTACCACTACACCATCAGGACCGACAAAGCATTGTCATGAAGACAGTAAATGTGAAACATTAATTTAATATTAATTTCAGAATTATGTTGGTATATAAGAATGCTCTGAACTTTCAGAAAAAGCTTGCGTTACATATTTTTAATGCAATAATATTTTATTTAAATTTCAAACCAAATGAAAATCGATGTAACTTTCGATTGTTTTTATTTCCTTTGTACATTGTAATTGATGCGGAATAATAACATGTTTTTGTTTTATTAAAACATAAGAACATCTTAAAACACTGTAACTGAAAACTTTCTGTTATTTCTCTATTTTGGTGATACTAAGGGCTCATAAGGTTCATAAACATGATTACATTTGAAATGTTTTAAAAATATCCACTACAGCTTTGTTTATCAGCGGCCTTATATTTCATTTAATTAATAGTATACTATTACTTTTTAGGTTTGATATCAATAATAATAATAATAATAATAATAATAATTTTAAAAATGTGGTTTACCTTTTGTAATACTTATAGATTGCAAGAATTCTAATTTTGTTCCCTTGAACTAATAAGGTATAATTTGGATTTTAAATTCATTTTTAGTAAAAGTTATTTAACTCTGTGTGGAATTCGCTTAGTTTACCCAGCTCCTCCGTGACGGTCTTTTAGTAGATAACGTATATATGCTTCTCAGTGTGATTTGCGATTCCATTTTATCTTACCAGACATTTAAAGCCTTTGTGATGTATGAACAGAGTGTCTTTGTTTTCGATTATCTTTGTTACCGATTTATTTGAAAGAAAACGTTTGTTGGGTTCATTAGATACATTGTCTTAGGAATACTGGAACTAACTTTATTTGCGTTTTGCTAAAGCCTAAAGCGAAACTCGATGTTTTAGCATCAAGAACGTAAACCTCACTAACTTTGCGCTCAGTGTTACCGGGAGAAACTGCTCTAAACGATAAATAAGCAACGCTTGCCCATGCTTCATGCAAACAATTTTCATCTTTCTTAATTATAAATAAAGCAATTACCTTTCTTTATCGCCCGCTTTAATTTCGGACGGTGTATTTCATTTCCTTACTTGGCGCAGCATCAACGCTAGCAGACTTTTAAATGCCACAGCTCCACATCGTGCCTTGATAGCGCAATTAGGACAAAAGAAATAAATGCCTTGAAGGTAATTTCAAAAAGAGTTCTTCCCTAAAATGAAGAAGCAATGAATATAACGCAAAGCTATTAACAAATAAAACAAAACCCGTAGACTTTAATAAATATCAACAACTCGACGGGTTGAAGTCAGTAAAGAGCGAAATTAGTACCTGCTTTATTATTAATAACATTCTTAAAGACGTTCTAACTCTTTCGTTATATCTATTACACCGAATATACGAACTTCTTGTTTCATGCTTTATATATTTAAGAATAACTCGCCTAACTGACTTACAAATTTAATTTCAGAGGATTGCATCATTTTAAGTTAAGGGTCGTTGTAAAGCGGCAAGTTTGCAAGTCTGGGTACATACAACTGGGTAAGTTGTATGTAAAACCGAATTTCCGGTTATTTCATTACCTTGCTGCTAGTCAGGTAATGGAAAGACTGGTGAGAGACTATGTACAATCCAAATTGGAATGATTTGTTTATGTCGATCAGACGAAACATTTCGAGAAGGAACAGGAGATTTCAACAAATATCATCGTGGCAGAGGTCAGCCTTGGTAAGTCTAGCGAACCGCGCTTTGCGCTGTGCAAAAGCTTCTCCAGCCGTTTGTCCTGTAGCAAATCACGATAAGCGAACAAGTTAAATATGAATTGATATATTAGCGAAATCGGTTGTGCCCATGAAAAGATTTTTTGAAAAATTTCTTCAAATTTCATCTATCCTACTTACTAGGCACCAAACGTGACGACGAAAAAAGCTATATATGTGCAAATACATTTGCTAACCCTCTAGCAGCCGCAATTTGATACATCATTGAAATGAAACAAAAAAAAAATATATATATATATATATTCTGAAAATCATTGAAATCAGATTATGGATTTACCTGAAACCCAAAATTTAAAAATCGCCTAGTGGCACCAATATTTATTTATTCACAACAAAAACTCGAGATATACCATTTAAAGAAAATAAGAAAACTGGTCTCTGAAAATTAAGAAAATCGGACCATTATTAGTAGAGCTTTATCCAAAAACTGAAATTTAAAAAGCACTGCAATGTTTAATTTTCTCTCAATTTTATCAAAATAAAGGACAAATCAACTCAGCAAATGTGAAATATTTCTGTGTATATATGTTTGAGAATAATATTTGCCTGTAAGACCGCTATGTAATAATCTTCAGAAAACGTTTGCATTACTTGCTTTTACTACAATTACATGTAAATTAAATTTCAAGGCCACTGAAAAATCTATAGTACTTTCGATTGTACATTGTTGATTGTGTATATTTTCTTAATACATTGTAATTGTTTTTAGACAGTAACATGTTATTGTTTAATTAACACATATAATTTTTTCTTCCTTTTAAATACACAATGTAACTCAAAACTTTCTGTTATTTCTCTCCTCTATTTTAGTAAATATAAAGACAATGTCAAGGGCTCAGTTCATAAAAATGGTTACATTAAAAATGTTAAAAAATACCCACACAGTGTAGCTTTATCTGTGAATTGTCATATATTTTATTTAACTATTATATACCATTAATTTTTTGAAACCATAATGTAATAATAATAATAATAATAAAAATAATAATAATAATAATAAAAATAATAATAATAATAATAATAATAAATGTGGTTTCTCTGTTGTAATTGTTATAGATTGCAAGAATTCTAATTTTTTCCCTTTACTTTTTAAAATTTGAGTAATTTTACTATAGATATTTCTTTTCAAGTGATTCTTTAGGGTAAAATGGGTAAACCTAGTTCAGTAATTCATTATAGTTCAGTTTTTATATTATTAGCTTTGAGTTTGTCATGCTAATATCACATAGAAATGCCATAACGTGTTTCATTAATTAATTAAGTGCCAGTAAATGTTCTCTTTTATAGTGTACCAAAAGCGTTGTGGAAATCTACACAAGAATCGGTTGGTCTCATCGAGCGAACCTCAGTTCAGAGCCGATGCTGATTGACTAGTTCTAAAGAAAAGTATTTGTTTTCATGAATAGTGACGTCACTCCGACAAAGTGAGGTCTGTACTGGGACGATGGACTGGTGTTCTCACATTTTTGAACATATTTATCCATCGCACACTCTTTTATCATTAAATCAGGCATTTCTACCCATAAAGGTAGCCGAGGTCTTTTAAGATACGAACTCCTAAACAGGAGGTTTGGGGTTCGAAGTCCTTCCTAATCGATTTTTTTTCAGGGTTTCTGAACAAATACCTGATGGCGTTTAAAAATCCTATGAATATCACGAGGTAACACACCCTAAGACCTCTTTAATTTAGTGACAACTTGTTGATCCATTACAGCTCCGCCATTTTGTATATGCTGCATTTCGGATTAAACACACCACGTCATATATTGAACACTGACAAAGTCTTTTCTTTCTCTGAATATCATCCATGCACGGGAGTTTGAAATTATTGGAATCCCTGTGAATTTGGTAATTTTTTTTCTGTAACGACATCGTATATTTTAAAACAATTTTTGGCAACAAAATGATCTCTACGTATCCGAAACGCCTAATTTCCATGATTTTATTGCCTGTTATTGTTAAATCCTGATTTGGTTTATTTATTTTTTTTCCCTCTTATTGTTCCATTTATTTGTTTGAACACATTTAAAGTTATATATTATCATTACTACTGTTATTCTATGTAATAAATGGTTAAAATATTTTATTATTTATAAATACTTTTGTTCACTTTATATTTTTACTTTTATATGTTCTATATTTTAAACCACTTCTTCAAATATAAAGCTTAAATTGAGAACTACCTTAATCTTTGCTCAACATGTGAAAATAGAATTTCACATTAAAGATTGGAAATAAATTAAAACTCTGCCGTTTCAGCATTGGGACGGCTACCCTAACGCAGCTATATACGCTGTAATGAACACACAAGGGTACGTTATGACTATTATTCTTTGTCCATTGATTTCATAAAACTGCACAGAGGAATGGGTCCATGGCGCTCCCTGGCGGTAATTTGATATGGTCAATAGGTTACAATAATCACATGAAGAACCCGCTCGTCCATCACGCCGAGCCGCTCGATGGACTATTTAACAGAAATCAAATGAGCAGTTCACCGCCATTTCCACCACGAGAGGTAATGACAAACATTGATTTTATGTCGTAGAAAGACATTGCTGCCATCTACTCAAAACCGCTCGGCCGAAATCTATGTTTCGCCAATCATTTCAAGTGAAGTGGCGATCCATGTAGGTATAATGTTATTTGATTTCTGGCGTATTAAACGGCTGCAGCATTTATCCTTGACCCATAATGGGAGACCGGTCGGGTGTACAAGCAAAGGGCGGGTCGGTCACTCCTTAGTTCTTTGCTGTAATGCCAAAGGACTTGCCCTGCTGGTGCTAGACAATGAATCACCCTTTTATCTGTGTTCTAAATCCCATATGCTGCGGTTATTCCACGACCATAGATTTATTTAGCCTGTTGAACCGCAGGCTAGTGGGAGTGCTTTGAGGTTTAAAACCTGTTAGAACGTTTCTGTGCCTCCATCAATTCAGATCGACATATAGTGAAAATGTACAGAGGATTTTATCATAAATAAAATTAATTGCTTTATGGTGGTATTCCAATTTTTTTAAAATTCAGGTTAAAAGTCCAATGGTACAGTCAAACCAGATTGTCGATAACTCTGTTCCACTTGAGTTAGCATTGGAGAAAAATGATAGACTGGTTTCATCTGTATGGTAGATTTCAAGCGGAGTATTCTAAACCAATCAAATTAGACATACTTGTTATATTCAAAAGTACTAATATGAAGAAGAAAATTTATTTAAGTCAAGATTTACCAAGACTCTGCCAATTAAATAATCGTCAGTCTTAGTGAATTTCCATATTTCGTGCTGCCACTGATTCATTTGAAAGATTTTATTCAATTACGAATGGTGAAAAAGAATAGAATTGAATTTACACGGCGGACCAGCCGAAATGTTCACAGAGAAAAGGAGATAGAAACAAGCAACGATTAGGTCAACAGCCTGTCACGCTCAGAATACCGAGGGTACCAAAAAATGTGTACCTACACACTTTCACAGTAGATATCTATTTAATATATTTCAAAGTTGAACCGAAACAACATAATGTGTAGTATGATGTTCTGTAAACAGACGTAACTCACATTATGCTATGATACCGTTGCTACGTGACAGATAAACCAACAGTGAAAAAATAAAGCCATTATTTTTTGAAGGAACAGTAACTGGCCCAGTGTAACTGAACATGATACGCACATCCGTCTTATTCGCCGCCATTCATACAATCTATGGAAATGAGATATTTGACTTCCAACAGGATGGTGCACCACCACATTACCTATGTAAGTGCGTACCTTGATGACAATCTTCCAAGGAAATGGATAGAACGAAGAGGTCCGATTGAGTTTCCACCGCGTTCTCCGGATCTAACTCCGTTGACTTTTAACTATGGGGAACTCTTAAGGGTAGAAAATCAGCTACAATGGCAGCACTTCGGGAATAAATTGAAACGGCATGTGCTGCAATCGCTGAGGACACTTTCGCAAACGTTGCTCAATCAGTAGTTCAACGTATTCAGAAGTGTATCGACGCCGATGGTGGACATTTTGAGCAACTGTTGTAGCTGTAAAAGTCTAAGATGATTAGTGCTCATCATTTTCTGTTTGTGTGAATTCAGTTTTGTTATATTAACACGGTTCTTTCTTTGCTTGAAGTGTGTATGCATTTTTTGGCCCCCTCTGCAAATAAGCTAAATAATTGGACATAATTAACATGTGTTCGTTCAAGCATACCTCACGATGAAAAATGTTTGTGACACTTTTAACGGAAGGCATTTATATAAATTTATATAAAAAAGGCTTAATGTTATAACGTTGGTGATTAATAGTTTAATAGGCATGGACCATTGTTTTGACTTCAGAAATAAATATGAGAGTGATTATACAGAAGGGCTTCGCAAAAGGCACACAGGTCAAACCTTCAAAATTGCATTTCATGAATGATAATATAATTTGAATCACACCCTTGGAATTGAAGACTTCAAATTTTTCTGCTTATTAACCTGATTGAGGTTTGCTATGGTTTTCATCTCTCTATTTTTAAAAAGGGCAAATGCAGGATTAGTATTTCTCTGTCACGGATTCAACTTCATTCCATCTGTCTGCGTGAGTCTGCGTCTTCTGTGTCTTCTATGGACAATTTGTTCCTCCATATAGCACAGCTCGAAGATTTTTTAAAACGCTTAATGAGAGAAGGCAATCTATTTCAAAGGAAGATGAACCCCATGGCACTGTTTTTGCTCTAACGGTTAAAAAAGGAGCATCCCTTCTGTGATTGTAAGACAGGATCTTATACACATTAAGAACACTTTCATAAGTTCAAAACATTTCACTGGATGGCAGGTAACTGAAAAGTAGCACATGAGACGTGCACGGTGGGCTCCAAGCCTGCAGGTTTGCATGCACTTGAAGACGATGTCATAGAAGTATGCAGAGTTTCTTTTGCTGATGACATTGGGCTACAGAATTGTAATCCTGAGAGCAAACAGCAAAAGTCTGTGTGAAAATCTCCATCTTCACCAACACTAAAGAATCAACAAGTGATTGATTCCGCTGAAAAAGATATAGTCATTCGATATCAGCACGTCATACCTCACACACAACTGTAACTGAGCAGTTCTACAAACCTGTCCTGAAAATCTCCAAGGTCATATCAACGCTAAATATTATATTTCTGTATAACAAACTGGATCCTGCACCACGATAACGCACGGCTGCACATCGCAAATGTTGTTGAATGTCTCATAAATACAATGTGAAGTGTGTCCTGCTCTTTTTCTATGCCACGTGTACATTTTTCTTTTCCCCAAATCGAAGAAACAACTTCTGGGAGGCATTTTCCATCATCAGAAGCTGTGACGAAGACTATGGAGGCGATTTTGAAGGACCTGTCTAAAATTGTTTCCAGCGTGTCTTTGAAGACCGACAGAAACGGTGAGACAGGTGCATTTCATCCAATGGAGGCTACTTTGATAAAGATCATCAACAGGTTGAGGAGGAGTACGGGTATGTTATCAGAAAACCAATATTACTCATTATTGAGTAGAATATGTTAATGTTATAGGATAACAATGTCGCCAGTTTGTGAGGGACGGCTGAGCGAATTAACCAGAAAGAAATACTTTTTTAGTTTATTATTTTTGCTGGGTCAGAAATTTTCAAGTTTTGTTCTGCTGAAGTGCTTTTAATTCAATATACAGTTTTATTTCGGGCCAATTTCACTAATTACCCGTATAAGTGGCAACATGTTTCATCTATCTGGAAGCCCTCCAGCACCGTTACTCTCTTCTCATATCGTATTTTTTCTTTCGTTTATAGCTTACTTTCCCACTTTCTTTTGTCTCCTCTTTTATTCTCTTTATTTATTTTCTGTTTTCCTGTGTTGATGATATTTTATTTATTTTAAGTAAAGGGCAGTTCTTTTCTACAACTTTGTTTACATTTATAGGTGAACAGTTATAATACTTATGTATATTTGCTGCCAATTTGACCACATAATGCAGATACTTATCTTATCTTTGCTTACTTCTTGGGGTAACAGTTTTTTTTTCTCCTCGTTTGTTCATACACTATGCATTGCTAAAATGAAATATTTAAAAATACTTCAAATTATTCTCATTCTTTTATTATAGTGTTAATTCATCACCATCGTCATTAATATTGCCTTTAAGCCTGTTCCGTCTCCACAACTATCAAGTAGAAATTGGTCTTTTCCTGGGGTGGCTCAACGCCCTTGTTCCTTCAGGTTTGTATTGATACAGCGGTTTAGATATTCTATTTCATTGTATCATTGCAGGTATAGCTTCTTTTACACTCCATTTAAACTTGCTCAATTTCTGGGCTCTTTGGTTCTGTTTTGTAACATAGTATTTGAACCGAAACAAGCCCATCTTATAGTTTTTCAGATTTTTCACCTGTTAAATGAAAAGGGTATGCTTCCTCACCATCTATCAAGGCTCCGCCCCGTCAATCAGGAATATTTTTAATGCGTACAAAGATAATCTGCTCCTGCAGGCCGCTTGCTGTTGCTGTAAGCAGCCTTCCAATTCTTAACATTTCATTTATACTAGAGACAAAAGTTAATGGCGCACGAAAACGTCAATTCCTGCCCATTGTGCTGTTGTCAAACTAAGCGAGTGTATGCAGACGGAACTAACATATCAAACCAAGCCTCAATAACCAGTTCTCCAATTCACAGATCAATTTTCCTATTCTGCTTTTCATACATGTTTTTATCCTTAGTCCTCATAGATGCGGTACCTCCATCTTTCCCCACTAGCACACTCAGAGATAGAGAGATGGCGGCCATAGTTCTATTTAAGGCTCGCACCCCTCCAGGCCTAAATCTTTCCTTCTAACTTTCCCATCACTGAAAACCAATTGTTTTAACTTCGCCTACGCCCGCCGTAGTGTTCATTGTCTGAATGAGATTGCAGAAACGAGATAATGTTGCATTCCTGAGCGAATTCTGAAGCACACTTTCCTCACGCGCATCATATCAAGTGACATATATAAGCCGCTGGAGAGCTTTAGCTCCAGGAAAAAAGACCATCAAGACTTGTCCCTTATTATATTGTGCAGTTTATTACAAAAAATAGGCAGCTGCGGTTTTACCAAACACACTCCAGGCTAAATGGGATGTAGCACTCCCAGAGCCGTAAACTAACAAAGAGACGGCAGTTATTCCCCTGCTTGACTCCTTGTCCCGTCATTTTCCTTTTCTTTACTTTTATGTACTCTTCTCTTATCGCTCTATTACTGATAGCGACAAAGTATCTCCATTTGGTTCTTGCTCAATTCCCTTTCTCTGCTGCAGTTCAGAAATACCAGCACTTATGAAGTAAGACCCAGGGACAGTTTTACGTCTACTGTTAAAGTTTAAGATTACTGTAATTTGCATCGAAATATCAGACATGCATTTCTACTTGACTTTTGTGAAAAATAAATTACACTAACCATCTAATGAAAAATATTTTTAAAAAAATTATCAAAAAATGTCTTTATCTGGAATAATTGAAATTTCAAGTTGCGGTCAGAAAATAAATAACAAATAACTGTAATCTTCATTAGATCCATTTCCAGTTCTATATTTCAAATTCTAGCTCTTATTGTTAAACTTTTCAGAAGTTACAATAATGAAACTAAAAAAATAAGATATAAAAATGAGTATCCCGCGCTTTCTTCACCGTGAAGTTTAAAATTATAGGCCCAAAATATGTGCATGTTCAAGCATAATATTCAACAAAACAAGCACTGAAATTATGAAATTGGAAGTAAATTCCAGAAAAAATTGCTTAATTATAACAAAGTTCAATGTAGAGAAAATTCTATTTCCAGCTTCTCTTCCTTAACCGTGCTGGCCTTTGCCTGAAAGAGGACGGCCGAGAATTCACTCTTCTTACGCACTGAAAATCTACTCAGAAACACATTAAAATCTTCTAGCAGCTGTAGTTTCTCATATTTGCTAGGGAAAAAATCACATAGTTCATTCATTTGCACTAACAAAGAAACTCCTCTGGTTCGAACAAGCAAAATTTAATTATAGGTCATTTACTTACCATTAAATTAAATTTCCATGTTATTTTTATAGTAAAATGCCCAGTTGCTTACTAAAGAACTCCATTTCGAATAAACAAAACCCCATCAAAATGTAATCATATGCTTACCCCTGAACTTAACGACGATATTCATTTTTCTGTGCTTCACTGCAGTTGACCAGCACGATCCCTAAAAAAAAAAACAAGTGCCACTCGAAAGGGTGCGATGCAAGCACCTGCACAATATCGACTGGCGTGGCAGAAGACGAACAAAGAGTAACCTCACAGAGCTCTCTACTGCACATATCTGGGTTAAAAAAACTAATATCAATATTGAACTAAAAAGTAAAGTAAACCATCTACAGAAGGTGTCAAAAAATGTACACACTTCAAGCAAAGAGAAAAATGTGTTAACATAACAAAACTGAATTCACACAAACAGAAAATGATGAGCACTAATCATCTTAGACTTTTACAGTAACAACAGTTACTCAAAATGCCCACCACCATCGGCGTCGATACACTTCTGAGTATGTTGAACTACTGATTGAGCAACGTTTGCGAAAGTGTCCTCAGCGATTGCAGCACATGCCGTTTCAATTTCTTCCCGAAGTGCTGTCAGTGTAGCTGGTTTTCTACGGTATACAACATCCTTAAGAGTTCCCCTTAGGTAGAAGTTCAACGGAGTTAGATCCGGAGAACGCGGTGGAAACTCAATCGGACCTCTTCGTCCTATCCAGTGCCTAGGATAGTGCCTTGGATCCAGTGCGCGGGGCTTGCTGCTGTGCGAGGTCTCCCAGATCTGTCCTAGTGAACATCGCATACGGTACCATGAGTCGCAAATTTGTCTCGAATGTGTGCAATTGTTACTCGCGTTGTCGGTTCTGTTCCGTACATACATCTCCATTGTCTTTGAACTTCAACAACATTCTCGGTTTTCCAGTATCACTTGAAAACTGTTTCCCGCTGTTCAAACGATAATCTTGGCTGCATTTTGTTGTATCAACGCTAGCATAACGTAATGTGAGTCACATCTGTTTATAGAACATCATACTACACATTACTCATGTTTTTCGGTCCAACTTTGAAATATATTAAACAAATATCTAATGTGAAAGTGTGTTTGCATTTTTTGGCACCTCGGTATAACTGAATATTTGTGCTGTTTTGTTTGTTCGAGCCCTAGAATTTTCCTTGTAAGTCAATATGTATCCAGTCCTACAAATGAAATGTTTTAAAATATATAATTTTTGAAACCAACTTGCATTATAAGCTGCTTATCTAAATATTTAATTCCCGCAGTAAATAAAATATATATATTCTATTTAAAACATCAATTATAGTACGGTATCTTGCTCAATAATAACAGTTAAGTAAGCACTATGCCAATACTGTAAAAGTTTTGTTTACATACTATGAGAAGAAACATTCTATATATACTGTGCGAATTTGTGATCGGTCCGAGATTTACAACCAAGGTTTTTATTTTAATGTATTACTTATATTATAAACAATATTAATGTAATCCGTGTTTTTATATACTAGTAGCACCGTTCTTCATTATCCCAATTCTTGCTTTTTTTCTGCGCACATTCTCAGAAAATGTAATATAATTGTTATATTCAAATATTAATTTATTGATTCTTGAAAGATGAGCGATCTGCACGATTAACATGTCTGATTTAAAAGCACCGAATATTTCCGTCTGAGTTGCACTTCCAGCTTAACTGTACTAGTTCAGAAGGACTTTCAATCAACTGTCTGGTAGAACTGGCTGATGAAATCTGTTCCCTTAACTGACACACTGTTGTTGGTTGTGCAACGAAACTAATCAAATTTGTATTCACTTGGCGCTTCCTATGCGGTATCGTTTTCATTACGAGCAGTGTTACAATGTAGTAGATACTAGAGATGGCAACAAGCATTGTTAGTGAGAACATCTAACCTAACCTACCTACTACGCTGGAGAGTTACAACCTCCACAGGCTTATATTAGTTTTCAATATGTTACCGACCGGTTCGATAACATTATCTGGCCCAATGACTCATCTAATGGCGAACTCTGCTTTCAAACTATCGGATTTCCACACAAAGCGATGTGTATAGACCATGCGCAAGAGATTCCAACAGCTCACTTATCTCTCTCCCAGAGATTGTACACAGTGTTCCCGGTCGTGATGTCTGAAGTGGAATAGATAATATCATTGTGTGAGAGCATATTCACGTCCTTGTTGCTGAAAACAATATTAATATACTTGCATTCAGTGTAGTGTAAAGGTCAGCTTTCCCTGTTGTAAGGTAGCAGACATATTGCAGAAAAACATCTATGTTAATTATTTAAGTGCTGTCTGCTCTGTGCTCAGTGCATTCGGTAATGTCCATAATCAATTAAAAAAAATGATACCAGAACAAAATTCTTGAAATACTCTTCAAAAAACGCCCAACTCTAGAAGTTTGTTATTCTAAAATCATAAAGTAATTCGTAATATATGTTCATTTTTATTATTTAAAAAAGAATTTGGTTATTATTATGTCCTGGAAATACATGACAGCCGTCATCTATTAATTTAAATCATTCAAAAGCAAGTCAACAAATATCGACAAAAATAACCTCAAAACTAATGTACATCATTATAATGAATGAATGGTGTTTAACACCCGTTTTTACTACCGATGCACACCGGCGGTGGACAATGATGATGAGATATAAGTATATCAGTAAATGATTATTTGCAGCGGTTTCTATGAAAGGAACGAGGTGTCGATTAAATTATATGTGTGTAGAGTGGAGGGAAGGATTTGGAAAAAGGAAATTAATTTGACTGTTGTATGTAATCTCTGGGGTAAATAATAATTTCTTCCTCTCCGATGACTGGTTTCCTCCGACTTATATTTTGCCACGACTGTTGAGACTCTGCTGCTGGATATTTTTATTATCCTGTGACCATAGGGGAGGGAGTATATGTAGATTAAAATTTTTCGTTATGGAAGATGACAGAATTTATTGTTCATAAACTATTGCACTATTGCACTCTACTAATTAATCTCATTCACTTAATACTCTTCCAAAACTAGCTACTGCTCTCCACTAATTAAAATGTGAAAGCTCTTCCACTGATATTGACCCGCTGAATACTCTTGCAAAAACTGTCTGTGGGTCACAAAATTGCACACTAAAACATGGTCTACGTGACTTTTTACATGTAGATATCAACTCAAGTGGCTAGCTTCTTCCCTTGAAGAGGTTATCGGCCTGTCATTTCATCCCTGTAATTGCCTCCATATGCTTTTATTGTGCCTACCCTGCTTGACAATTCTCTAACAGAATACCAACAAACATGTTGCTCAAAGATTCTTTACTAATATTGTTACAACAGGCAAAAGAAATTCCCAGGTCAGATTTTATGGCTAGGGTGGAATTTTGCGCTTGGTACGAGAAAATAGCATTTCACACACAATAACTCAACAGTTTTACAAGAAAATGACATTGTACTATAGCGAAGCTATAGTGGATATAACGAAGTTACATAAAATTACATGCTACAATTATTCTAATTAAATATG
Source organism: Metallyticus violacea (assembly GCA_030762175.1). Lineage (NCBI taxonomy): Eukaryota > Metazoa > Arthropoda > Insecta > Mantodea > Metallyticidae > Metallyticus > Metallyticus violacea. The sequence goes on from CM060841.1 coordinate 9,407,374, forward strand.
GGGGTGGCAGCTCATAAATACTGCCTCATATTTTAAGGTAGGAAACGTTCCAGGTCTAAGTTTAGGGTACCTCCCCGGCATTTGCCATTTATGAGGACTGAGGAAGGCCTAGAAAGCTCAGTCAGGGAGGACGGTCCTGGCGGGATTCGAACCCCAGACTTCCCACTCACGAGTTCGCGCCTTAACGACCTCGGCCACCCGTACGGTAAACACCGTTATGAAACTGTTGTCTGTTAAATGGACGGTGATGCAGTAGTCAGTGAACTTGTAGCTCTACAATGCTTCAGCGTTTCGGTTACTGAGAAACAGGCATTAAAGACAGATAGTTAAAACTCCCTAAGATGTAAGGTGTGGAATATTGTGAACACACGCACAATAATGGATGAAAATCTATCAAAAAGCACTCGTGCGCTGTCAGGAATACTTGTAGCATTAAAAGATGTAATGCGTTGTCACATACAGCCCTCTAAAAATAACTCTGTAAGTCGTTAGGTTTAGGTTAGGTTTATTTTATTTTATTTAAGGAAGCTCTTTAACATCTTTGGTCATTAGCGTTCCATTCAATTCAGGACGTGAAATGACCGATAAATTTTCTCAGAGCCTCTTCTTTTAGGCGTGAGGTTCTTTTATATACAATAACTCTACGACATAAGATTTATTTCCTTCCGAAGAAACCAGTTATGAGTTTTATTTCCTAAAGCTCCATCGGCCCTGGCCGAGTTTGAACCGCAAACTTGGGGCTACGAGGCAAGTGCGGTTATCAATAGACTGTCAGGACCGACTCTACCTCGAGTACAGTAGACATCTGTCGCCAGTTTATTGTTTGTCGTTTGGATGGTAGATTTAATCAAGATAAATGTTATGTATGATGAAAAATGAATATGTTACCGCCACCTTGATTCCTCAAAACACTTGTTAAGTCCCTATTAACTTGCTAGTACTGTTGCTGAATGAAGTTTTAGGACGTAAAGGGCCTAGGAAGTTGTGAATGCGCAATTTACTTTGAATTCATTGAAAGTGCGCAAGCTGTTAGTTTTTAACTTTATTCTTAGCAATTAGAAATAGTTTATTCAATTTGACTCAGAAATATTCGTCATTAAAATCCAAAAACTACATGTAACCTACGTTCCATACAGCAGTGGCTTCAATTTAGGATTACAATCTATTTCGATCTATAACCTGTTTCTTTCGTGGAAAAAAAAATCATTTGATATTAATATCCACAAATTTCTCGCAGGCAAGGAATCATATCTGGATGGAAGGTAGTTTAAGACCATAGAATATAATGATTTTATTGCTAAGATTACTCGAAAAAGTTTCATTAATTTTTTTAAAAAAGAAAATGTTTATTGTTTTATGAGAGATAATTTGCATTACGTAACACCCCGTATTATATTGTTAAATGTGACATTTCAAAATAAATTATTAACAGCATATTTAAATTTGATTTGTTTACAAAATGGTTAGTAGTTAACATGCTATTTAGATGCCCTACTTGTAGAATAACAGCAAGTACTCTTCTCTTGGTTTATTGCACATTTGATTCTGACCTATGGTGCTAAATGCCACAAGTTTTTAATTCGTTCATCAGCTATCCAGGTTTTCAAGTGGCTGTCTATGAGCACCGTAAACAAACAGCTCTAAATATTTGTAAAATAAATTTAATCCTGAAATATGACAACAGTGGGCTGTTCAAATCAAGTTTATAATATATTAAAATTGAATGATTACTTCAGTTCCTATCTCATAATCAAATGTCCATTATTCATAGTTTTGTAATTTCATTCCCCTAATGATTTTAAACTTTATTTACTAAACAAAATGATGGAAGCTGCAGGTGCATTTTTGGACTGGTACCAGAGAAAAGGAGGTTAACTTTTTTCTATATCGTGGTTGGTGATGAAATATGCTTTTGTACGTCAATGTTAAATCAAACAACATAAAGTAGCGCCATTCAAATTTACAAATAACTGAATAAATCAGGATGCGTTAACAGGAAGATTATGGACATAGTTTTCTGGGACTCAAGCTCTTCAAACCACCACGGGTGGCCGAGGTCGTTTAGGCGCGGACTCATGAGCGGGAGGTCTGGGGTTCGAATCCCGCCAGGACCGTCCTCTCTGGCTGAGGTTTTTCCAAGTTTTCCTCAGTCCTCATAACTGGCTAATGGCGGGGAGGTATCCTAAACTTAGGCCTGGAACGTTTCCTTCCTTAAAAAAAATATCCCTTCCCAATGTATCATTAGTGTTCACCGCCTGTGGTAGTAAAAACGGGCGTTAACACCATTCAAAAAAAAAAAAAAAAAAAAAAAAAAGCTTTCCAAACTGAGGCGTGTCATTGAAAAACGGAAACGTGGAAAACTGTAATTAGGAGCTTCATAATAATGCACATCCATATAGCGCTATCAGAACTGTCGACAATGTTCACGAATTTGATGGGGATTTTTTAAGCACCCACTCCTAGCCCAGACCACGCACCCAATGATTTTCGTTTTCCTTCATTTCAAGAAACGGCTTCAGAGTTGAAAATGGCAGTGTTTTATGGTTTAATTCCCAATTATGTTTTCCCATCAGGCGTCTCGGATATATATGCTTCACACATATGGAAAATGAAATAGCCCATGTAACCAAAACCTGGCACTTAAGATTAGGAGTTCTATAGTGGGCCCCCTGCACTCGCAAAGCTCTAGGGCTCGGCTACAGAGACATTTGGGATTTATAGAAAACCCCACAATCTAAGAGAAGAAATCCTATCTAAGGGAAAGGAAACTACGAAATCGAAAGTTACTCGCGAGAGGCTGTTAGCCCATCACAGAAGTTTTAAATTACTCAGAACTTTAAAAAAATAAACATCGTTAATGCTCATTTAAAATATTTAGCACTAATAACTTCCTTGAATACGAGAATATGTAATACAGAAATAAAAAAATATTTTTATTCATTATGCCTTTGTTTTTTGACAAAGTTAAAATAACTTTTCTTTGGCAAATTATGAAAGCTAGAGATTACTTTACATGATGGAAATAGTGAAAAGCAATACAAAATGGATAATAAAAGAAAATGCGTTTTAAATTGTAAAGAGAATAAAACAAAATACGGGCGTAGTTTGTTCGTGATACTTTTTAATGTATGCATGGCGGTTTAGCGTACTTACTTAATTTTCAGAACATGTTTCGGAGAGATTTCATGCAAGAAAAAGGAGAAAAAGAGTTCTAATTGGAAACAAATGTTATAATTGTTGCAAAGAGTATACAAACTACAATTTGCAATTGTGCAAGTTTTATTTTATGTTAAAACATGTTTATATGAATATAAACTTAGCTAGATTTAGCTATAACTATAACTATAACTATTAAATAACCTTACTGAATAAAAGCAACAGAGCAACAACATTTAAATACGATAAGATAAATCAATGTCTAGGGCTTTGGTATCTCAAATGACGCCGTGTATCAAAGGAATTCAGGATCTGGAAACAAATTTTTGAGATCAGTTACCTGATATGATTCATAGAAATAATATAAGAGAATATTTAGGAATATATGCATTAAAGCTAAAAATTCAGTAAAACATAAATAATAATGTATGATGAAATATATACAAAGCGAGTAATGAGTTACCAGCCTTATGGAAAATAAGATTTGAAAAAAAATCCAGAATGAGGTTTTAACTTCCAGAAAAGATGTAATGAAGCTAAATAGTATAAGACGTGATAATGGTGATATAATATCAGATCTAAACAAAATATAAATACAGAAACGTGTTGAACATAAATAATATAATCATTTTATGGACATGCAGTAAATGGAACTAAATTAATTTTAAACTGAGAATGAAACCACAATAAAATAAAAAAATACAATATTCAAATTAAAATTAAAGAAGATAATGGAGCTATTTCAAGTAAGTTTTGTTTAATAATGTTTGACGCCCGTTTTTACTACTGAGGCATCTCAGGCGATGAACACTGGTGATACATGGGATGAAACGGGAAAGCATTTTTTTTAAGGAAGTAAACGTTCCAGGTCTAAGTTTAGGGTACCTCCCCGGCATTTGCATTTATTAGGACTGAGGAAAACCAGGAAAAAACCTCAGTCAGGGAGGACGGTCCTGGTAATAATCAAACCCTCAGACTTCCCGCTCACGAGTCCGCGCCTTAACGACCTCCGAGCCAACCGTGGCGGTCCAAGTAAGTGGAATTAATATAATCAAATCTAATATTGATCAAGTATTTCTTTAGTTTTAGAATAGCTTCGATAAATTTGATTTGGTTAATGTACGAACACACTTTAACAGCTCAGGTCAACAGCGTCCCACTCAATTCAGGGCGTGAAACGGCCGACAAATTTTGCTCAGAGGCCTCTTCTTTCAGGCTTGAGGTTCTTTATCGTGTCGTAAATGTAATAACCACTATAATGACCAGAGTATAATCAAATCTTTGTCGAAGTTACATGTCCTAGTTTTAATAAAGTAAAAAAATTAAACTAAGATATGCTATTATTGTTACATTCTCCTCTCAAGATAAACTGTCCTTAAAACAACGTTTACCCTGGAAAACTGCTTCTGAGAATGCTCTTTTGAGAGTTTACATGACACCTGAAGAATAAAGTTTACTGTACACAACTTTATATTCCTTCACCTGAACCTTAGCGAGAAACCCTAGCAACATACTTGCCTATGCAAAACGTTTCCGGGACTGTGTAATCCGATTTAGCTGTCTGTTATTTTCAATTTGAAACGCAGCAACGGGGCCATTCGTATTCCGATTTTGTTTTACCTAAGTTCAAGCGCTTCTCTATAAAAATCCCCCAAGTTTTAATGCTTTAGTATCAAGCACCGGAACAGCTGCCGCATGGCAAGGAATGATCTGGTTTTCAATTAGCAACCCTGCTCCTCACAGGTCACTTGAACGTTTCCCAGTTGCTCTCACGCTTCGAAGTAAAGCAGAAATAACTTTTAATCTGTCGAGAGATTTTCTTATGTAGAACGTTAATCATTTTTATTTCAGTCGAATATTTCTTAAAACAAATATTGAACTTAATACTTTGCTGCAATTAAGACTTTTTGGCTTAAAACACTTTAATATGACGTGCTTTCAGAGTAAAATCAGCGCTGTTTTGTACCGAAAGACACCCGTGATTTTAATAATTAAAACTCGGACACCTTCGCAGACTCTCGTAAAGAGAATTGTACTTCGAGTACTGGGAGTAAGATAAAGCTATCCTATGTGTTCCTTAAAGGACAAAGGCCTCCTAGCAAGTAGGGAATGCTCGCTTTTTCCTGACGTGGTGAGCTATTCCTCGCTAGTTGTTCGTATGCTGTTTCAGACACTCTTTGGTTACTCCATTTCTCACTGCACTAGTTGCTTCTCGAGAGATTTTCATTTTTCTCTTCATCTTGCTACTCTTGACCAATCTGGACCTGCATGTTCCTTGAAGAGGTCTGTCCATCTTCTTCTGGGTCTGCCAGGACTGTCCTTTTTCCTATCCGGGGATCCCACATGGAGAACTTGTAGGTCCACATATTGTCCTGTATTCTTGTGATGTAACCGCCCCATTGCCGTTTGCCTTTTGAGCAATGTCTGTTGTCTGAGATATCTGATTTATTAATACTATAGGTATTTTATTTTGTTATTCAAAGTGATTTCCAGGATCTTGCGTTACATTTTTCTTTTGCATATTTTATCTATTTATTTATTTTTTAAGGTTTCGGGCGTCTGGAATCTGATTGTCTAACAATATAGACTTAAGGACCCAAATAGCTTTCAGGTTATTGAGATCCTTCTTTGTACTTCTTTTTCTACTTTATCATGGAAGGAAATCTGTTGTCCTAGGTATGTATATTCGCCCACATATGTGAGGACTGTTCCATCTATTTTTATTGGGTTTCAGGTCCGTTTGAAATTTACTGCCTCTTCAGTTTGTTTAGTGACAGCCTTGCACTCTTGCTATGCTCACATAATTGTTTCGCTGGAGGTAAAATCGGAACCGAAAATCGGATGGGAGATGGGCCAAACTCTGCAAGGTTAAGCACGTTGCGGATGACAGAGAGGATGCGATCGATAATGTGCCCTATATGCGCGGAGAAAGAATCTTGGGAACATATTCTGGCATACTGCAAGGGTACGGAAAAATGGAGGAAGAGAGCTCTACCGGCCACGGACAGTGACAATGCTGCACTTTGCTGTCAGATAGAAAGGAGCAGGGAACAGGTAAATTTTTAAACAAAGTGAGACAGCTCAGATCGGAAGAGGCAGACAACCGGAAAGGGGGATAGGGGAACTTGAGTCACAATATTTGGGGGTTGTACATATATGTGAGGGTGTATAAGTTATTTATTTTTGTCCTATTTTATTTTCCGTTTGTTTTATTTATATGTTTAAAACAACTTATTATTATATATTTCTTTATCTATTTATTTATTTCATTATTATATACTGTATTTTAAGTATTAAATATTGTTTTGTGCATTGTAATGTATTTCCTAGTGTATTGGGAAAGCACTTACGGTCCCAGTACCCGTGCGATTGGGATGGGTTAGATTTGTAAAAATATATTTTGTAAATAAACACACTACTAACATTTCTACTACTGGTGTATAATGAACTATATAGTTGTCTCTTTCCCCATCCTCTACCATCGCTGATTGGTATGCGCAGTCGAGTAAACGGTGGGGACCGGGTGGGTTTCTGGTGATCACGCCTGTATTAATTCAATATTTATTATTTTCCCCCGCATTCTTTGTAACGTTGCCAACTGTTACATATTCTACGGAGTTAGAGCTTTCAATCGGATTTAAACTTTACAGATAACCATTGTTTTTTTGACCTGGCACGCTGCAGATATGTGCAGAAACATTTTAGGCTCAAACACAAGGCGTGCTGGGGATGTAAATGGGTGAGCGAATTACTTCATAGAACTATACGAAAGTTGACTAGTAAATGAACCAAGGGCGAAATAAGACTGGGAGAAGCGCCGAACAGTAAGGGACCGCGCATACGAGTAAAGGGCATATGTGTAGTCCACTGGCTTGTAGAATAGGAATAAAGTTACCTTATGTAACGCTTACCTTAAATATACCATAACGAATTTGCGCAAAAAAGGCAGATTATACAATTATTATTTAAGATAAAAATATTCTATGAGATAGCACATGGCCGCCAAGGGTGGACGATATCGTTAAGACGCGTACTCGTGAGCAGAAGATCTGGGATTCGAATCCCACGAGGACCGTCCTCCCTATCTGAGTTTTTTTTTTCGGGTTTTTCTCAGTCCCCATAAATGGAAAATGTCGGGGAGGTGCCCTAACGTTTCTTTCCTTAAAAAATCCTTTCATCTCATGTTGCATCAGTACCCACCGCCTGTAGTGCCTCAGTAGTAAAACGGGCGTTAAACACTATTCAAAAAAATCATGTATTGGAATTAATATATACATACATTTTTATATATAAATCTATTCCTTTTGTAGTGAAACCCAGAGGTTTCATTAATAATAACCAATATTGCATTCGCAAAAGTATGCATATAGGGGCTGCTTTTAGCAATTTCATTTTGTTGACGCCTGTTACAGCAACCATTTTTCCCCCCGCAATATATTGCTGCCAATAACAACCGGATGACAGAAATGCGTCGTGTTTTTGTTACTTCAGAATAGTGTTCTGCATTCTTCATCCTTCCTTGTGGGCATTTGTGCGCATATAATAATAAACAACTGAATACTGAATGATAACGGAAAATATGTGTTAAATATTTATATAATAGTTTTATTTCTACGTTTTTGCTTTATAATTTTGTATGTTCTTCATTATTTGTTATCTACGCCGCATATATTCAACATATCGTTTACAGAAGTCACACCACTGCTACTGTCGGCCGAGGTCATTAAGGCGCTGACTCGCAAGCTGGAGGTCTGGAGTTCGAATCCCACCAGGACCGTCCTCCCAGACTGAGGTTTTTCTATCTTTTCTTCAGTCCTCATAAATGGCAAATGCCGGGGAGGTACCTTAAACTTAGGACTGGAACGATTCCTTCCTTTAAAAAAAACACTATGTGAAGGGTGTCTTAAGTATTTAGAACTGAAAACAAATCATTTTTACGCAGTAAACGCTGGAAACGTTACGGCTTTGTAAAGAGAAGATTCTATAAATATTTTATGAGTTTCAAGTGGATATTTCGTCGATTAGCGCAGAAGACATGACGGTTTTTCATCTCGCTACTAATGATTTAGATTGTCCTCGTTGCAAAGTTTTTATTTTCAGTCGTCGTCTTCTACCCCTTCCTATTCTTCTTCTTCTTCTTCTTCTTCTTCTTCTCCTTCTCCTTCTTCTTCAGTTTCAGAGACAGGCATTTCTACCTGTTCCTAGAATTGTTAAATATTTTGTGTTGCTCACCTTTTTCTTGTGCACAGAATATTCCTTTTACCTTAGCTTTGCAGTATAGATGATGATTTTGTTTCAATAATGGATTACCACGTTATAAATTAAATACTAATCTAGCTAGATTGTTCTTCTTCTATTTAATATAAGAAATGTTGAAAAAAACACAAAAATAGACAGAATCTCTATTTGTTTTTGTGTGTGTGTGTGTGTGTGTGTGTGTAACACTAAAACATGCAGTAAAATGTTTAGGAAATAACCATCTCCCCCAGTTGTAATGTAAAAAAAATGTACAATTAATAAACATTTTACAATTGTCATTACAGGGCACTAAACAAGAGAAATATAATTCAATACACATATATAAACACAGATAATAAAAACCAATAGCAATCTATTTAAAATATATAAGTATATACATATATGCTATGTCTTTTCTAGCTAGAAATTTTCTCTTTTTCATGATATCTTCCTAATATATTTATAATCGCCGCATTCATTGTGCACCCAACTGACTTCTTCGATTTGGTTTATTTAGGGGCGCTCTTTAACATCTCAGGTCATTCAGTTCAGGGCGTGAAACGGCCGACAAATTTTGCTCAGAAGCCTCTTCTTTCAGGCTTGAGGTTCTTTTTAGTGCTGTAAATGTACGACACGGGACCCACGGCTTTACTTCCCTTCCAGAGGAAGGCATACTTAGGATTTTTACGCCCGAAAAATTCCATCGATCCTGGCCGGATTTAGACGGAAAGTATGGTTATCACTACACCACCAGGACCGACAAAACTTACTTTGAGTAGATAACAAAGGCATCTAATAAGTGGCCACATTTTTTCAAAACCTTTGATAATATAACGATAGAGTTTCTTTGCCTTACCGCACCAATAATATTTCAGTTTCAGCCAATAGTAGTGTAGAATGTAACACAAAATCCACGTGGAGGGATGTTGAATAGTCACCCTATTTTGCTCGTAGCTTTGAGATTAAATTTTTAACGATAGCATTTCTCTGTCTTAATATTTCAGCTTCAGCCAACAGTTCAAACTGTTGTCTAGAATTAAACAAAAGATGAACTCCACGTGAGTTGTGTAATAGCTTCAGCCAACAGCAGTCTAGAATTAGAGCAGACAAACGTACAGCAGCTGGGGAGTTAATCAGTGTTATTGTTGCGATATCGAATAACGGTCTCTTAAAAGTTTGGCGCCTCTTTTGGTACCGGCTGGGTATGTGCCAATTTAGGTTTGTATAGTACTATTACTCATCGTATGTTATACCGAGCAGACATCAAAAGAGGCGGGAAACTTTTGATATAACTGTTACTCGATACCCCAACAATAACACAGATAAACTCTCCCGCTGTTGTACCTTTGTCTGCTGTAAATCCTAGACTGTTATTGGCTGAAGCTATTGTATCACTCCATGTGAAGTTTATCTGTTGTTAAATCTTAGACTACTATTGGCTGAAGCTAAACCATTATTGGTGCAGTAAGATAGAGAATTTCTATCGCTATATTATCAAAGACTGAAAAAAAAAGTGGTGGCTAATTATACGCATTGTTACTTGCTGAAAAAAAATCCAGTTGGGTATACGATGCACGCAGCAATTATTAGTATCCACTTTGCTATATTGTGGTTTGACTGCTTGTCTCTTTCTGCATTCTTTACGTTAAATAAATCCAGTTCTTGTCTGATATCCAGTGGTAGCTGAGAAATTTCAGTTTAAGAGAGGCTCATCAGTAAAAACAAAATACAAATAGCAAATTTAATCCAAAATTAGCCAATGACACTAAGCTAAAATGCATGCGTTTACCCTTTATTTGAACTTGACCTCTGTGCAATGTCGCCAAAGTACAACAAATACCAAAACAAAGGCATTTTTATTTTCTCATCCACATAATTACTAAATTTTCTCAACAGAACTATAAGCATTTTTATTATTAAGTTCTGACTTTAGCCCACCACTGTTTTTAGTTTTATTTTTTCATGAACTGGAAACTTTGCAATTTTGATAGTGTCGTTGTATGAATGCTACACAATAATAATAATAATAATATTAATATTAATAATAATAATTGTACTTCGCTATAATCCCACTGCAGGTTAAGGGTGTGATAAAGTTTAAATGTTTTCACTAGAGAGGATTTCAAAGTTCCTTCTTTCTATAATTATATAAAATATGCAAATAGTTCTAAGCACCAGCAATTCATATTGATTAATCTACGATCTCAATATTTCAAGGAGCAATGAAAAAACATTGCAGTCCGTTAATATTCAATGATTAAGGATGCCGCTTGAGGCCTAGAATTTCATAACTATACGGCAGGTTAAACGTTGAACGCTTAGAAGTGTTCCATTACCACGGTAACCGACATGTATCAATCAGGGAAGAAACTAGCACTCCATAATCTCCGTTAGTACACATTTAAAATATAAATATGAAGCCATTGTAAGTGTTTCGTACAATCGAAATAGTGAACTTTAAATTAACGACAAACAAACATAATAAAGCTACGGTTTCAATTCTTATTCAGGGAGCGCTGGCTGTGTCCTCTCTCAACAGCCTCTCCTGCCCAGAGATCTCAAAAACCTCTCGTCTTAGCAGTCTTTATTCTTTGACAGTCATCAAGGACTTTCATCACTTTATAAACCTTCCATTTCATGTCTTTACAATCCTTTCCTTTATGAAGTTCCTATAATTGTGTCTCACATGAAAATATTTTATGACACAATTAAAATAATATTTATTTGATATTCTAGAGAATTAAAATACTTTTCATAGGAAACCAACAATTCACTTTGTTCTAATGAGCTGTCCAAATTATATACTTTTAAAATATATTTAAATTATAAAATAGTTTTGTAAAACTATCCTCCAACCTAGAGATTAAATAAAATCTTGTCATGGTATATAAAAGGGTTGAAATTTTAAAGACATATTATTTTCCATTTTTAACATTCTGATTTCATTGCCTTACATTATTCTAGGCGGCGAAAACCCCCGACGGGATCCTTTATTTGTCACAATAATGTTTTAACTTATTTGCCCGTTATTTTCAGTTTTAATACTATATTATTCATATAAAATTTAAATACTTACACGAAGTAACTACATTCCCCTTAGTTTTATTATCTTCTATAGGGTAAGTGTATTTTATTTATCTAAAGTTTTAATGTAATCAATGAACAGAAAATAATTATATTAGTTTGGTAAACTCTGCTGTAGAGTAAAGTGTTATTTATGCATTAATATCATTGCCTACAGGATCCGTTGCCTTAAAAATATCCAGTAGTGCATCTCAGAGATACAAACTTTGAAGTGAAGTGAATTAGACCATCTCTAACAGAGGACATTCTGTATTCAACAGACCGAGTTTAGTTTACTTAAGGACGGGCGAACAGCAATATAGCAAAGCTGCTTTTGTTCCGCTATAACTTGCTTTTTCTCAAAGCAAAAGCATTCTACTTGTTGTGCTCCAGTGGTTGATATGACTAAGATGGGGACGTACTATTGTGAAACTGTTTGGAGAAGTTAATGCAGAATGCAGAAACCAAGCCTCTTTGGTTGCAGCTAATTAGTGAGAAAGGGGAAAAGATAAGTGCACTACAGAATTTACAGCATCCACTTCAATGGCCAGTTCGTCCTATGGACATTCCATAATACCTTTCAAATGATGCACTTTTAACATGTACCCACCCAAAGGTTTATTTACCTTACTGTTCTAGTTCCTTATGGGCTGAAATAATTTATATATCAAAAGAATGCTTTAAAGTGAAAAATCAGTCTACATATGATTTTTTTTTTTTTTTTTGAGTAGTGTTTAACGCCCGTTTTCACTACTGAGGCACCACAGGCGATGGACACTGATGATACATGAAATGAAATGATAAATTGGGAAAGGATATTTTTTTTTTTTTTAAGGAAGGAAGCGTTCCAGGCCTAAGTTTAGGTACCTCCCCGGCATTTGCCAGTTATGAAGACTGAGGAAAACCTGGAAAAAACCCCAGTCAGGAAGGACGGTCCTGGCAGGATTCGAACCGCAGACCTCCCGCTCACGAGTCCGTGCCTTAACGACCTCGGCCACCCGTGGCGGTGTCTACATATGATGAATGGAATATTAATGTATTAATAAATTAACCCATGTCATATTTTATATTTGCTCAACTTTTAAGTAATAATTATTTCCTTTTAATTTTAAATAATAAGATAATTTGTTGGATATCATACCACAGACCCTTCGTTTGGAAGCGTGGCCGGCTTAATGGGAATTTTCCTGTCCTGCACTGCGCTATTTTTAACCATTCTGTTCCCCCCTTCACTTTCCCGCCTCTCCATGTGCCGACGCGAAGTCCTTGTGCTGTACAGAAGTTGAGCGTTGTGAGACCACTTTTTTCAGTGTTATTGCGTGTTAATGCTGTTATTGTGGCAAAATGTTCGTATACTTTAACACACAGAACCTTCATGTACGATTCCTATGCGACAACAAACTCTTGTAGAGAAGTAAAACAGCAGTATATAGATAGATTCCCTGCTGTTCGTGCGTCTCATAGAGAAACGGTTCGTAATCTTGTGAATAGATTTAGGGAACGGGATGGGTTCTTGATAAGAAACCGAAAGTAAAACGCGTGTTCTTATAGAGGATAAACTCGATGACTCCGGAAAAACGTTAGAACGAAGTCCAAATTGCAACCACGCAATAAACTGAGTAAAGTTAATTTCTGCAACTGAGTGTGGGTTAATGTTAGCCCTAGTGACCGGCGTTCTTTTTTTTTTAAGCATGGTTTCATGGTCATGTACTGACACAAAGCTATAGATACTGGAGTGCAGAGAAACCCGTTCTTGTGCATGAAATACCATAGTATGATCCAAAAATTGTGTTTGGTGTGCTGTGAATGCTTACAGAATCATTAGTATTATATGAAGAGAAATTATTTCAATTTCAGAAGAAGAATTAATGAGTGAGTGTTAATGCAAATTATCTTAAAAGGTATGAGATACGTGTGGCGGTGCAAGAATATAATTTCCAACATATTTTATGACGAAAGTATGCGCTACTGTAGTTATAAATTGAATGAGAAATCTATGCACTTGAATTTAAAAAGCTATGAATATTCGACTACGCCGGCAAACAGCGTGCATTCCTGTGCCAAACAAATCCCCGTTAAGCCGGCCATGTGTACAAACGAGGGCTCTGTATTAAAATATATTTCAGAAAACTTACGAATAGAATTGGACGCTATGGTTATTGCTTCATATTTCTTTGGAAATCTGCCTTATTCTGGGATAGTACTGGTATATTATGAAACTTCTGTTCACAAATCTCACCATAATTATATTTAGATGTTCTATGGACGAAACTTTGCAAATATTGAGCACTAAGTACATAAAAGAATATATTTTTCAGTCATGAAGTGATGTTTAAGAAACTCTAGAACTCTTCCTAACGCACAAAGGTACGTCTTTAGTACACAAGCATCGATTGATCTGATTAAGACTGTGCACTGATTCCCTCAAAAGTTTATGTAGTTAAGGGCTGTAGCTACATTGTTTAAAAACTTCCCAACTCAGTCATTGCTGAGCTTGTCTGCTGCTATTATGTAAATAATGTAAACTGCGTACATTAAAATTTGAAGGAGAAAAAAAAAAGATTTATTACATTTTTATTTAAAAAATTTTCATTAAACTAAAATCATGTTAAAACATGTTTTTTTTTTTTCCTTCTATGCTGAAATATAGAGCTCTTAATAGAGCCAAATCGTTGGATTATTAAGCTTCTTTTTGGCTCGAAAGGTTTGGCTGCATGGGTATGCACCCAAAAGACTTACAGCAACAGTTTTTATTTTTCCCAGGTATTTCGTTGTTAAATTATTTCAATCTAAACTAGCGCACCGCGAATATTTTTCAAACTAAACGTGTCGGTGATGCGCAGTTTTCCCAAATTTAGTTAAGACAAGAGTGCATCAATTAATCCATACATTGTCTCCAACAATTACTAGAAGGGTATTTATAGCTTCTTCAAGTGGAACAATGCCTAGAAATAAAGTAAACTAGATCAGATTAAAAGGCCATTTTTTTAATTCTCGTGATTCTACGCAAGCAGTTTTATTAATTATTCGTCATAATTCTGTAGGGTCGAATGTCAGACGCCCTTCAGAGAAGTCAATAGGCAAAAAGCAATACATTTCCCCGATAGTTAGGTAGAAACAGAGCATGTCTTGTCCGTATTTTGCCTGCAATTTCATATTTTTCCGTTAACAGAAGACAATCGATGAGCTGACCACACATCCCTATGACATCTGTAGGTACTAAGTGCAATTAGATTCGAATGATTCATATCGTATGTCAGGATCCGAAATAAGCTTTAAGCCTTATGATTTTATGATTGTTTTCTATAAATGGTTGTAGCACGCTCCTTTGCTAAAATTGAGAAAGGTAACGACCGGTCAAAATCTCTCGAAATCAGAAGGCGAACACTAAAGGATTCCTGATATAGAGTACGGACTCTCCAAATGTTCACATTAAAGACACATACAGAGTCAACAGTATCACTTGCTACTAGCGCAGTTGCGTACTGGAATAAGCCAGTCTTCAAACAATGCACGTGCAGCTTGTAGTTTTTCAATGTATAATTGTGCATTCATGTGCTACTCGGTGTGTGATAATTGTTCTCTGTTAGTTCTGCCACTATACATAGTCTTGAAGAACGTGTTTTTTGTACGGTAAATACGTGAAACACAACTTGTTAAAGTGACTAGAGAGAAAGAGTTTCTCAGTGACAAGAAACGTGTTCAGAACTCCCGTGTTCTTACGAAAGAAAATTTTGATAAAATGTAGGTAAAGTATAGTGGCAGAGACGCATAATTTTCAATGTCTCTCATAACACAGGTCAGTACTTATTATTATTATTATTATTATTATTATTATTATTATTATTATTATTATGCTTTCAGTAAAAACATATATGCGCAGCTCTATTTCCTTTTTTCTGGTTGCTCCAATTGCACTCAGGTGGCCCGTAGCTCTAATAACCTCATTGTTTTTACTTCTCTAAGAGAGTAATTTCTTTAGAAGTTGCTTCTCCCCCCCTTTTTGGTTTTCAGCTGCAAGGGCTCCCCTAATTCCCTTGATAATTTTTTTTTACACTTACAGGAAATGCATGATAAAGAAATAGTATTAAAAACGTGTGTTCTATTTGTGTGGAAGAACTTTGATGGTGGTTCCAAAGTAAAAAAATGTCTTTCCTTTGTGGGATTTCTGTTAACTGGGAGAAACCATTAAAATACAATGGCTACCGTTACGTTTTCTCTTGTAATGTACATCGATTTATCTGAAAGTCGTCTTTATTGGAACCTCCGGTCAGCAAGATATGGAACGCGGGTTCCCGAGCAAATGAAACGTCAGTATTAATGTGGACTGTTGTCTTATGTTGCGTAGAGAACAGTTGTAACAATACTTATGGAAAAAAGACAGTATTAGTGTGTCAATAAATATGCATATAAAATATTTCAAATTCATTTTCAGCTGTAATTAGTATTATTATACAATTTCCTCACATTTCTAATATATTTTGTGATAAATCCTTACCGGATAGAAAAAAAGATTATTCTTATTTGAAATCGGCAAATGAAACTACGTAAATTTCAGTTGAATTATTAAACAATTTAGCTATTGCAATATTGCAAGCCTGTATAATAAATTATTAGAATTTGCAATTTTTAAGGATTGAGACAATTATTGTCTAGCATCGTTCCCAGTCCCGCTTAGAAGTAATATTTATATACATTACACTCATCAAAAGCATAATAGACATATGGTTTACACATGTTGTTACAAGAATAAGGAAGGAGGAAAAATACTGGAAAGGGAAGGTTTCCCCGAAAAGGCACACATTGTAACCTTTAAACTAAGAGGGTCTCTTTGTAATGTTACTTCAGGTCAACTAGAACTTGGAAAAACAACCGGATATTGAACAAAACGCGATCTCAGGAATTTGGAAGGGAAGAATAATTCTTTTGTTAACAGTGTAAGGAAAACTCAGACAATAAATATCAGATGGAATAAAAAAAAACCTCTGTTACGGCTTTCTTTTAATATTGTATTTATGTCAAGAGTATAAGACTCAAGATTTTGCTGTGGGTGGATCCGAATAAAATCTTAGAAGATAGTCTATGAGAATTAAACGATAATAAATTATCATAAAAGTCCACCAATTGGAAGATAGGTGTAGCAGGAGCAAGTCACATGACATTTGGAAAGCCATGCTAAATATATTTACAGCGCCTAGACTGACGGACAGGCGAATTAATAAAGGTAGTTGTAATGGACGTATTACTTGTTATTTGTTTGTCACTTGGTGCTAAAGTGAAAGGGAAAAGTGTAGATAAAAGCAAAAGTGTTAATAAATTGTGAAAACGGGAATTGCGAGTGTTATATTTTTGTTTGTTTAACATCTGCTTTCCCTATGATAGTGCATCACAAAAACGTTCAGCTAATAAATTGAGCTTGTAACCGAAGAAGAAACATTACGAGATTGCGGTACTGAATGCAGGTTCGACCAATCGCCCCTGAGATAGCAACCCATTTACAAAATTCGATCACTTCCTTATCCACAACGAATCGAAACCCAATCGCAATGTAAAAATAAACATACACAAACACCGCCGCAGGATACTCTGGGATTTTACTTACATTAATACCGAAAACGATAGGTAGGTTGGAAATAGCTTACAGTCTACTGAGCAAACTAGTAATAAAGTAATTAAAACACTTGAAATAGACAAAACTAGGCCATTAGCTAGAATTCTAACTTACAGATGTCAGGTTTGGAGGTGCAGAAAGTTGGCCACGAAATATTTCCTCGTTAGCGTGATTTCTTCTATTGGCAGATGGCGATGTATAATTGGGTCATTGCCAGGAAATTTAAGGTAATCGCTCACTGCGTGCTCTTGACTAAGCGGAGGGTGGATGATGAGCCATATTAGTCTTTGCAGTCCTCGTGGTGACACCCCCGACGTGGTGTGACAGGAGCATGGCAAGCAGACGCAACAACCGTACGCGATAAATCATTCTAACGGCGAGAGAGGGCAACACACTAGCAGAATGTAAACGGAATAACGCCCGCGCGTCCCATCCCCTCTCTGAAACTCATGCAACATTCCATTTGAGCATCGCCGAGGCACGACGACAATGCGGTGACCGCTCTAACAAAGTGTTGGACCAGGCTGTATGGTGGATGGCTGGACAAACAAACGCATACACATACATCGCAGAGTGGCCTGGCGCTCTACCCCGCTTCTCTAGGCTTGTCGAACAATGGATGAGTAAGTGGGAGCGCGGTATCCTGTTCTTACTGACAGAAACCGCGGACCCTCATTTTCAACCTGTTCACACTGGTAATTTCGTGTCCCCTGTCACTCATTATGTATATACCTGCCGCACAGGGGGAATGCTTTTTCAAAATGCATACGCTACATCCGCAGCGGTTGGTTTCTGGCAAGGATTTTAAAGACAGGTGAACCGCAATTTATGGTGTTCTATTTGTTGCCACCGCTAGGATTCCGTTTGTGAAATGCTATTAATTTAAGGCGGCCTAAACATTCATTTTAAACGTATAAGATTCGTCCCTCTAGTATAGTAAATTTGTACAAATGTAAAGTAGTTGCAATAGTTTCGCATAAAACAAATAAATCTCTTAATGAGAATTCTTCGCCCTTTATTTGCATAGATATGAGATTTAATTAATCGAAAAAAGTAATAAATGGTAAGTTCAGCAAGAACAAATAATCACAAGTAACCTGCGGGCCTGAGATTACCGATAAATTCACCAACGTAATAAGTGAATTTGTTTGGAAATATTGTGATATTTACTAGGTCTATTTCGCGAATAAAATAATTTAATTATAATTCCTGCAAACTTGGCTCACAAAATTGTAATAATTGTATATTTGTATTTAACCTTTTGAAATAATCTTCAGACAGAAGAATGCGATTGTCAATAATGCCAATAGAGATGAACAAAATACGGGTTTAGGGCTGTTTCAGGAGTAGAATAAGAACGGAAGTGATATATATTTGAAATTCGCCCACGGAATATTAACACTTGTATAAAAGGTAATACTTATGGATATCTATTCTATTCAGAAACCATAAGACATTTTTTTTGATTGATTGATTTATTTATGGACGCTCTTTAACAGCTCAGGTCATCAGCGTCCCATTGAATTCAGGGCGTGAAACGGCCGACAAATTTTGCTCAGAGGTCGCTTTTTTCAGCTTCAGGTTCTTTTTCGTGCCGTAAATGTACGACACCGTACCCACGGCTTCACTTCCCTTCCGAAGGAAGCCATACTTAGGATTTTTACGCCCGAAAAAAATCCATTGGTCCTGGCCGGGTTCGAACCCGCGATCTTGGGTTTAGGAGGCAAGTATGGATACCAGTGCACCACCAGAACCGAAAAACCATGAGACTGAAATGGGCAAAAGTCAACCATTACATTCGCTACGGTATCCGATTTTCTAATAAAACTGGGGGGGGGGGGGGAATAATAACATACAGTGTCTCTATTTTTCTTTGTATTCTGTGGTTTGGAATTCCTAATGATAAGGTCAATTTGCACATTTGACGCATCACTAAAACGCTTTGAAGAACTCTCCATTTTGCGTTATGATCGTCGATTGTCCATACTTTTGTTGCTATATATAGCACCCCACTGCCTCAAGCAAAAAATGGTCAGTGATAGAGTTGGGTACACTGACCACAAGTCAAATGCCCTTCGCGTGATAAAACGGATTTTATATATACATATACTTTTTTCGATGCTCTGTAATCCGGCTATGATTGGTCAATGTTTAAAATTTTCTTTCGTTTCATTGGTGGATTTTAAGATGACGTCACATGAGTGAAATAGCCATTATTTATTAATTCTTAAAATATGAATAAACCAAAGATTCTGTAGAACGCCAACTTTTTAACGTGCTTTCTTCTCTTTAGGTATTAAATAATTTAACAAGGAGAATACCATCACCACTCAGTCGCACAAAAGTGAAATGTAAATAATCTAAAAAACGACAAGTTCAGCCAGAATAAATTACAACTAAAGTCATAAAATAACAATGAACTAACTAGTGAAGACACTATCAATTTTTAACAATCCATTCTTCCCTTAAGATATTAATGATTCTATAATGATTATTGCAATATAAACACAGGTTTTATTATATGCTTTGCCAGGAACATTTTATAAGCTAGTATTTTACCCCTCTGGCATAATTTCTCTTTTTGATTCTGAATACAATGAAGTCATAAATGGTAGTTTTACTAATGTTGTTGTTGGTAGTGCAGCAGTCAGTGGGAATTTGTGAATTGTACAAATACTCATATATAATATAGTTTTCACAAACCGCCACTTTCCCTAAAATTGCCTTTACGATGCTCAATTGGTGTATAAAATTCATTATTCCTGTCTTAGTTTAATGCTGTCAACTTTTTTATTTTTCTGTAAAAGAATTTTGTTAAATGGAAGATAGATGGGACACATAATAAAATTCTAAGTAATTATTAAAGACTTTTGTACTGTTAATCTAGGACATTCGTTTTGGCTTATTTAATGCAACTGACTGAAAAATATCTTCTTCATTAAGAATGCGAATAACTGTAACATTTGAAGAAAAAAAAAACATTCGGAGCTTTTCTTTCAGGCTTGAGGTTCTTTTTCGTGCCGTAAATCTACAACATGGGACCCACTGCTTTACTTCCCTTCCGAAGGAAGCCATACTTAGAATTTTTACGTACGAAAAAATGCATCAAACCTGGCTGGGTTTGAACCCGCGATTTTGAGTTTACGAGGCAAGTATGGTTAACACAAACCATCAGGCCGACGGTCATCAGATAACTGGATAGTTTATTGCAATACTTTTATTTTTGTTTGAGCACAATATTTCTTTTTACATATTCCTAGTTTCCTTAATTAATATTCTACCCAAACGTTTCCATCTAAAAGAAAAGGATAAGTGTGAAAAATCAGATAATAAATAACAATAAATAACAATCTTCAAATCGCATGATTTGCGGCCAATAATACGTTTGGTGTTAAAATTATTTAATGAATCATATCTTCACTTATATCTCCTGATTCTGATCGTCTGTTATATAAAATATAAAACAGAAAATTCCAAATACTAATAACTTTTGAGAATATGCTTCACTGACGCATTTTACCCACATTTGATCAAGGTTTTTCTGCTACTTAGTACAGCTTTCCCCTTTTTCTGTTCTATGGGACAAAGTGACTCAGTTTGATATTTTGCTTTCTCTTCTTGTCTTTTTACGTATTTTAACATCCTATCGAAAACCACACGTATTCTTGGCGAGGAATGAAGTGAAGGTCATTCAAGGGTGGAAATAAACTTCTCTAGAAAAGTTCATCCAGGAATTAGACTCTGTAAAGCAAACACTTCCTAATTAAAAGGACCCAAAATGATACCTGCTTACGATGTGGAAAACAGGACACACCGGAGCATTGTTTTGCTTGAATGTCCACTTGATAGGAACTACATTTCAGAAGAAAGAAGGAATTTAACTGGCCATCGCGTAGCCTATATTTTAAGAAACAAAGAATTATACAAACATTTTGAAACTCTAGCCCGCAAAATAGCATGGGAAGAAAAGATGGAGAAAGAAGAAATTCCAGCTGCAAGAAGAAAAAGTGAAAATTAGAAGGTCGAAAAGATTGAGAATATTAAATATAAATAACAAAAAAAAAAAATTTACCTCTTATTCACAATGAAAACTTGATTCGATCACGTTAGAAGATGAAGAGGGAAAAGAAGGAAAGAGAGACGATGGAGATGGAGAGGAAAAGGTAGAAGAAGTTATATACCACACAAACCTACAGTTAGAAGAAAGAAGGTACGGTGAGAAGAAGAGGAAGAGGGAAAGTATACCATGAGCCAGCAGGAGAAGCAGGAGTTGAAGGAGTTGTTGGGGGCCTTAGTGAAGGTGCAGAGGTTGGGAGTTAGAGGAGCTGTTTTAGGATAAATAGAGAAGTAAATAAAGATTGAGAGGGGTATAACAATTATAGTGTAAAGGTGTAGAAGATATGGGTGAAGTGCAGGGAAGTGAAGTTAGTGATGAAAATTGTAAAAATAGTTTTAAACTTTTAATAATATGAGTGTAAAGAATAAATAAACAAATGCAACAGAGAAGTGTAAATTGTAGTGGAGTAGCGAAAGGGAACTTTTTATAGGATATAAAAAGAGAATGAGAGGAGGGTAAAGCGATTGTGGAAAAGGGATATGGCGAAAGACTGAAGAAGAAAAAGGAGAGGATGATAAAGAAGTAAAGTAAAATATAATAAATATTGTTAGAATTGTAATTAATACTATTAGTGATATTATTATTACTATTGTTAACGATGGTAGGGTAAATGTTCCATTGATAAATGTGAATTAGATTCGCAAACAAGGAAAATAATTACTGTTGAAAAAATTGGCTAATATAAGATATAAATGTGAAATTTACACAAATATATTTATAAAGATAATATGATATAATATGGAAAATAAAGAAGAATATACAAGATCAATAGATATGTAATATAGAGTTTTATACAAATATAGACAGGAATAGATACATATAAGTAGTAAAGTAAAAGTATGTAAGAAATATACTGGCCACTGGTACAGTTTCTACCGGATACCGGTGAATAATAGTTTATTAATTTAGAACTAAAGATTAAGCGGAAGTAGTAGCTGGTTTCCAACAGTTAGGAAATAGTTGAAGGGATGTAATTTTGTTATTTTTATTATTTTAGTAAATTTATAATTATAACCTAGGTATAAGTATCGTTTGGAAAATAATAAGGAAAGAAAATAATTTGATAATTTAGAAATAAAGTGTAAGAGTTTGCAATACACGTCCCGGTGTAGGAAATAAGATAGCGGAATGGAGTATTTCAGACTATTATTATTATTATTATTATTATTATTATTATTATTATTATTATTATTATTAATATTATTATTATTACTGCCTAAGGCAAGACGATTTAAAAAAACCTGAAACCTACCAACAGAGCTGCTCAATATTTTTGTGTCTTCTTAGTTCCACATTCAAAATATTTTAGTACGATATCGCATCCCTGACAGTAACAATATTGTGCTTTACAATTTTATTTCACTTCAACAGAAATTCATATCTGCACTTCACATCGATTCCCTTTTTCGCTGTAACCATAAACGGCATAACCATTGCAGTGTGCATCACCGCGCAGATTTATCTGTGACGAGATTATAACGTGCCGCTGACAAACATCCCATCATTTCTGCAATGATCCTCAACAGAATGTGCAATCCTCTGAGAGTGAACAGTTCTGTGCTCATGGCTTCGCTTTGGGTAACATTTAAATCTGTTACACTGTTGCATAAAAGCCGGCAAGTCATACGGAAATGTGTGCGAAATTCATTAGTTCCTTCCGTACGTGCACAACTAGCTTTAAACGTGACCATAAAGTTGGAAACGTATTTAATATGTGCGTACGTGCATTACACGTCGCTAATACCACTCGGTTTAGTTACACCAGAGGAATAAAGCTGTGTTTTCGTGCATAGCTAAGGTACGTTTACTTTGTGTAATGGAATGGCTGGTTGCACCTGTAGAAAAAGTCATTTTATATTACTTAAGGTAACGTTTCATGCAAAATCCTTCACTCAATGCAGAAATATCTGAAGAATTTGTAACACCAATGCCACTCCCCTGAAAATATCATGTTGATGGAATCTCAGAATGACCAAGAGCTGAATAATACATAATTCCGAGCCATTTTTGGCCTGCATCCGTTGCTGAGCGGAGCGCTCGTTGTGGTAACGTCGATTCTGTCCCCTGTGAGACAATTCCCGCGCACAGACAGTCGCAATTTGCTGTTGCAAGAGAAAATATTACTGTATTCGCGTTTACTGTTAACTTAGTTTGAGATTAAGAGATTAGTATGGTGTTATTGCAGTATACTATTTCTCTAACGCTATTGCCGGAGAATGGGTGTTCAAGTATAACTAGGGACAGAAAAAGGCAGGCATAAAGTTACCTAAAGTATGTGATATAGACAGTAAAAAAGACATTACTCGCGATTACTGTTAACTAAAAACTGATTTAAATACAATGGACATTAAATTTGCCATTATTTTTAAAACAACCAGTGCCTGAAATTGTATATAATTCCTTTTTGTATAATAGAAAATCAAAAAATAATTACTATATTTTTTAAACAGCAATGTTATTTGCCAAGATAAATCACAAAAATACTAGACCAATCCTTTTAATACTTTTCAACCCTCGTGGCCTTGTTCGCTAAAACAGGTTTTCGGCCTATCGCAGCGACCGCTGCTTCCTTTACCTCCGTCTTGCGACATCGCTGGTAGAGTGTAGTATTGCTGGAGGATAAGCGATCAGTACACCGCATCCCGCCGGTCGCGGCGGTTTGATCATAGATCGATTCGATTACCTTCTATCAAGCAGCTTCTCAAATTGTCCTTATGAGGCTAGGTGAACCACTTTTCAGACCTCTCTAACTGAGAACATTTTTAAGACAAGCAGTCAGCAACTGTAACTACTAAACTAAAGTGGCAGTCCCTTTTTGCATTAATTATAATATTTATCATTAATTTGTTGTATATAACTATAAGGTTTTTCTTAACTAACTGAAGTCCTTTAAATGTGTTTCTGTACAAATAAAAATATACACGGTTTGAGAGTTCAATTGAAATGCAGACATATCATCCCAAAAACAGTAAGAACTGGGCTGTGCTAAGTTAGTATGTGAATCATGAAGGTTTGTATCAAAATGATGAACGCCCAGTTTGCATTAAAACTTAATACCGTATCAATTGAAATGTAACGGAGTTGTAAGTGATCATAATGGTTACCTTACAATCTTTGGACAATCCTTTCATGATAAAAGTTTGTTTTGGCAGAAACTTTAAAAGCGTTTAACGCTTTTTTTTTTTTTTTTTTTTTTGTCTTGAGGCATCATAGGTGATGAACACTGATGATACATGAGATGAAATGATTTTTTTAGGAAGCAAGCGCTCTAGACAGAAGATTCAGGTATATCTCTGGCTTTTGCCATTTATGAGGACTGAAAAAAACAAGAATCGATCTCCAGACCTTCCAATCACGAATCTGTGACTTGGTTACCCGTAGGAGATTACTTAAATTTATTATTACAGCTATTAATGCCAAAAAATATTTTTTACAAGGATCCTAGAAGATATTGTGCTGTAGTTCTACCGGTAATTGTATAGTTATTTTTAAAATGGTTTTTACGTTCATAATATAATTTTATGGAAATTAATCTTAGCAGATTTATATTTCATTACCACTTCGGAATGAATTCGTTTTTAACAAGCCTATACAAAAGTTGTTTATTTCAGGTAATTTGTAACAATAAAAAGCTTACCAAGGGAAACTGAAAAAATATCAAATGCCCTATATATAAAAGCATATAAATGGGGATAATTTTACATTTTTTCATTTCAACTTCATTTTTAAAACTTGTTTTTTAATCAGAAGAAGAAAAAATATTCCCTCTAGTCTATGTTATAATTGTAGGGTTTATTTTAAATTTATTTTTGTTAACCTCTTGTAAATGAATGACACAAGTAGCAAGTAGTTTGCTGAACCACACACGGTTCAAGATC
Source organism: Metallyticus violacea (assembly GCA_030762175.1). Classification (NCBI taxonomy): domain Eukaryota; kingdom Metazoa; phylum Arthropoda; class Insecta; order Mantodea; family Metallyticidae; genus Metallyticus; species Metallyticus violacea. Next base: position 9,432,437 of record CM060841.1, read on the forward strand.
TAAGTGCCGGTATTTAAGGAAGGATAGTCGAATGTCATACATGCTGACCACTACCTGAAACTTTGGTAGGAACCGTGTGTTGGCCGCGGAGTTTACGCCTCTTATTCTTTGGTATCCACAATTGCATATGCCCATATTTAGATAATGTTGTTCCTTCCGAAAGTTTGCCAGTGAATTGGAATATTTTCACACCCTCACTTTGCATGCTTACCACCATCACAATAGTTCAGTTATTGTTTTCTTGGTTTAAAGCATACAGTAACGCTCAAGGGCGTGTCACATCTCCATAAATTCTATTTTTCTGGTTCAACTATTTTCACTTTACACTTGTTACCCTTTGATTTAAAACTGAATCTGTAATAATTTTATTTTTATTTCTCTCTGTGAAGTAATATCTGTTTTATTTATTTACAATGGTATAATCGGTTTATTGTTATCTATAAACTTCTACAAAGTGTTGCCCGTTCTTTTTAATTTTAAAATAAAAATCTTTCGGTAATATAACACGGTGTTATTTAATTTAATTTACACATTAATAGCTAATACTTACATAATAAATAATAATGTACATGAATATTAATAATAGACCAGCGTTCATAAGTCAGAGAAATTGAACTGAAGCAATGCAAGTAAACTTTAAAACAAATTGACATGAAATCGATGCTCATATACTTTAAACAAATTCCCTCGGACGCTTCTCAAAAGTATGAGAACATACTCAGAGGTTAGAACAAACCCTTGAACGTGTTCTAATTACAGCGCCTCTTTTCCCAACGGCGTCTTTCTCTGTATCTGTTTGCATATTCCTCGTTCCTCACAATCAATTTTGCAGCACGACCTCTTTTACTAAAAATATAAAACATCAGGTTTAAGGTGGTGACGCAAGATATTTCCCATATAGATGCTGACTGCTACACAGGTATATAAATATTTTAATAGAGCATGAACAATGCCTGTGGCTAATAGAGAACGTTTTCATTGCTTCGCGGAAGTAAAATGTTTATTTTTAGTCAAAACACCACTGTAAACTTTTATACACAATACAGGGGGTTCGAAACGGTGCCAAACTATACTTATCTAGGCATTGTGCATGATGGAGCAATGTTTAGGTTTATTTCTCGGGCAGAGTGTTAGCCACAGTAGCGGTGAATGCATCAACTGCCTCTAAAACTCATTTAATTTCCTCTTGAGCAGAACAAAGAAATCAAGTGATTAATTAGATATTAAATAAGTAACGCTGTTTCTTTATTCAAATTGAAGTTTATAGTAAATACTGTAGGCGAAGGGACACGGGGCATCTACGAAGAAATGTTTGCAACTCGACTTACACTATTTCACTAACCACTCCCTTGATTTCATTTTCCTGGATCTCAATAGTTCGTTTGCTGCTTACACTTGTTGATATAGCGTTTCTAACAATTAAAAACTGTACTTAATTGACATCTGGGGAACGAACTGGCAATAACGCCTTTTTAATTGCTCCCTTTATTTGTTTATATTTTACTAATTTTTTATTTGTTTATTTTAACAAGCTTCTTGCCATTTTTAGAGTTTTTATGGAGTATAAGCTCTTGAAAATATTCCCACAATTGTATAAGATTTCTTCTTAAGCAGTAGGTCCCAACTATAAAAGTATTTACTAAATGTGCATTGTAACTTAAACTTCATAATAACTGCCACCGATCGCGTAATTGAATTACCCACTATCAAACATTCGCTCACACCGTTATTGTGGACAAATACCTTTTAACTATTCCCGAGAGGAAGAGAAAGGAAAATAGGAGATAGACGCTGCATTCACCGCTAGCGTGCTCCTCATTCCGTCTGTGAAATGTACATGAACTCTTGGCTGGTCTGCAATTGTGTATATACTTTCAGAATTTTAACATTATACTTGGCAGAAGAGACTATTGAAGTTAATTTAACAGCAGTAAATACAACTTAACACCACAAAAATCAAAGTAGGACAAAGACCAATATTTTATTATGCCACCCTTTATGAAAGTATGAACATGAATATATTTAGGAGTCAAGATGACTAAATTTGGAAATAATGAAAATTATAATAAGTGACAAAAATAACAAAGATGATCAGCAACAGAATTAAATGCTATTTATGAGATATTACCATTAAATTTTACACAAACCATAGTGTATGGATCTAAAGGATGACATTTGAAACTAAAATTAAAGCAAAATTATATCTACAGAAATTGATTTTTGGCGGCGTTCGGCAGAAAGATAAAATAAAAAATAACATACAATAAGAGAAAGGGAAAGGACTTTAGTCTACATAATTATAACAAAGCAATTAAGATGGTTCCGTAATATAAAAAAAAAAAAAAGACTACATATTTTTTTAATAATGTTTAACGCCCGTTTTTACTACTGAGGCGTTACAGGCGATGGACACTGATGATATATGAGATGAAATGATATATTGGGAAAGGATTTATTTTGAAGGTAGGAAGCATTCCAGGCCTAAGTTTAGGGTACCTCACTAGCATTTGAGGACTGAGGAAAACTTGGACAAACCCTCAGTCAGAGAGGACGGTCATGGTGGGAATTGAACCCCAAGTCTCCCACTCATAAGTCTGCGCCTTAACGACCTCGGCCACCCATAGCGATACAAGAAGGTGCCGAAATTGTGTGAATGGTTTCCTAAAGGAAGAAGAAAGAAGCAGAACGCCTAAATTAACGCAAAAACAAGAGCGAAGAAGGATGGAAATGCATGCAGGAATATGTAAAACCTGACGGGGAATGTTTTTTTCTCTTTGGTGTTGCCTTTATTAACTGCAACCTCCTATATATTTTTAAAATATGATTTATATATCTTAAGTATAAAATCCATTTTAATTCTTACTTTTCATAAATTTTATTTATTAAGTAAATTTGATTTTTTGCAAATTTTATAAATGATATATTTGTTTTCTCAGTTAAGAGTGTTTTTATTTTCTAAGTTAACTGTATTTTATAACTATATTAAACTAATTAGTGTATTGCTACTTTTATCAATACCGTAGCTAAATTAAAATCTTGAGTCCTAATGTAGTTTGCTAATAAATATTGTCTTTGTAGCTAATTTTATAAAATGATTCCAAAGCATTGCGTTGATGTTAAAAAAAATCAATCAAAAATATGGAAATGATACAATAATCTAATAAAACTTCAGCCATGGACATCTTGGTTGTCGTAACCACATAAGGTGTCCCGTTGTCGAGTGTTATTGCATTTAGGTCAAAACATAATAGATTTACTCAAGGAATAATGTAACTGCAAATGCTAATTTCACCGGTCTTTTCTTTACTTAGCTGAGATTTTAAAAGCAAGATATATAGGTCTTTCGTTTTTATCTTTCATAAAAATACCAACTACGAGCGAAAAGTTGGAGCTATTTATAATCATTATCACAGGCCAGAAGTTCAGTTTACTTTGGTTAAAATATGCAGGCAAAAAGGCACTTAAAATACTGAAAATAGGCAGTCATATAATTAAAATAGTCACGTGTTGAAAGTAGAAACAGAGAGTAATATCACTCATTATTAATGAAGATAAGTATTTTAGATACTTAATAATTTCTTTATCACATAATTAAAGCAATTAAGCTTACTTTTCATGGTTACAAGTAACCACAAGAGGCTTTTTCAAGGCATCAACTGTCATAGTGAGCCACTTGTCAGAGAGAACATTTTTCATTATGCTAAAAGAACGTTCTACTTCAACTGAAGTGATTGGAGCACATTTCAAACAAGGTGTTTAGGGAGGACTCATACCAGTTACAACAGAACATAAACCTTTCAGGACATCATGGAAATGTTTATCAAGACAAAGTAAAATAGTTTTTAATAGTCCTGGTGAATGAGCAAAAGATGTGCTGTGGTTTCTGGTCGAGTTCGTTTTCTGTTTGTATGTATAAAGGAATCAGGTTACTATCTCTGTTACTCCTTCCTGAACACATTGTAGTTACGGTTTATTGCACAGTTGAGCCGTTATCATCTTTCTTGCTTGCTTCTTGTTCGTTGTTCGCTGAGAAATTACCTTCACCACAAATTTCTTTATCTTGTCTCGCGTAGATGAATACAAAGTCATTCGCCATGACCATTCAAAACTACAGTACTTCCCTCATCCTATTTCCTGGTATTCGCATGCCCGAGGTAATCGTGCGTTCCTTTCACTCTTAAAGGCCGTGCTATTTAAAGAACTTCAGTGAATGGGTTGAGGAAAAAGTTTTTGACTACTTGAAAAGAAATAAATGTGTTATAAGATTTACAATAAATATTTTTGTGCGGTGAACATGCCATTGGATTTGTATAGCTTTTTTCACTTCAATATAGTGATGTTCTTTATGTGTTTTTTAAATTACGTAAATAATAAAAAAAAAATCCACAAATATCCAAACCAGGCAAAAAAAAAAAATTTTAAACCTTAAAATAGCCAAGATTTTTAAACATATCCATCCAGAAAAGGTATTTTGCCTAACTTCCGGACTCTGGACATTATGTAGAAATGCCAATGTTCCTTTTTTTTTTTTTTTTTTTTTTTTGCTATTGTGCCTACTAATCTTACGCGCTGAAAGTATAAGGTTATCGCACAAATTGCTACTAGTTTTGACTTACCATTCTCCATTGAAGATTCCATCGACGAAGCCAAATCCTAAATGCACAGTTGGATTATTAACACAGAGCACTGGAACAAATACAAAACCACACTTTTGAAATAAGGTAACTCTACAATTGGCAAAAACAAGTAGTGCACACAAACAGTTTGCAAGACTAAATAACTACCCCTGTGCGTTTCTGAGGAAACAAAAGCCTTGCTAGATAGACATGGTGTAAGATTGAGAGGTGTAATAAAGATTGAAAGCAGTTTTCCACTTAGTTATTTCAACATAAATGCATATAAAGCTTTATTATACAGCCTGTATTTTCTCTTGCTGTGACGTATAGCGGTATTTTCTACCACGAACTCCTTTAGGGTTATTGTTGGATAGAACAAGTAGCAAAGCAGGTACGTAAATTCAACATATATGGGTTCGTGATGTAGTTCAGTGAAATGTGCCTTATGGCGTTCAGTGTTATAAATATTTCACAGTACATTTACTTTCTAGAGTAGCAAATGCAGAAATTAGTGTTTCGCTGTGTTAGCCCATGGATTCAATTACATGTTTCAGCTATTTTATGTCCAATTGTTAGCAACATCTCTTTCTCATAAACTTAGTGCTTTGGAAACGGAGGTATATGTTTTCGAAACTGCCTCTTGAAATTAAAATTAACTTCATGTTCATAAATATTGGTAAAGTATAAATTCTTCTCATAATTACACGGTTTCACTGCAGTAAACTTTGTGTAAGTATTTAAGATGTCCTGAAGTAGAAATTTTAGGAAGTTCGGAAATCTATATGTTTGCAATTAGGATTTAACTAAATGATTTCGTCCCCTTAACTACCTCATATACATTATTACATGTATTAATAATTTTAAATGCGGCCTGTATTATTTAGAGTATATTTCTCCCGAAGTTTAAATATTATTGTATTTATAATCTTAAACCATTAAAGTTATTAACTGAACGTATATTTTTTCCTTGAAATATTATTAATATGCTACAAAATTATGTTTATTATAAACGATGGAAAAAGCACCAGAAGAAATTATTTTAAATGTTTAGAAAATAGAAATACAAGTTTCAACAAACCTGCTGAACGAGGTATCCACTATATTCCGAACTGGTGCTGCCATCTCGACAGTAGTTGCAGTAGAGTTTTGTACCGCTAGGTGGCAACACTAGCACATCTGATGAGTGAGTATTTAAAGTTTCATGCAGCTGGGTAGATGTGTTGAGATACTATAGTATTTTTCATTATACTCTGTGTGTTGTGTGTGGCGATTTTACGATGGATCCAAAATTAGAACAGAGAGTGTGCATCAAATTCTGTGCAAATCTAGGGGGGAAATGCTACGGAGACCCTCGCAATGATTCAACAAGTATTTAGGGAAAAAAGCATGAGCCGTACACGTGTGTTTGAGTGGCATGCTCGGTTCAGGGCAGGCCGTATAGCTATTGAAGACGATGCTCTCGCCGGTAGGCCCGTCAGCTGCACAACGCCTGACATTGTTGCCGAAGTTCAACACTTTGTATTAACGTGTCTAATAGGTGAATGCCTACCTCGCCGGATTTCATCTCTATTCGCTGGAAAATTTTATTCAAGTGAAATGCTTCGCCATTCGTCAGTAAGATGAATTTAAGCAGAATTCGTACGTTACTGTCAACGACTCTTTTTGCTCGGACACCTGCATCTTTGCCAGCAACATGTCGGCTTATGCCCTAAGTCAGGGGCATTTTCAAACCGAGCCGCATACCAGAAGGGATTGCCCCCAATTGTCTAACTTTCTGCATTCAAAGAGAGAAGAGAGCTTTCCTGGTTACATTTTACGCGTTATTTCTTAAATATTACAAAAATTACCCTTTATGAATGCCATTAAACACTATACAATATTAATTTTACAGGTAAGTTTCTCAGCTGAAAGAATATGCACAATACATTTGCACCTAATTACAGAGTTGCTGATTCAAAATTACAAAAATTAATTCTTTTAATTACTCTGTAATTGATGGGGAGCCAGGAACAGCTTCAATCGTAGTTTGTATATCAAGGAAGCAAAAAGAAACAAGTAACAACAAAGGCACTTTGCAGGAAGAGGAAACAGAAGACAAAATCAGCTTAAGTATAAATTGTATGTTGAAGAACAGTTAAATAATAAACAATCTAAATATCTTACTACCTCAGATAACATCTGCGTGCTCTCTAGTTCTGAATCAGTAATTACGCGATCATGGCACAAGAGTTCATTAACATTGGTCCAGAAACGGTGTTGATAATACCACACACGTGCCTTAAAAATTTGCAAAATTCAGTTAGCAATTTAATCGCAACTGCAACGCATAAATCTGCTGCGTGTAATGATTAAGTAATGATGTAAAATACATATTTATGATAATGCCGTTGTCATTACCACCTTCGCATTTGTCAATGTTTACTCAAACGTGTGCAGGTGCGTATGTGTATATGAAATTAAAGGATTAAGGCTCAAAATGTGATGTGCGAATTTGGTTGCACGCTAAATTCTGGATCCATGAATTGTGGGCATGCCAGGAAAGCGACGGTAAACAGAAATAGAATACAAAAATTCCGAATAATCCAGTTGAATCTGTTTGATGTACAGTAGGAAAATAAATGAGGTAAACCTGTTAGATAATGGTTGACCGATCTGCATCGTGCATTATACAACAATGTGCCAGAAGAGATTGGGGTGAGTGGAGCTGCAAGGCGCAGGATTTTAAGCGTATTTGAGATTAATATGCGCCTCAGTTGCCTTTTCCCTAATGTACACAATAAATAAGTAATGTAGGCAATGAATTTACTCCTTTTGCCTTATATCTCACCTTTAAAAATGACACATTATTCCTACTTGCATAATAATTTAATGCAATATTATAATGTTAGCAGGGATTTTATTATCCAGAACGAAGTTATCAAATATATACCTAAGCTCCTTTGCAAATCTGGTTTATTAGTGAAAAAGTATGAAGAAGATAAATGAATAAAGATATTTCTATATGTATATATATAATTCAATAATGTAACTTAAATATAATAGAACTGCTTATGAAAAATATTAATCCGCAATGATCTCAAACGGACAAGACACGGGCCAAGCTTGCTCGCTAGCGTTTCCTACACCATTGGAGTGGCGAAGGAAAAGGAAATTTGCTTCATGTATTTCCGAGTTGCACCAATAATTGCTAACCGTCCATACCGGAGTATGGATCGGTGAACCTTGCTTACAACATATATGAAGGTAGACCATAAGTTTCCCGACCCGCCAATAAGGATTATCGCCTTCACAAAATCCTTATCTGGCGTCATACTGCCTATATCTGTTGAATAAATAATTGCAACTGTAACTTTCGCTTGGCTGTGTTCAGTTGTACAGGCTATGTGTAGAAGATTGTGACACGTTCAAAACGGAATAATCGTGCTATCATTAAGTTCTTCACAAAAGAAGGACTTACTACAAATGAAATTAAACAGCGGTTGGACGGTGTATATGGGGAAGCAACCTCCTGATATTCTACCATAAAAGAATGGGCCTTTTCGAATGGGTCGAGAAAGCATTAAAGTAGAAAAAAAGCGTGAAGATCGGCCCTTGGAGGTGCTCACTCCTGAAAACATCGCTCTTGTGGAAGGAGAAATTATGGTAGACCGGCGTCTTAAAGTTACAGAAATAGCATCAAGTTGGGCTTTTCTACAACAACAGCGTCTTCCAAAAACAGCAACGAGTCATCTGTTTGCAGCACTGCCGTAGCAACGACAGAGAAGTTTTGCAAACCATTGTTACAGTAGATGAAACTATGGTCCTCTACTATGATCCCTTGTCCAAAAGACAATCAATGGAGTGGCGTAAACCTGGCGAAGCACCGCCTCTAAAGGAAGTCACTCAGTCAGCCAAGAAGATCATGACCACAATCTTTTGGGACTGTGAAGGAATATTCATCATTGACTTCAAGGAGAGGAACACCACAGTAAATGGAAGGTACTATGCTGGCCTACTGCACAGACTACGTGCTTCCATAAAAGAGAAAAGGCGAAGAAAGCTGAGTAGTGGTGTGCGCCTTCTTTACGACAATGCACCTGTGCACACAGCTCTTGTTGCAAAGAAAGCTGTGAACAAACGTGGCTTCAAGGAGTTCGGCCATCCACCCTATAGCCCAGATCTAGCTCCCAGTTACTATTTCCTCTTCTCAAAATTCAAGAAGGACCTTCGAGGAAGGAAATTTAAGTGTGACGAAGAAGTGATGGATGTTGTTTATGCCCAATTTGCAGACAAGAGTTCTTACTTTTTGGGGGGGGGGTTAAATTTTAATTCAAAGATGTGAGATATGTATTGCAATATTAAAAAGTGAAATATAGTTTTATCATACCTAGAAAATGGTTAGGCCAGAAACTTATGGATTTACGCTTGTACATATTTTTTGACAACCAGTGCACTCGATTATCATTGTATTCTTTGCACGATTACACGTGAATCACCCCCCGTACCCCCTCCTACGGTTATACAATGTTTGAGATGTCCTGTTTATAGGATGGAAGGTAGCTCAGTGCCAAATTTGCTGAAGTAATTTATGTACTAACATTTTCTAATACAATTTTGGACGTTGGCTATTTGTTTGGTTGAAAAAGTAATGTTTGTGTTATCTTTCATGTGCTATAATTGATTAAATAAGCCCATTTGTAGTTCAGGAGTTAACGCCTGCAGTACCATAACAAAGCGCATTGACTATTTGCTTCTTTTCCTAGGTACTTCTCTTATGACTTTCTTAATACTAGAAAAGTCTTTGCAAATATATTTTCCGCATACTTAATGTAATTAGATAGATTGCACGACAGAGAAAGGTTGTGAATAGATCATTGAATAATTCATTACTTTGGAATTAGGAAGTTGGTAGGTAGCCAACCTTGATTTGGAAGAAGGAAAAAAAGAAATATATCTCAAATCAATAGGTTCTTAAAAGTGTGTGTGTGTGTGTGTGTGTGTGTGTGTGTGTGTGTGTGTAAAATCACACACATACTTAATCTGTATTAGAATTCTGAAGTATTCAATTTTTAATTAACAGAATGATAAGTATCAGTAAAATATTATCTTAAATATTTCCAGTAATTTAAAACGCCAGGGGTGGCCGAGGTCGTTAAATCGCGGTCTCGTAAGCGGGAGGTCTGCGGTTCGAATCCCGCCAGGACCGTCCTCCCTGACTGAGTTTTTTCCAGGTTTTCCTCAGTCCTCATAAATGGCAACTGCAGGGGAGGTACCCTAAACTTAGGCCTGGAACGTTTCCTTCCTTAAAAATAAATCCTTTCCCAATATATCATTTCATTTCATGTATCACCAGTGTCCGTCGCCTGTGGTGCCTCTGTAGCAAAAACGGGCGTTAAACACATTCATTCTTTCCAGTAATTTAAGGAGTGCGGAGTATATGTTGAATGGACAATAAGGTGAGCCATATTCTCGGCTGTGTTTCTTTCGTTTTGTTTTTATTATCTATTTATTTTTGCTAGAGAGCATTGAGGAAAACTTTGAACAATCGCAAAGTGTTCTTTGTGTGGTTACAGCAGCAGTAGCCACGATTATGAATGAATAGGTTTATTTGCAGAAGATATTACAACTTTACTTACTCAATGCACTGCCCATGTTCCAGATTTACCTTGTACAGGTTCAACGGATTTGTGCGCGATCCAGCAACCAAACCAGAACCAGCCGCAGTTCAGAGATGTTCAATCTTGCTCGTAAAACTGCATTGCCACAAGATGTGATGGTTGTGGGGAAGGAGGGGCGTTGCAGCTGAGCCTCTATGTAGAGCTCTTTCCTATTTTTGGTAGTGATGGGAGGGTGGGGGTTCCATATGAGACCATTTCTTGATCCTCTCCACGTAATATCATCTGTAGGAAGACCGACCCACTTCTGGCATTTGCTATTCGCCTGGTGCGTTCATACTCTTGAGTTTAATAAAAATGCGTGAATTTCTTATTTAATATTTTTGTTTAATTGTAAGACAACTGCATAAAAACAGATAAAGGTCAAATAAATGATCCAAGTTTATATTAAAAACTAAAATCATAAATTAATGTTGTCATATTTCTCAGTTTATAGGCCTTTTTTGAGTCTGCTATTGAAATAACGTTAAAATTTATTATTGTTTCTATTTTGGTGATTTACTCACAAATACTCCTTCCTTCAGATAGTCCCATTACCAATAATCTGCTTGATTAATTTTTTGGAATGATAAGCTACAAAAAACATGTTTTATTAACACGCCACCAAAACATTTACCTAAAAATTATTTTACCGGATTTAAAATGTGAATAGGTGCCCCACCCCGCATGAATATAATGACTTCAATGTTTCCATCTCTCAAAGCTTTTACTTACATTAAAACTATATTTCAACCATAACAATCCCAATAAAATAAATGCATGATACTGAGGCAAAAATTAACAAAATACAAGGAATTAAAGTTCTCTTTTTCTCTTGAAAAACTCTACACTTTGTTGGTTTAAATAGTTAATTATCAAGTTAATATTAATGTCATTTAGGAAGAAACAAACATAGTTGTAGATATCCTACCTTTAACAAAATACCAGCAAGATAAAAGAAAAAAAATATTGCTGTATTTCTATTATCTATAGCCACAGAAATGGTTTAAAACTTATGCGATGACATCGTGTACACATCGTGTTTCGGCTGTGTTGCAAAATCAAAGAGAGGAGATACAAAAAAACTGGCAAACGAATTATTTTGCATCAGCTATATAGATTTCCAATATATCGGAACAACGCCTGGCTACTGTACTGCTATATCGAAGAGGGTAAGCAATGCCACAGGGAGGAATCCCTAAATTATAACCCTTGTTGATTTTTATTAATATTATAAAGCGGAGTTAAAGTGGATACATTTTGGAAACGTGATATCAGATAAAGGATGTGCTCATTTCAATAACCCAGTCTCTGGGTGTATTGATTAAAGTCGAGAGCTGCCATGTGAATGCCTTCCTTTGGTTTCAATAGAAAGTACAGCGTACTTCTACTTTCCTCTTCATTTCATTAAAGAATAAACCTTTTTATGGAGACGTCTCCTCCAAAAGCATTTCAAAGAAAATCATAGTGTTTATTTGAATCTCTAAAAGCGTTCAATTGAATCCTTTACAGAAGCCTGTAAAATAAGACAATATATAAATTATATCGTTAACTTAATATGAATATAACTTGAGAGAATCAAATTGCTTTCCTTCATTTGGAAATAAAATATTAGTTAAAAAAAAATAATACATGATATACGAAGGTAGATCCATAAGTTTCCGGCCTCGCTGATAGGAATTATCGCCTTCACAAAAGCCGTACCGCCACGGGTGGCCGAGGTCGTTAAGGCACGGACTCGTGAGCGGGAGGTCTGCGGTTCGAATCCCGCCAGGACCGTCCTCCCTGACTGGGGTTTTTTCCAGGTTTTCCTCAGTCTTCATAACTGGCAAATGCCGGGGAGGTACCTAAACTTAGGCCTGGAACGGTTCCTTCCTTAAAAAAAAAATATCCTTTCCCAATTTATCATTTCATCTCATGTATCATCAGTGTCCACCGCCTGTGGTGCCTCAGTAGTGAAAACGGGCGTTAAACACTACTCAAAAAAAAAAAAAATTCACAAAAGCCTTATCTGATGCCATACCTTATTTGTTGAGTAAATAATTGCAGCTGTAACTTCCGCTAAGCTGTGCTCAGTTGTTCAGATATGGTTGTATAAAGAAGGCTATATGTAGACGATTGTGACATGTTTAAAATGTAATTAAACAGTGGTTGGATATCGTACATGGGGAAGCATCCCCCTCATATTCTACCATAAAAGAATGGACCAAATTTTTTCGAATAGGTCGAGAAAGCATTGAAGATGAAGAGCGTGCAGGTTGGCCTTTGGAGGTGCTTACTCCTGAAAATATCACTCTTATGGAAGATCGACAGCTTAAAGTTAAAGAAACAGCAGCAAGGCTCGCCCTTTCTATAACAACAGTCCTCCGAATTATTCATGAACATTTAAACATGAATAAGGTTAGTGCAGGATGGGTGCCTAGACTTCTTTCCTCAGTCCAAAAGCAGCAATGGACCAACTGTTGTCAGGCATATTTGGAACTCTGCCATGGCAACGAGAGAGAAGTTCTGCAAACGATTGTTACAGGAGAGGAAACTATGGTCCTCTACTAGAATCCCTTGACCAAAAGAGAAGCAATGGAGTGACGTAAACCTGGCGAAGCACCGTCTCTAAAGGCCAAGGTTGACACTCAGTCAACCAAGAAGATCATGATCACAATCTTTTGGGACTGGGAAGGAAGGAAGAAGGAAGAAATCGCAAGGAAAAGGAGTGGTGGTGTGCGCCTTCCTAACGACAACGCCATATGCACAGAGCTCTTGTTGCAAAGGAAGCTGAGAAGAAATGTGGCTTCAAGGAGATCGACCATCCAACCTACAGCCCAGATCTAGCTCCCAGCGACTATTTTCTCTTCCCAAAACTCAAGAAGGAAACTCAAGAAGGATCTTCGAGGAAGGGCATTTAAGTGTGAGGAATAAGTGATGGACGCTGTTTATGCAAAAGTCTAACACACATCTTGCACTTAATGTTTAAATGTTCATGAATAATTTGAAGGACTGTTGTTTTAGAAAGGCCCAACCTTGCTGATATTTCTGTAACTATGAGCCGCCGGTCTTCCATAATTTCTCCTTCCACAAGGGCGATGTTTTCAGGAGTGAGCACTTCCAAGGGCCGACCTGCACGCTCTTCGTCTTCAATGCTTTCTCCACCATTCGAAAAAGCTTGGCCCACTCTTTATGATAGAATATGAGGGAGACGCTTTTCCATACACAACGTCCAATTGCTGTTTAATTTAATTTGGAGTAAGTTCTTCTTTTGTGAAGAACTTAATAACAGCTCCATGCTCCATTTTGAAATGTCACGATGTTCTACACATAGCCTTCTTTATGCAATTATATCTGAAGGACTGAACATAGCGGAGCGAAAGTTACAGCTGCAATTATTTGCTTAACAGATAAGGTATTACACCAGATAAGGACTTTGTGACGGCGATACTTCTTATTGGCGAGGCCGGAAACTTATGGACCTACCCTCGTACATATGACACAGCATAGCAGTTAGCGAAAACATGGTGTTAGTCATCACAGTTCCAATGTACGTGCTGTAATGAATGGAGACCGTTTCAAAGCCTTTTCTACACAATAGCATTAGTTTTCAGAATGCTGTGTTGCCACTTCTTCTTGAAAGAACGAATCATATTCTTTCATTCAGAATGAAATGGAACTCTATTGCATTGGAAACAAAATATAAGTTTAATGTTAATTTGCAAGCGTCATAACTGTATCTTAAATATACTTTTAATTTTCAAAAGATTCTAAATATATTCATAAGACTTTAAGCAATAGGTCCTAATTATAGCCGTCTCTCTAAAGGAAGTACATAGATACTTAATCTGGAATTTAAATTCGTAAGGGATAAACTATTGAGTATTTAAATATGCTGTTCGGTACCTGTAAGTTGAAGTACGATAAAAGTTAAAAGGTAGCTAAGTGAAATCCATTTTTCAAACGTTACATTGATTCCATCAAAAACAGCCTATATATTTTATAATGTTTTAGCAATAAATTAATTCTAGGATGAACTAACTAGTCTTTATGCTATGGATAGGCATAGGTTGTAACTTTACTGTGTTTTATAGTGCGAAATGATCTTTATAGACAAGGAAAACCTTCTACTGAGTCCAAACGAACATTCAAGATAATTAGAGTAGGGCAGTTCATTGGTGTAATCTGATTGGAGTAGGTACTCGAGAAGAATTTGATATACTTCTTCTAGAAAACCAGAAATGATTTATACAGGTGTTCTACTTTTCGCCCATTCGCACAAGTTAACCAGACTTATCTTATTTTGTAATTCTCACAGCAAGAATCAATGTGGCCTTGAATGCACATGCTCCCAATTGGTTCGTGTTATCTCTGCCTACCTGACCAAAGACGTGTTGTTTACATAAAGTCGACTGAAAAAATGAAGACGTGAACGGTAAGAGGGGATGTTGTTCTATCCTTGCAGATGCATTACATCTTAAACGTTTTTTTTTTTTTTTTTTGATTGATTTATTTAAGGACGCTCTTTAACAGCTCAGGTCATCAGCGTCCCATTCAACTCAGGGCGTGAAACGGCCGACAAATTTTGCTCAGAGGCCTCTCTTTCAGGCTTGAGGTTCTTTATCGTGCCGTAAATGTACGACACGGGACCCACGGCTTTACTTCCCTTCCGAAGGAAGCCATACTTACGATTTTTACGCCCGAAAAAATCCATCGGTCCTGGCCGGGTTCGAACCCGCGTTTAGGCAAGTATGGTAACCACTACACCACCAGGACCGACATCTTAAACGTAACGTAATAGTTTCAAGTGCGGCCTTTATCCTCAACCATATATAATTAATACATTTCCTCATTGTGATCTCTCTTAATTAATTAAACATGAGAGCAGTACTCAGGTGGGAGAAGCGAATAGTGTCATAAAAGTTCTGGAGAGCATGTAGAAGTTAAAGTAATTCTCTATTGCTTGTTCTAGATTGAAGTTGCGCGCATGCGCTAAATCGACGGCACCGTCCTGTTAATAGCAAAGGCAGCAATTACAGGGTACTAAAGCAAACGACAACAGGTATGCTGCCATTTCTAGCAGAGTGAATTAGTCAATTAGAGCTCTGTTTCGGAAATCGGCTGAACAACGGTGGCAATAAAGCACTGTAAACTAAACTCATTCTCAAGCTGTAATTTGATCAGAAACAACATTTGTCAACGTAACAAAGGTCTAATTTGACACTGTTTATTGCCGACCAAAAAATCGGTACGCACGCAGATCTGTAGCTAATCAACCTAATTCGTTTATTAAGTTTTAGAATTTGATTTGATTTACTAACAGAATCTAAAGCCCCCTTTTTTTTGAAAGTGTGCTATATTATTACTGCACTTGGTTTGATGCGTAACAATATAAGAAAATACGAGGTGTGATCAAAAAATAATGACATTTTTTTTATTTGGCGAGCTTAATAAAATCTATTATTATTATTATTATTATTATTATTATTATTATTATTATTATTATTATTATTATTATTTTTTTTTTTTTTTTACCCTGTTGGTACACACATTTCTGACCAATGTTGGCGTATTCAGCTGTTTTGAATGTTTAGTTCATTGTTGACAGTCGAAAAGGTTAGACGTGTTTTGGTGTGCTCGGCAATTTTTTCCTTTAGAAAAAGATGGATCAAAGAATTTGTATTAATTTTTTCTGAAAAATGGAATAAAGTGCAACAAAGTATTCGAAATGCTGACTGTGGCTTTTGGCGAATCTGCTATGAGCAAGACAAGAGCTTACGATTGGTACAGACGTTTCAAAGAGCGCCGTGAAGACGTTGAAGATGACTACCGTCCTAGCACATCAATAACCGCCGACAACGTCGAAGAAGTGAAGAAAATGATTCTGAAAAATCATAGAATCACTATCAGAGAGGTCGCTGATGATGTCGGTATATCATTTTGGGCATGAAACGTGTGGCAGCAAAATTTGTTCCGAGATTGCTCAATTTCGAGCAAAAACGGCGTTGCGTAGACGCCATTCAGGAAATGCTGAATGAAGTCAACAACGATCCAAAACTTCTTGAAAAGGTCACAACCGGTGACGAAACATGGGTATATGAGTATGACGTCGAAACCAAGGCCCAATCGTCCCAATGGAAGATGCCTGGAGAGCCAAGACCGAAAAAAATTTGATAAATTCGATCAAAAATGAATATTCTTCTCACTGTTTTCTTCGGTTTCAATGGCATAGTGCATCACGAGTTTCTGCCTTATGGTCGTACGGTCAGCTACTTGGAAGTAATGCGCCGTCTGCGTGATGCAATCGGACGAAAACGGCCAGATTTGTGGCAAACCAACTCGTGCAAATTTCAATAGGATGATGCTCCTGTGCTCACATCTCACGGCTTGTTCGTGATTTTTTGGCAAAAAACAAAACCGTTCTGTTGCCTCAGCTACCATATTTCCCGGTTATGGTCCCCTGTCTTCTTTCTATTCCCTAGGCCGAAGAAAACCATTAGAGGATGACTTTTTGCCACCACTGATGAGTTAAAAACACAATCGCTGAAGGAGCTGAAGGCCATACTGAAAACTGAGTTCCTGAAGTACTTCCAAGACAGGAAAAAGCGCTGACACAAGTGTATTATATCCAGAAGGGATTACTTTGAAGGGTACAGAATTTATTTTGATGAATAAATAAATAAATATTATTTAAGAAAAACGAATATTGCTTTTCTTTTTTATCACATCTTGTACTTGATTAAAAACGTATTAAGTACTAAGCTTTAAGAGAATCCTCTATTCAATAAAAATTATATTTTACAAATAAATATTACGTATCCATTATACCAGTCCTGTATTGGAATATACAGCAAAGGCTGTAAATCTAAATTATTGCCACGTTTCTTTCAACAAAGGCTGTGAAAATTGAGAAGCTGCAAGTAATTTACGTCGTTAGCTCGTAGTTTTCCAAGAGAAAATTTCTTAAATTTGACACAATATCAGCAATGAAATAAAATATATTCTTTTTAAACTTAAGTATTTTCTTGCTATTTTCTTTCACGCTTGTCCTATACTTGTTTCTGATAACTTTTAAGTTAATTACACAAGGGGATATTGGCAAGTTCTTAGCTGTTACCATGACAGCACATATGTTGTTTTGTAAATAGTTCCTCTAACTTTGGTCATTATTTATTGAAATACTAAGAAAAATATGAACTACAAAGGAATCTCCACCTATCTGGCCAGACCGTTTTAGGTGTAATAATTTAATACAATAATGATTTTATACTAACCCTTTATCTAAATTCTAAATAATTAAACAAAGTACAAAATTTCCTACTTGATTGCATTAGATGCCAGTCCTCGGTTCATCCGTGGGTCCTGGTGGTGTAGTGATAACCATACTTGTCTCCTAATCCCAAAATCGCGGGTTCGATCTCGGCTATGATCGATGGATTTTTTCGGAAGTAAAAATTTTAAGTATGGCTTCCTTCGGAAGGGAAGTAAAGCCGTGGGTCCCGTGTCGTACATTTACGGCACAATAAAGAATTAAAGCCTGAAAGAAGAGGCCTCTGAGCAAAATTTATCGGCCGTTTCATGCGCTAAATAGAATGGGACGCTGATGACCTGAGATGTTAAACAGCGTCCATATATAAACCAAACCAAATCCGGTTTATCAGCAGTAGCCTGCTGGAATTCCAGAGAACTAGGCTCCGACCTAACGCAGGGGACTAAAATAAAAGATTTCACTTACTCTACCTATATTATTATTTTATCAGCTACAAACTACTAATTCCTTTATTTCTCAAATTTCTACTATAACTTGAAATACGTCATCCGAGAAGATGCCATCAAAACGACCTTGACTAATCCTATAAGCTTGGTCTACTCATGGGAACTGACTACAAATTGTTTCAACTATATGAAAGTATTATTACTGCAAGCAGTTTGCAGAGAAATAGAAGATTTAACCATATATGATACAGCATTGTAATTCACTCTATGAAGTCCTTTTACAGCCCCTTGTGGGCTGAGCTTTACTGCGACGATTACTGCGTCTTTTACCTCCATCACATGACTTCATTGGTAGAGTGCAGTATTGCAGGGGGGGGGGGATGTGATCAGCGCACCGCATCCCGCTGATCGCTATATCGCGCCTTACTAGATCGGAGATCGTCACCTCTCCATCAGGCAGTTCCCCAGTTGTCCTCACGCAGCTGGGTGGACCCCGTTCCAGACCTCCCTATCTTAGAAAAATTCCTATATAGGTACCGGGAATCTTACCCGGGCCTCCGGGCAGCAGTCAGCATCTGTAACCACCAGACCAAGGAGGTGGTCATGCTGTAGCATTAGTTAACGATAATGCTCGATAATGTTGAAAGTGTTCGTAGATCATAAAAATGTTTATATTGTGCCCATGACAAGGCGAACACAGTTAAAGCGTCTTAGGGAGGCAGCATTTTTGGCCTGGAAAGTTTTAAAGTTTCCTTCAATTCCAACTCTGCTTGGGTCAACCCGTAAATTTTTTCTGCCCAAAGGATTGGTGTTGGAGAGCTCATACAATGTGACAATCACTAAGTCTTTATAATTACCAAAAGCAGTACTGAGAAATAGTCATTTGGCAACAATGGTCCAAAGTACTTGCGAAAAGTATTTTCTAGCACTGTTGTTATTCAACGCCCACAACCATCATTTGATTTAATCGAGTATATTTGATGAAGATGAATAAATAAGCACATTGCCTACAAAATGAAAGTTTTCTAGCATAAATAAATCATTAACATTTCTGGCGCTGTTCATATTGAAACACATTTTACAACATTTCCAGCCTTATCGAATAAGCTCGTCGATAATGAGAGTGATATTAATTTTGTTTTGGTTTCGAATCCCACGTTTATTCCATTATTAAACACATGACAGTATTGCTTTGTGACAGGATATGCCTTCCACATTTACATAGCTATTGCAACCTTGACAGCTGACAAGAGCCATTGGTGATGTCATTGAGTTGAACGACATACACGGATACTTGACAACGCACACTGCGATGCAATTTGCATGGAAACTGTACACATGCTTGTTAATGTATCCATGTAAATGAAGTAAATAATTTCAACTCTTGCTCAAACAGTCCCATGTCACAGTGCTATTATTCAGGGAAGGAGAACAAATCTTGTCAGCTGAGATGCTTTATATGCTCTTCAGGAGCACTCAAATTTCTTCGCGAAAGAAAAGAAAATGCAAGATAATGGAACTATTGTTCAAGACTGGAATATATTTTAACTGCATTTGATTTTCTTCATCTTGAAGACTTCATCCGCCACTATCTGCACTCATTGCCCAAGTTTCCTTTACTCTGAAAAGATGAATGCCAAGTGACCTCAGTAGTTTTGTGGCAACACGTTCATCTTAAAACCCAAGATTCGCTGGTGGGTTTTTCAGAACGCAAAAATAGAGCGCAGGTTCTCTGGAAGAACCCTTGCGTCTCATATCGTAAATCTACGTTAAATAATGTTGTAGCTGAAAAAAAGAAGTTCCTGGACAAACTCACGACCAAGTAATACAGTAGTTGTCTAGTAACTGAGGCGATAGGTTTACCCCCAGGCTTCCTGCCATCTGTGGGAAAATAAGCGTAGCAAAACTCTCCTTGGTATAGTGATATATCTTACAGAAGGTTTACATCATCATTTATTTATTCCATTCATCATTTCGATGGCTGGCTTGTCAATTAGTATAGGACGCAAAATGCTTAGGAAAAAGAATTCATTATTTCACATTATAAGTAAGACAGCATGCACTTCCAACAGAAATGTAACTGAAACAGGGGGCGCAATAAACACGACTGAGCAAACTCAATTGCCTACATAGGCGCAGCTTTAATTCTATTCTTACCGGGAATCGCACGTCCACAGAAGGTTAATCGGTTTTCACTAGGGCATATACAAATCCCTAATGTCTAGAAGAAGGAAGACATTGGTTTGTTATTTCAGCTGGAGTGACACACGACAGTTCTGCTCTAGAGAGGCTTTGTTGGCTATTGATAAGCTAGTAGCAATTGATTTTTACCCGGTTTTTCAATGGTGTACCGTTTATAATTCATATTTAAACTACTACCGAGTGTTGACAAATGGATTTATTTGTAACAGCGCGCTGCTTTGACACAAATCTTACACCTGTATCCTCTGATAAATCTTAATTCCGTCAGAACTAGTTTGAATGCACTTGGGACTGCTTGTTCAAACTTTTTATTAATTCGCTTTCTTGTCTGTTTGGGTGGAATTTTGTAATTAATTTTTCATGCACTTCTGAAGAGACTTGAAAATTTGCACATAGGTCAGAAATGGATGACAATACAATATAATACGGTAATTGGCTCAATGGTTCCACGGTTAAAAATATGGTTCCGTAGTTTTGAAAGTAAAGCAGGGCAATATCAGACACGAAGGTTTTAAAAAATGTAAGATTGAATAGTAAGAATACATTTCTGTAGTTTCGTTAATAACGCATAAAAATATAACATTTATAATAATCTTTATTTAAAAATAAGAACAGTTGCTATGATGACTGTATTATATTTGTCAATACAATAAATAATTGATAATGTAACTTGATTTATATTTAATTTCAACGTTTTATTTGAATCAAAAATGATTAGAATTTCTTTTGTTATATTTTGATAAGAATACAGTCGCCATGGCAACTATTCAAATAAACAATGCGATATCGAACGCGCAAATTCCAAGAAACGCATGGCTTAAGCGCGATCAACTGTGACGATGAAAAAACGTTCTTGACTCGCTAATGATACGCAACTACATGGCTAATATTTTGATAACAATACAGTCGTCATGGCAACTTTTCAAATAAATACATCAAATTTAAATCCTTACAAATAACATTTAATAAATTTGATTTCTATTACATAAATTCAATTGCGCTAGTGTTAATGTGTAACATGTGTATTAATACTGTATTAATAATTTCAACTGTGCAAATAAGTAATGAATGAGTATTATATTTAATATAATATAATGAGTTACATATATTATGAAAGATTTTGACTTCTATATTGAGGATCTGGTACAAATGTATTTAATACTGAAATAAACTTGTTCAAAATTAACTTTGTGTTTCTGTATTTTGTTTTTAATTAAAAAAAATTAATCAACTGTTCCGATATATCAATGGAGTAGATAAAACAATTTTCTCTTTTAGATATGATCAAGAGAAAACAAAATGAACTAACTCTTAAAAGTTGCTTAATTTTTGTCATTATTTAATCGAGATGTCTAATACTGATTGCAAAATTACGTGCACACAAGATAAATAAGTAGAAAATAATTTAAATAATTTTTTTTAAAAACCACGTTTTTATTTTCTTAATTATGAATGAACTAAAAAGTATAAAAGAATTCACCCTAGACAATTACAGATTTATAACCCTATGCAAATTCATAATCTCATAATTTTTTTTTAACTCTTAAGGGTATTTATAGTTTAAATTAATCTCACAAAAGGTTCAGACAAACATTTTCTGGCATATTGTTTAGCTACTTTTTTTTTATACCCACTGTAGCTACAAATATAAAACGTTTTGTATCGTTAGTGCATTACTTTAACTGCTATAGCATTTACCTCCAGCAATATTGAAGGAAGTGGTGCTGTATTACTATTTGTAGCTTCGATGTTCTATGGTGTCATTCCGTGGTATTATTATTTACATAAAATGACGTACATACCATGAATAAATTGACCATATGTAGGTCAACTTACTTTTTTATAAGTTACTTTTCCTATTAACACCTGCTGTACCTCTGATATGTTGTATTTTATATTGAAATATAGTAGTTTTCACTTTATCAACCTTCTCTTGTGTAACAAGCAATCTAAAGCAGGTAAAATATCGTGTATCAGTACATTTTATATTCAAACTTTTAATAGAGGCTCAATATTATTTTCAAATTAAACTCTTTATGTGGAGGTAGGGCTGCAAAAACGTTTTATGTCACAAGCCGCCGCTGGATATTTCCTCCTGTTAATTTTTCCGCAATTCAAACGTTCATAAGATAATAACTTAAAATAATATCAAGAAACCCAAATGAAATCTAAAAGCAATACATTTAAAACACATGTAGAACACAAAGATTGTGCACCAACACCCATTTACGATAATCCACATAGTAAGAAGCCTGTTTGGAAATGCTATTGGATTTGTGAGCCCGTGCACGAATAAATCATATGGAGACAGCAGAAACAAAAAAGTTCTTTAAAAGTTTCTCTGAAAACAAATGACAGCTCTATATTTCATCATACAGAGTTACATTAGAAACAACAAGAGACATTCCTATATTATGCGACCTCGTTCTTAAACTGTTATTTTTGTTTTGTGGCTCATATATCCCTATCGGTAGCGAGCACTGCTCCACATGAGAATAAAGCAGCCCTGAGCTTTTTGAAAATAAAACAAGTTGCGGCTATCGCAGCACAGACAGAAGTACTTTTTTTCTTAGGTTATCGAAAATCTCTTTCTTTTTACTGCTGACATAGTAAACTTTCCCAGCGTCTAAAATTATCCCTTTCAGTTCAGAAGAATACCCACGCCATTTGCTCTAACCGAAAATCCAACCCCTGAATTCCTGCCGATAAGGATTGTACCTGAGGCACAATACAGATAATAGAACTGGTTAGTTGTACTTTACCAATAAATATTTCATAATATACAAGGATAAATGTATACATTTCATTTCTCAATAAGGCCACGCATTTTCGTTTAATTGCAGAGGCAGTGAAATAAAAACTATTATTTCCTTGACCTAAAATGAATGGTAAATTACGTATACTGTGAACGTAACTATTTTCTTAATTAACTTGGTGTAAAATGTGTGGTCATGTGCACCATCCTCGATCAAATGTTTGAAGACGGTCAAATTGGCATTTGACCGCGTTCAATGCGATTTGAATGATCAAAGTTAAACGATGTAGTTTATTATGGTCAACTTTGACCGCAGGTGCTGGATTGTGGTCAAGCTACATAAAATCGGTGCCCGTTTAGATTTTCTTGAAGGTACTGGGAACAAGATAATATACCAGAATTACTTAATTCGGGACCAGCGTCAAAACCGGATCATTGTGGAAAGAGGTCACCCTTTTGAAGAGCATGGGAAGAGGAAATTTGAAGAAAGATTCTGGCTGTAAAAGGATGCAGTGTGGTGGCTCTGAGAGGTTAGAGTTTCCTACTAACCGCAATCACCCTGTTTCACCCACGAATAGAATTGCTACACTTCATGCTATTTTAACAAATAGCAAGTTATTTATTTATTTTGTAATTAAAACTCGCCTAGTGTCATATTGAAATGAATGGCTAAACTATTCCATGCCGCTTTATTTTCCTCTATGAATCACTATTTTTATTATCAAGTTTATCGGAATATGAGACAGCTGGTTCCAACAGAATGTCTATCTCATGCTGAGTATAATCTGGTGACCTTTATTTGTTTTCCATTTTAGTTTACCCACAAATGGTAACTGAACACAAAACAAAAACAAAGCGATATAGACAAGTAAATTGAAATTGCACTACAACCTGTTTGGCTATAGAGTTAGAAGCTTTCCTTTGAGTAGTTATCGTAGAATCGTGATCGTTCAGCAACCTAGCGCCCGGTCATCTGATGACGATTCGTTGAACGAGAATTAATTATGACACACCACAACTACAATTTAATCGAGGTCAAAGTTTGATTACGTTTCAGTAACCTTGATCAGCATGGATTTGATCGAGAATGGTGCACATGGCTCTTAGTGACAAGACTACAGTATGTATTCTTTATACATGCAATACTTGTAAATAAGATCATGTTTCTACAGATCACCGAATTTTGAATTATATAAATAGTTTTTTCCAAATTCTCTATATCTATACCTCAACTAACTTAGTTTCGCGTATTCAATATGCACATCTTGAAGAACTGCTTCTTATACCTCGCCATACAGCATCGTCCTATTCTTTATCGTATCATCTCCGTTACTAAGAATTCGAACATGCTTCCAAGGGAAGTTAAGACTGTCAGACAGTTTAAAACTGAACTTCTACAATACTTGCTTAATAGGTTGATTTTCATGCAAATGTTAATAAAAATTTAATAAATAGCACCTGCTATTTTAACCATATTAATTGTTGTTCTGTTTCTTTTTGATTGCTGTGATGTAAATTTATTATTTATTTTTCAAATTTGTTTGTTTTTAATGTAATTTAGAACTATAGCTTTTGTTTACTTTATGTTTAAAATTAAATGAAAACATTAAGGAATTGGAAAAATACATAGGCAAGGTAAAATACTTAGGAAAGGTGCTTGAGAAAGGTATAGAATTGTTAGATAGTGAAAGGAGGGTGAAATGAGTAGGGCAGGGTGTGGGACTATTTATCCAGCATTAGTTAAACAGGATCCTTATACACCAATAACCAGGGTGTTAGTGTGTGGAATAAGCAACTTTCAAGGATAGAAATTTGGCTAAATGGGTTTAATTAAAAAAAAAAGAGGAAGGTTTAGTATTGTAGGAAATATAACATAATGTTATATTGAATGTATAAATTATTTTTAATGTTGTGTTTTGTTTTTGGTGGGATCGGAGCCTGGTTCCCTGGATATTCCAGTTGGTAGCTGCTGATGAACCGGGGACTGGGGGCTGAGCCAATCAAATTGGAATAAATTTTGATTGGAGTTAGTGCTTTCTGGAATTGTCGAAGGCACTGTTCTTAATTCTTAGATTTAAAAGTAATGTTGTTTTTTGCGATTATTTCGTTAAAAAAATTCTGTATGTTGATGCATAAGAAATAAATACTATTACTGCTTTATGTAGACATAAATTTAAGTTTTCAGGATTAAATTATAGAATCCAGGTTTCAGTAATATAAACTTAATCCTTAATTCTTGCTAGTAACTGAATATTCGTTTATATTTCATTCACACGCGTGTTGAATAAGTAATTTTATAGTATGTCTATTAACTATTAAGAAAGATTTAAGATGTATGATATATTCTCAACAGTGTAGATATAATAGTTTAAATATTTATGTGTCTTTTATTATTCCCTGTATTAATTAGGACTTGTTGAGTGGAAGACAAGGCCTTATGGCTTTAACTATGGCGTTAAAATAAAACATTTTATTCTATTCCATAGAATAGAATATCATGCCCCCTATTGTCTTTCTTTGTTTTTTAATATTTAACAAACAACTTAAAGAAGTTGAACTTTTGCTAGGGCATGAACAATTCGTTTTAATAGAATTTACATATCATTTATTAATCCCAAAAGTTCATTCTAATAGCCTCGATTTTCAAGGAACAGTTAAACTTGAGAGATACATTTTAAAATGTGATTATGTTCTTAAAATTAAAAGAACACAGAAAGATATACTATAATTAAATATTTTAAGAAGAGTACTTACGGATATTTAAGTATATGAAATGTTTAAATAATTTTAAAAAAGCATAACAAAATCAGCTTAAAAAAAAAAAAAACAGCACGCACATACAGTGAGATCAATTTAAAAGTGCCCCAAACTTAGATGGACCGACCAGTGGATCCACACCCTCCAATCGCTGTGATGCCACGCGCAGGGCTATTTTCTCTTCCGGTCAGCTGTGAGCGGAATTTCGATAGAATTGGGCAGTTGCGTTATTCAGAATAGAGTGAAATTTTATTAAATAAAGCAATGCTGTGCATTCGTGAGATACTCACTGCGTCGTCGTATGTTCATGTTTAAGACAAATATCAGGTACAGAAAGTCGAATGGCAGAGAACGAGATTGATATTTAGGCGTAAATTTCGTGACAGCCCAATTCCAAAACGACAAGTTTTAAAGTTAGTACAGAAAATTTAATTAAACACGCTCTATGACTGGCCGTAAAGAAATCGAAGATCTTAATATGCTTACAGAGAAAAATCTTGATGAATTAAGAGCTTCCATTAAAGCCCTCCTCGTTCAGTAGGTTTTACGGTTTGTGATTTTTATCTCTGGAGACAATGGAAAGTACAGTGTATTCAACAATAGTCACACACTGAAGAAATTTAAAACAAAGTTAGCTGCATTAGTGATGCGTGTCAATTTTAATTTTCTAAGAAGATAGATGTTACTAACTTCAAAAAGTTTTATAACTGAAAATTTGTTGCTTAACTCGCTAGAATTTGAGCGGTTTAGAAACTGGGTGTAGTTAGGTGCTACTAAACAAATGGCACACGTTTGCGATATATGCCCCATTCACAATGAAAAGTAAACGTAAAAACTTGGAACGGTTCACAAAGAATCACGTAAACGTAAAAATAAACTTAGAAGCTTGCAAGGTCCAAGGTTTCGCGTCTACGTCTAGTTTAAACGTATTGCTGTACTTAACGCTACGGCCGCCTGCTCAGTTTCAATCAGCTGTTAGTTGATCTTCACCTGGGGAGGGGGGGGGGGGTTAATGCGTTTGCGTCTCATTGCGAATGCCTACTTACTACTAAGATGACGTGTTACATCTTATTTTATTATGTTTACGTTTGATTTTCATTGTGAATGGGGCCATAGGCTTCTGTCTATAAAGAATATCTACCATAAGCAGTGGGCGCATCTGTTAGAAGACTTATTGACGCAGTAAAATGCAGCGACATCACAGCTACTTTAAATAAACAGATTGCGGATTTAGTAGTAACTTCCTCTCCCCCCACCATTGAGGCGGGGCGGGTTTAAGTTTTCATAAAGGTCCGCGAGCCCTCAGTTTTACTAACCTGAACTACGTTATGCGAAAATAGGTTTTAAGTGTTAGAGCTGCTAAACGTTTAACGTAATTTTTCTCTGATATTACACCTAGTCTTAATTTCCATATAATGTTGACATGTTTGTTCATTTTCTATATGATCACAAAATATACATATAAATACCTTTAAATGACATGTTTTAAAAACAAGAAGATATAATGAACTGCAGTAAAAATTAACAAGCTTAATTTCATTAATAAACTTTTTTTACAGGTGGTTTCGTCCAATAGGTACTTAAAGTATTTGAAAAGATATGTAAATCTATACAGTTCCCTATTCTTTAAAACTGAAAGCTAGAGCTGCAATCATAGATTATTTTTTTTTCAGACATTTATTAAAGGGTTATTAGTAGATCAGGAAAATTTGAAACATATGTAAACTTCAGATAAAGTAAATTTAATAACAAGAATTTAAATCTCATTAATAGTATTTCTTCCAGACTATGAGAGACAAGCTTTATGTATCGTCACATCCATATACTGAAAGGTATGAAAAATAGAATTACAAACAACTACTACTAAAAGAGTATTAGATGAGTATAAGGGATTCATAAATCTGAGAAGAAGGGCGAAGAATGTCGTATTTTGATTCAGCAATTTCTTGTTAAAATCCCTGACATTCACATTTTTCTTTTCTTAAGTTAAAAGTAGTTTTATAATATGTACATTTGCAACAACACTTTCACAATCTCAGATTGCCCTTTCTTTTGAAAGACGTGTAATTTTATTTATATTATATCTATTTGTGCTTACCAATGTTTTAATGCGAGTAAATCCATAACGAATAGCTTCCCCCTAGTGCGATAAAACATTTGCACATT
Source organism: Metallyticus violacea (assembly GCA_030762175.1). NCBI lineage: Eukaryota > Metazoa > Arthropoda > Insecta > Mantodea > Metallyticidae > Metallyticus > Metallyticus violacea. The sequence continues at coordinate 9,460,264 of CM060841.1, forward strand.
CTTCTGTAAAGAAAATTATTATAATTTAAATATTCTGTTTAGAAGCTATTCCGGTTCACCCTTCTGCTCAAATGCTCCTGTTGGGACAGATAATATGCTTGGAAATTTCGTATACTTTTGCTATGAAATAAAGAATTAGAGATGATATAACATATTAATTCTGCAGGGTAATTTTCTGAAGATCAAACTTCCTGGCTTAAGAAAAAAGTTTCGCCTCATTTCTGCTTTCCTTTTCACGGCTTGTTTTTATTTTCGAAGTTTTTGCCTCCTCCTCCTCCGCCTCCTCCACCCTGGTAACTAATTAAGCCTTAGGAACAATCCGTGCACGAACTGTATAATGTTATTACGACAATATGGGAAGTCATCGCGGATATGGCGAGTTCTTCTGAACCCCGCAAAATAAAAATAAAAATTTAAAAATAAAAACGCAAGCAAAAATATGGGGAGAAAAAAAGAGAAGGAGGGGGAGGTAGAAAGAAGTAGAGGGCTTGTTGGTCTGCTTGGCTATGCCACTGCTTTATATTCTTGAAATACTGCTTCGTGTCATTAACCATGGTTTTTATGACGTCACAATTCCCGGTGCTACCCCTCCCATTCCCTCCTTTAGCGCCCTTCCACCCTCCCTCTGTCGCCCAGCTGCAGCATCCAGTCTATATATTTCATATAGTGTGGTATGAAATAATAGCCGCTACAAATCACATAGTAGCGCGCGCGCACACACATACACAGCCACACGCATGTGCGCGCGCAGGAGGGGGAAAAATAATCACAATAGTAATTATTATAGTTGGAAGCTATTCTCTGGAGAGGGAGGGAGGGAGTATGGTTTATTACCCCAGTGCCTGCACAGTCACAGATCATTATTCTCTGTGCGTTTGTGTGTGCGTGCATCTCTTTCTTTCCATCCAGTTCTCCCTCACACTCAAATCTGTCTCACACCCTCTCTATGCTTTCTTTATGGATGGTTCCTCTATTCTAAACGCGGTTCCCATCCTACTTTTTTCTACACATATTTTACGTACGCACAGCGTCTTCCCAAGCCTTGGTGTTGTTATGTACATAAAGATTAATCTCCTTTTGCGTCTCAATAAAGCTGAATTAGGTGTCGTGTGTGAAACCGCGGACAGCCACATACATAAACATGCCCCGTGCACATAGGGAGAGTGATGTGTTTGTGCTTTTGAAAGACGCAAGAGAGAAGCTTGTATAAAAAGGGAGAAAATTAGCTCTTTATGATGAATGTTTTGCACAAGTTTCACGGCTCATTTCATACATGGTCACTACTTCCTTTAAATAATTGAAAAAAAAAGAAAAGACTTTTTGGGTGCTTTTATTTAAATAGGTAGAAATGTAAGTGAAATATTCTGAAAAGCTTCTCTAATGAGTTAAAAAAGAGTGACACAATATGCAATAACCTATAAATAACCATAGCAGAATTCATGCAAAATTTAAACTAAAATAAAGTATTATTATTTATGAAAAATACATCCAAAATATGTAATCCGCTCTTAAAATCAGAATGGCACTACTTGCGACCCCCTCTGTCCCTTGACGTGAGCAAATTGTTATGTTCCTCTAAAAATGTTAAGTTTATAATAACATCTAGTTCCAACATACTAAGTTGAAGAACTAAGCGAAAAACAGAAAAGATAGCGTCAGGTAAACTCTTCCCTGTTGCCTATGTTGTTTCCGATTTAACAACGCAGTTTTGCATTCTGTGAACAACAAAGTAACCTCAGTGCAAGGTCGCTTCAGCACCAAGATTAATGTCCTTAAAGCGCGGTTAGCTATTACAGGATGTTTCCAACTACTTTCCTTGTGTCAGCCCTTTAGCAGGTGTCAGTCGCGAATTATTTGCAAACTATGTTGAGCACAAATTTGTTATAAATTAATGAATGGTATTTAACACCCGTTTTCACTACACAGGCGATGGACACTGATAACACGAGATGAAATGATATATGGGGAAAGGATTTATTTTTAAGAAAGGAAACGTTCCTGGGCTAAGTTTAGGGTACCTCCTCGGCATTAGCCATTTATGAGGACTGAGGAAAACCAGGAAAAAACCTCAGTCAGGGAGGACGCTCCTGACTGGATTCGAACCCCAGACCTCCCGCTTACGATTCCGCGCCTTAAAGACCTCGGCCATCCGTGGCGGTCATGCCCCTGTGATGTGCAAATATATGCATATCTAGTTTAACTGGAATAATAAATACTACTACTACTACTACTACTACTACTACTACTACTACTACTACTACTACTACTACTACTACTACTACTACTACTACTATAGTCGGTCCTGGTGGTGTAGAGATAACCATAGTTGCCTCCTAACCCAAGATCGCGGGTTCGATCCCGGCCAGGAATTTTTCTGGCTTAAAAATACTAAGTCTGGCTTCCTTTGAAAAGGAGTAAAGCCGTAGATCCCGTGTCGTACATTTATGGCACGAAAAAGAACCTCAAGCCCGAAATAAGAGGCCTATGAGTAAAATTTGTCGGCCGTTTCACGTCCTGAATTGAATGGGACGCTGATGACCCGAGATGTTAAAGGGCGTCCGTAGTTAATTAAATAAATAAATAAAACTACTACAACAACAACTACTACTACTGCTGCTGCTACTATTACTATTACTACTACTATTGCTATTACTACTACTATTACTACTGTTGCTATTACTATTACTACTACTATTACTATTTCTACTACTACTCCTATTACTACTGCTACTATTACTATTACTATTACTACTACTATTACTATTACTATTATTACTACTACTATTACTACTACTATACTACTATTACTACTACTACTACTACTACTGCTGCTACTATTACTACTATTACTATTATTACTACTACTATTACTATTACTACTATTACTACTACTGCTGCTACTATTACTACTACTATTACTATTACTACTACTATTACTACTACTATTACTACAACTACTATTACTATTACTACTACTATTACTACTACTACTACTATTACTATTACTACTATTACTATTACTACTATTACTACTACTGCTACTACTATTACTATTACTATTACTACCACTACTACTACCTTTTACTTTGGTACACACGTTCACAAGATTTTTTACTTTAAAACGTATGACATGACTTTCGGAATTATCCTTGAAAAATATGACATTTTTATGTCTCTTCTTTCCAAAGGAGAAACTTTCCTATCAATGCCAAACAGCTGTTGCAAGAGAGAAGAATCCATCGGGTTCTCTCCAATAAATTGGTGAGGGACATTTATTCTTTATTTATTAAACGCTCTTTAATTTTTATGCTTCTGTAGCTCTAAAATTACTGTTCCAAATTCTGTAGGAGTTTTACGCTATTTGCATTGTCTTTAACTGATTGTTAGAACTAGCTTTTTTGAAAGATGTGCCGCTCCTTGCAGCCCCTTTTACATTACAAATGAAATAGGCTTAAATATACACGTACATATAATGTACATTAGGAAAATGTAAAAAGTTGATAATATGCTAAAATTTTATAATTAACTTTTTATAACAACACTTTCGAAAAAAATATTTTGCAGTTTTACTAAGAAAATCAGCAGCCAACGAAGAGTTTTTTATATTTTGAAGAGTGTTTACTGTTGGTAACACGAGTCTTAAAAGGAAAGCGTTGGTAATCTTGTATATTACTTTAAATTTGTGTATACTTTACAGAGTTGGAAATGCATTCACTAGACCTCCACTAAAGTTTAAAGCTATTTAAAAGACATAGCCTCAAGTTTATAGCCCAATACGTACGCTAGAAGTAAACTCTGAACTAATAGCTTTCTGTTACCCCATGCACTTACTTAGAACGTGCCTAATCATGAAATGGGTTGACAATGAAACGCCTATACGGAGCAGATTGTCATTGCTTTCCAACAAACACGCTTTACACGACTAAAAGCATCTATTGTCGCTCTCCAAGCCCAGCAAACAGAATTCGTGACGCATCACTGGTTTACAAATCCTCTCCAACTTCTGCCCGCCACCTGATGCTGACCTTGCTTAATGCAGAATAGCAGAACTGTGTGCTCATTGCAGATGCGCATTCTGAATGGAGGATGGCATTCCTCTTATAGACCATCCCCACAGTGAGTTGGAATGTTTTTTTTTTTCCTTTCGGAAAAGATGTATGTACTAAATAGGTGTTAAGAATAAAGCTGTTTCTCATTGCCCCTATTAAAAATTCTTCTATGGTATGCTAAGCATTTGATACCATTTTCATATCCAAAGCAGCTTGCCTCCAAAGTCCTAGATGTTCAGAAAAAATTCAATCTCTCACTGTCCCATGATAACAATGTCGATAAAATGTTTTAATTTAACACAACAATGTCTTATCATTACCCACTATATTTACTAGACCCCAAGGTAAGAATCGATAGTAAACAAAATGATGGAATATATGGCCCGCGTGTTAATTTTATTAATTAACGTTATTAATTTTCAGTAATCTGGTTTATTATTGTGGCATATAGTTGCAAGTAAATCAACAGTAGTGATTATTTTTTTTAAGTTATTATTGATTTAGTGCAATCACGCCAGGGACTTGTTTGATAGAAAGTGTTAGAACCAGATGGGTTTGCTCTTATGTCTTTATTATGCCAGTGTGCGGCATACCGTATTTACATTTCCTAAATAGCAGTAATTAAAGGATGGATAGATAAAGAGTATACATTACGCAAATTTGGAATTTAATAATGAAACTGTAGTGTGTATTAAACCTATCATACCAAACTGTGGCTAGGAAAGATATTTCCTCAGCAAATTTCTCTAATCTACTATCATAAGTGATGGTATGGGTTAGCACAAAAAAAAAAAATGATAAATCTGGGGGGGGGGGGTATGAAGCGGGGTTTGAATGGAGATGATGAGAGTTTTAGTGAGCCTGGTGTTATAACATGTTTCAACTCGTTTGCAAGTGAGGTTATGCTGAGAAGATGCGTAGTAGTAAAATCGTTGATGTTGCTGCTATTGAACACATGGGTTTATTTATTTGGATCGTTGCAATTACTAGGTTTATTACAATAGTTTATAGTTAAAATTAAACAAACAATAGCGTTTTGGTTCTTTAGTATTTTATTAAGTTACAATTAATTTACTGAAATCAAACCAAGGACTTGTGTAAGAGAAAGCGTTTGGTGCAACATGAGTCGCTCATATTGTATGCCTGGTTGTGCTTCCACTATGGCAAATCATTCCATCTACCATATTTAAATTTCCAAAGACGAGTCATTAAAACAGAAAGGATAAAGAGGATACACCGTGCAAATTTTGAAATTAATGATATAACTGCGGTGTGTATTAAACATTTCTTACTAAAATTTATGATTAGGAAGGACTTTTCTTTGTGCAATTTTCCTTAATACTAGCTTATGTGACAGTGAGAGTTAATGAAAAGGAAACATCGGAAAGAACGAATGAATCGGGTTTTGGAGCGAGATGAAGAGAGTTTTAATGAATGTTGCGAGCAGGATATTATGTTTCCACGTTTTTGCAAGTGAGGTTTGGACAAGAAGAGTACATCCGTTTATAACTATTGCCAAAGAAGACTGTGTCCTTTACTTAAAATAGACGATAAATATGATGCTGTCCCAACTATGTCAATTAATTTTAAAGTGTCCATTTATGTGGGAATTCGTATATTTTATAGAGTTCTGCTTACCTGTGAAAAAGTTTTAACTCATATTATTTTATAGTTGTCTACAAATGAGAGATATTGTTTATAAAAACACCAGATTCTAAAAAACCTTGGAAATATTTTCAATTATTAAATAGTGTTATCTTGTAAACATAATACTGCGTAAAATTTTCTGTGTTTACTATTGGCAGTAATAGGGTAACTTGGACCGCCATTTTTCCATATTGGGGTCTTGTAATTATAGTTAGTGTTTCTTATCCACACACCCTCTGGTAGATATTAAGGATAGACTTTCTTCTACAAAGGAAGGGTTCTTATAACAATTGATTAATTTATTTTGTAACACATAATAAGCCGGAGAAACGCAGTACAAATTGTACAAGGTATACCTAAACCATGCCAACTCCCCGAGCTTTATTTTTAGTTTATAACCAGCTATAACTAATTAGCAAATGTCTAAATTGTATATAGTAATTAATTTTCATCACAAAAATTATAAATAAGCGTACATATTGTTTAATTACTGCAGAGATAATTTGTGCACAGCACACTCTAGAGAAACGGAAGCTTCCCTCTCCTTGCTCATAGTCTGGTTCGTGGACAGATGGGCCTGAAATTAATGAAGTGCTCTGCTGGAAAGGCCTAGCGAATACTGTGCAATCCGACACATCGTGCAGAGAGCAGACATACTCTAATATCCCCTGGGAGTCAGACATGATATTACGGTTACCAATTACAGCAGTTCAGTTGGAAAATAATCCTCTTATCCACTGTCTTCGAAAGAAAAAGAAAGGACAGACTTTCTTAGAGGTCTCTGCATTTGCCTTATATTGCGAATCTTTCAAAGCTATAATACGATTTTCCTGTATTCACATTAATTCTGCCGACGTCTCTACTGGTTAAAATCACAGCGGGCAGTCATGCTCAGGTACATTTTTCTTCCATTTACGTTCAGATGTAGTCTTTTTCAGAGTGGATGGAAGACACTAAAGGAAAGGTAAGGGGTTGGGAGAAGGAGGTTTAGTTAAATAAATTACCACTAGGCAACCGGGTTCCTGGGGATTCACAAAGCCTGAAGCGCTCATTGCATTACTACAGTAGGTACGTTGTTTTGCATCCACAAAAACCTGCTCTCAGGCAACGGCGAAATGCAATTTAAGAAACGTAGTAAGCACTAATATGTCCATAACCGTGTCTTCTGCGCTTAATTTTTTAATCCGTTTCCAACCTTCCTCCTCCTCCATTACTTCCTGTACTGTTCCAGCAACCTTAATTTAGTTTCATCTCACTCCTCCCACCTTTTATCCGCTACTGCTTTCTTTTGATGATTTCCGCATTTAGATTAAGTATAATTAGCAAGTGAATTTAATTTCAGAAGCAGAAAGATTGTTTGATGGCAAAGACGAAAAGCTGCCTAGTCGAAAATGAATAAAATAAAGACCAGATTGTGGCTTCTTAAAAGTTATAAAAAGTGTTTTATACCCTCAGAGAAAGCAAAATAATAATAATAATAATAATACAAATAATTTAAAATTCTTTAATTTAATTAGATGTGAGCTTACTTCTTGCTTCAGTATTCAAGCCTGAATTTTCTCTCTCATGAACATGGGTTTAGAATTCACAGACGTTTGACAACTAGTTGTGCTGAAATAAAATGACAAGAACGGACGAAAACTACCGAAAACGTTTAACATATTCAACATCACCGATGACACAGATACCAGTTACGCTGTTAAATAGTTTCCGAATTCGAGAATTAAAAAAAATCGATTATACGTTTTCAAAATGTCATATAAATTTTTTGGGCGACCCAAAGTTTTTAAAGAAACTTCTAAATGATGCAATGGATATAACGAGAAATATTTTTGACTCCCGTCCGCAGCGAGTGCAATGCGTGCTAGGCCTTTCTACGCCAATAACTGCACGTGAAGTCAATTGCAGTTTGCTGTTACGAGAATAAGCTTTATTTCTCTCGTGTGTTGATTTAAATGAGTTTGCAATTAAGATATCTGTGTGAAGTTAATGTAGCAATTATATTAAAATTTTACAACTTGAGCAAATAAAATCTAATTTATAACAGTAACTTCCTGTTACAGAGAAATTTAAAGAAATTATCAGGGCAGAAAATGGAAAACTTGAGGGAGCACAGTAATTGTAGATAAAAAAATAAATAAATAAATAAAATAAAAAAATTGGAAGAGTCAGAGATAAAGACCGGAATTACGAGGAGGTATCGACAATATTCGGAACTGGTGCTGCAATCTCGACAGTAGTTGCAGTAGAGTTTCATACCGCTAGGTGGCAACACTGGAACATCTGACGAGTGAGTATTTAAAGTTTCATGCAGCTGGGTAGATGTGTTGAGATTCTGTAGTACTTTTCATGATACTCTGTGTGTAGTGTGTGGCGATTTTACGATGGATCCAAGATTAGAACAGAGAGTGTGCATCAAATTCTGTGCAAATCTAGGGGGGAAATGCTACGGAGACCCTCGCAATGATTTAACAAGTATTTAGGGGGCAAAGCATGAGCCGTACACGTGTGTTTGAGTGGCATGCTCGGTTCAGAGCCGGCCATACAGCTATTGAAGACGATGCTCACACCGGTAGGCTCGTCAACTGCACAACGCCTGACATTGTTGCCTAAGTTCAACATCTCGTTCGTGAGGATCGACGTCGAACCATTGAAGACCTTGCTCATGTAGTGGAAATTGGTTATGGGACATGGTAACAAATTTTAACTGATGAATTGGGCATGCATCGTGTCGCCGCAAAATTTGTGCCAAGCATCCTGACTACTGATCAGAAGGTGCAGCGTGTTGAAGTTTGCACGGAGCTTCGTCAGGCCGTATCCGATGACCCAACCTTCTTGTCCAGGGTCATCACCGGCGACGAGAGCTGGATGTACGCCTTTAACCCTGAGACAAAACAATTTTCCCAGTGGAAGAGCCCGAACTCAGCAAGACAAAAAAAAAAAAAAAAAAAAAAAAAAAAAAAAAAAAGCTAGACAAGTGAAGAGCAAAGTCAAGAACATTCTCCTCGTTTTCTTTGATACCAAGGGAACTGCACAAACAATTCGTCCCTACAAACCAAACAGTGAATTCCACGTACTACTGTGACGCTTTGCGACAGCTCCGTGAAAATGTGTGGAGGCGACGGTCCGAACTTTGGCAAGGGAACTGGCTGTTGCATCACGATAATGCGCCATGTCACAATTCCTTGTTCACCAGGAGCTTTTTGACGAAAAACAACATTTCGGTTGTCCCTCACCTACCGTACCCGCCTGATTTAGTACCCTGCGACTTCGCTCTATTCCCAAACTGAAAATGAAGTTCAAAGGACGTCAGTGCGACACAATTGAGAGGATTGAAGAAACGCTGTCTTTGCTTAACACCCTCAAAGAACATGACTTCCAAGATGCACTTGGAAAATGGCAGAATTGCTGAGACCGGTGTACACGTGTGGAAGGGAACTACTTCGAGGGTGACGGCGGTCATTAGTCTCAAAGTAAGATTTTGACCAGATGGCTGCACCAGTCCCGAATATTCTGGATACTACCTCGTACTCCCATAACACTTAAGAAGCAAACTAATATTTTGTACATGCTAATACTGACCAAAGTGCGACTGGATAAGCGATTTTTTATTCAAGGACGCTCTTTAACATCTCAGGTCACCAGCGTCTCATTCTATTCAGGGCGTGAAACGGCCGACAAATTTTGCTCAGAGGCCTCTTCTTTCAGGTTTGAGGTTGTTTTTGGTGCCTTAAATGTACGACACGGGACTTCCCTTCTGAAGGAAGCCATGCTTAGGATTTTTACGCCCGAAAAAAATTCATCGATCCTGGCCAGGTTTGAACCCGCAAACTTGTGTTTAGAAGGAAAGTATGGTTACCATTACACCACCAGGACCGACTGGGACAAGCGAGGGTTACTTGTAGAACAAGAAGCACGCGACTGGCGCGACCTCTGTCCTTGTGTCTTGCCTTCAGCTGCGGATGCAGGCCAAAAATAATTTTCTGTAGATTATAGCAGGGCTATATAATTCAATGTTAAATCAGATTAGGTCCCAAAATGCACGACGAGGAATATTATGCTCTTAAAACAACACGATATAGCAATATTTCAGTAAAAATTATGAAAACTCTGAGATATACTATTTTTCTAAATACAAGTTCTAACCATGTGAAAGAATAATCACGATTTTCATTTGAACCCGAGAAATTTAATTTTATTTTTTAAAACATTGCTTGAAATAAATATCAGTTTACAACAGATAACTCCTGAGATAATTAGCGATCCATTTTTTAGATTTGCAACCCAAGAAATGAGCTCTTTAAGCTACTAGTTACTATTTTTTAGCTTCAGCTGTCACGAACTACAGACGGACACCAGAGAGCGTTACAATAAAAATGAGACACGGTGCAATGTAAATATATACTGTGGGTAATTCAATGATTTTTTTTTTTTTACAATTAACCGTACTTAACTAAATATTAACACAAACATAATAGAAAGTTTGCAAAGCTCACATTTACTAACACGAGTGGCTGAACTCGTTGAGGCAAGGATTCGTGAATGGGATATATGAGGTTCGATTCCTGTCATGCCTTTCTCGTTGAATGAGGGTTTCTTTTTTGCAGGTTTTCTTCAGTCCTCACTAATGTCTGGGAGGTACCCTAAACTTAGACCTTAGAACATTTGAGTTCACTACGTGTGCCTCAGTAATGAAAACGAGCGTTAAATATTATCTAGTGAAGAACAAAACAAAAAACAACACTAGCCTGCGAAAAAACTGCAAACGATTGAGCTAACCAGTTGGTGAAACTAGCGACATTAAGGGCCACTCTAAAGGCTACAACATTGTGAGTAGGTATTATAGCAATCTTCAACCCGGATCAAGCATTTTTGCTGAACACTAAAGTTCTGGAAGCCATTCATCTACAATGGCCCGAGGGAATTCAAAAGACGGCGCCCTGCTACTTGTCACCGATGTAGCAAAGTACATGCTAAAGCTATTAAGAGCTTTTATTCAAAGATGGTGTATCTAACTTTCCTTGCACAGGGTCGCTGGAAGAAGTTCGTGCCCACTTTCCTAAAGTGGACCAGAAACAAAGAAAATCTTTACTAAAGCTCCATAAAGATGTAAAGATACCACCGGAACACGTCATTACAAGCCGAGGCTCCTGGGTCGATGCTGCTGTGTACTACCACAACAACTCCTAAGTTGTGAAATCCGTGGTTGACGTTCAGAAGCCAACCCCAGAGAGCTCAGGAGTTGTTTTTCGACAGTGAAATGGAGGAGAAGGTGGCATACTTAAAAGCAAATGTCGGTTTCCTACAACTGCGTAACTTCAAGAAAATGAAGTGAAACTTGAAAACTACATTGATATTGTCAACAAAACACAAGTTGGCTTGGCGATGTGTGTGTTGAAGTTGTGAAATAATGAAAAATAATTTAAACATTTTCTAGATAAAAAAAATACGGGGTACCATAATATGTGTTTGATTTCTGAAGTTCTAACCGTTTTCACTATTGAGGCACCACAGGCGGTGCACACTGATGTTACATGAAATGAAATGATATATTGGGAAAGGATTTTTAAGGAAGGAAACGTTCCAGGCCTAAGTTTACCATTTGCCATTTATGAGGTCTGAGGAAAACCTGGAAAAACCTCAGTCAGGAAGGAGTCCTTGTCATAACGACCTCGACCATTCATGGCGATTTTTTAACCGGTGAAAACTTCAACACATTAGATTTAGTGACTTAGTACCCGTTAAATATGCTCCGATTGTAAGTGCCCAAGAAGCTTTTCAAAATATAAGAATATTGTTGCAGATAATCGGCGTTCCCATACTTTAGAGAATCTACACTGTAATTTACGGCATTCAGAATAAGACTGGTACATTTTAACAGTTTAGTATTCAGTTTACAGTAAGTCAATGTAAAACATTTGCTTTTAAAAATGTTAGTAACTTAAAATTAACAAAACAATGATACACGCTAATCTACATTACTTGTCATAGATTTTCAAACACTTTAGTGATTTTTGGGGCTATTTTTAATAAATTAGAGCCACGTTATGTCTTTTTAATGATTTATAGGTGATCAGCATTTGGGTCCTGATAATGAATAAATCATTTATATTGCTTTTTTGTGCAATACTGCTGTAAAGATTTGCTGGTGTTAAAATATTTATTTCCATATCAACTCCTATTTTCATGTCTTGAACTAAAGGAGTGCATTATACATATTACTAGGCAATAAAAATGCTGAACTGCTTGTTCTTGTTATTCTAAAGATTGGGCCAAGAGCCAGAAGTTCGGCGCGCCCATGGAAGTAATTACTATAATGATGTCAAGCGAAGTTCGTGTAGCTGTCGGCAGACAGAAAGACAAAAAGTGGTTATTACAACTGATCACAAGATACGTCATCTTAGTAGACATTTCTGTCATGCCCTGCCGGTCCTCAACTGTACTAAATTAGTCTTAATGCTTTTTGTTAATAAATGGTTAATGAGATACGAATTTTAAATAAAGTTAATGTTCTATGTGACAAACATCAAGCTGTGATTTCCTGTGCACCTTTCTCAGAAATTATAATAAATTAAAGTTATTTTGATTTTTAGGCAAAGTATGTTATATATACTCTTCTAACAACTAGCTAAAAATTTTTTTTTAAGAATGCCATATTTACACTATTTAGCGAAAATATACAGAGTGTGTCAAAATGTATACATACATCAAGCAAAGAAAAAACTGTGTTAACATAACAAAACTGAACTCACACAAACAGAAAATAATGAGCACTAATCATCTTAGACTTTTACAGTTACTTATACAAAAGTCTTGAGATGAAAGCGTTAATAATACGACGTACGCTGGTTCTGCTAATCCCAGTCTCACGTGCACATTACTGTTTAGATTTCTGCGGTGAGTGCTCAAAACGTTCCAAAACCATAGCCAAGGACGCGGGGCTTGTTGCTGTGCGAGATCCACCAGATCTGCCCTTGTGAACATCGCATACGGTACCACGAGTCACAAATTTGTCTCGAATGCGTGCAACTGTTATTCACGTTGCCGGTTCTGTTCTGTACACACGTCTCCATTGTCTTTGAACTTCAACAACATTCTCGGTTTTCCAATACCACTTCAAAATTACTTTTCGCTGTTCAAACAATAATCTTGGTTTCATTTCGTTGTAGCAACGCTAACAGAACGTAATGAGAGTCACACCTGTTTACAGAACATCATACGAAAATCTTGGCTTCAATTGTTTATTTTTGACTTACCTGTCACGTAGCAACGCTATCATAATGTAGGTGAGTCACATCTGTTTGCAGAACATCATAATACACATTACTATGGTTTTCCGGTCCAACTTTGAAATATATTAAATAGAATATGAAAGGTGTATACATTTTTTGGCACCTTCGGTATATTAATGTGCAAATTTCAGGATTCTGCAAGACCTATATGGCCATCCGTAGTTCAATCTGTTACAACGGCTTGTATATTGAATTGACGATTAAAATACCTTTGTGATATTTATAGAAAGTGTTGAGAGAATTACGAGTAAATATTATTAGATTATTACAACATAAAACAAATATCTCTTAATTGAAACTTTAATGCCATATTACTATTTCAAAAGTAGTTTACTTTAAACACACATTAACTGAGCCTTTGCAGTTTTAAACAATGTTAATAAGAAATACACCCTCACTTTTAATGATATTTTAGGTAAATGTATTTGCCCTAGTGTGCGGCTGTGAGTCCTATACATTCTTTAGGAACAAAAGTAGCACACACGTTACTAATTCTTATGTTCTTTACTCTTTTATAGTTTTTACATGGCCAGCAGAACCAGCTTGCTTGAAAGTTGGCTTCTTGTTTTTTTTTACACCCACACTTGGCCTTATCAGCAACATACTGGTCAAGAATAAATATTAGTTGTACTCTTAAGATTATTTTAAATGGCGAGTGCATATATACACCTTCAAACAGCATTAAATAATCTATCATACCATATTACTTTTAATATCAATGTTAAAACATTTAAGCACTCTTACGGCATGCTTTTTTAAAAACCCCAGCCTCTCAATTAAGTAAAATCAGTAAAATTGTTTGTTTCGCATATAGATCAACTTCAACGGAAAACAATTAGTTTTCCGGCCTTTCAAATTAGTGCGCTAGTGACATTTCTTGTATAGCAATTGTATTGATAGCTTCAGAGACTTTTGGCCTCATTATACGCGTTGGTTCTTATTTATATTGGATACTTTACAATAATGATATAATTACGGCATAAAGGCCATTGGCGATTATTATTTTGATAACAATAAATACAAATTTCATGCAAATAATTTGAAAACGTAAACATATAAGATGAAGTAAGACATTCCCGCAATACACTCCATATCTTCAAGATTTACGTTCTGGACAGACATTTTTCTCTTCTCTTACTGAATTATTTGAAGTGTTGTTCTTGCATTTCCAGATAATGCGGTGCAAATATATTTTGTCCTAGCTTCACACCAATCTCTTATTCCACCAACATTTCTTTATGCCAGGTCTGAAAACTACACATTTATAATATCTGTGACCACTAAATTCAATATTAGAGACCCTTGAAACACCAATTTTCCAATCAGACATCGTTGGAGGAGGTTAGAGAAGTAGAAGCCATCTTCTTGGTTGCTGACTTCTGCCTAGGAGGACCCGGGTTCGATTTCCCCGGTACTGCTTAGGGAGGACTGGAATAGGGTCTACCCAGCCTTGTGAGGAAAATTTGGGAGCTGCCAAATGGACAGTTTGGCGTTCTTCAAACTAGAAAGTCGGTGATAGGCGATAGGCGAGGTGCGGGTATGCTGTTTACATGCCCCCCCCCCCCGCAATACTGCCCTGTATCAATGAAAGCGTAAGACGGAGTTAGAAGAAGCAGATTTCGTTGCGGCAGGCCATGTCCCTATCTTGGGTTGTAACGCCATAGAAGAAGGAGAATCAGTAAAATTTCTATGCGCTATATTACTCAGATAACAATAGTTCAATAAACAGGCATTTTAAACACATTTTACTTTATAAAAATTGCAAAAATAACACAAAACTTACTAAAATTACCTTTAAACATGTTAAATATATAATTTAGCACTGTATATTATAAATAATTATTTTCCCACTACGAGTATGAAAACAAAACCATAATATAATGGTATTTTAACGTGGCTTCTGGTTTTAGCAAGAAATTGCGATAAAGCAAATTTCGCAACAGTGGCATTGATGTCGTTAGACTGAAAATATCAACACACATCCTTAGCATTGCACTAGAATAATGTAAGTGACATATAATTAGCATTTTATCCAAAAAAAACTATAATGCTAATGTTGTCAAGTATTACACATAAATTTTGGCTGTGTAACTGTTGAAATTTGCAAAATAGGTGACAATGTGTGTTTTTGGCATTTTGTTTAATGTTGTTTGTTTTGTGTTCCATTAATATGTTTACTAAAACGCATTGAATATTAGCAATTTTGACATAATTAGGTTACTTTATACATATATATGGGCGCTCGTTAACATCACAGGTCATCAGCGAGCCATTCTATTCAGGTCGTGAAACTGCCCAGAGGTCTCTTCTTTCAAGCTTGAGGTTCTTTATCGTGCCGTAAATGTACGACACGAAACCCATGGTTTTGCTTCCTTTCAGAAGGAAGTCATACTAATTAGGTTACATATGACTCTGTATATAATGAGAGATGTAGAAATATCCTGATCTGTGATCCAGTTTTCTTTCACTTTAGCACTGCAATATGTACTGCAAAATTATTTCATCTAATAAATTCTTCAAAAGTCACAAGAATCTTCACATAAAGATTTGCTATTTTAGGATGGTCCATATCTCCCTTACTTTCTTGCTGTAACATTCGTCATTCAAAGTAAATGAGACATTTAACATCGTAGAGCATATAAATTAATGTTTTCATCATACTTGTACGTTTAAATACGTTATTTTGATGTTTCGAACATGTACAACTTTTTCTTTTAATTCAGCAAATTTAAAAGTTATGGCAGGATGACCCTAAATGCCGAAGACCATCACGGATCATCAGAATGAAGATGATTCATTCCTTATTCTGGTTATTTGAGAGATTTTATGTTCGTTTTACTGAAATCTCTACTTATTAAAATTTCGCTATGGCAGAATTAAAAACGTTTTATAGTTGGATACATTTTTCAAAAACACAATGTATCTATCATTCATGTTCTTTCACTCTGTAACATGCCACTGAAACTCCATGGGGGATGGAATACTCATTTCAAAGGCAAGAAATGTGATGTCTTAACCCTTTCTAAGTAGTAATATTAAAAATCTGCTAATTTATTGTTTTTAACCAAAAGGAATGCAAATATGTCACAATATGCGACAAATTGCAAAGAGATTTAAAAGTATTGTAAAAGAAGTACGCTCACAATATTGAGCAAATCATAGTTCGCTCTTAAAAAATAAAAAGACCCCAAATATCTGGAAGTTTTACAGTTTCTATTTAAAAGTTTTGAAAACAGAGTACTAACTGCATCCAAGATTGATAAAATTAGCAATTATTATGCGTTAGTTTATAATTTCTGTTGCTTTAGCTCAGTATTCAATCTACTTTTACATCGCCACGGGTGGTCGAGGCCGTTAAGGAGCGGACTCGTGAGTTCTGGGGTTCGATTCCCGCCAGGACCGTCCTCCCTGACTGAGGTTTTCCTAGGTTTTCTTAATCCTTTCCCAATATATCATTTCATCTCATGTACCATCAGTGTTGACCGTCTGTGGTGCCTCAGTAGTTAAAACGGGCGTTAAACACTATTAA
The DNA here is from genome assembly GCA_030762175.1 of Metallyticus violacea. Classification (NCBI taxonomy): domain Eukaryota; kingdom Metazoa; phylum Arthropoda; class Insecta; order Mantodea; family Metallyticidae; genus Metallyticus; species Metallyticus violacea. The sequence goes on from CM060841.1 coordinate 9,476,781, forward strand.
AAAAATCTACTTTCAACGAAGCAAACCATGAATCAAACATTTCAAAAGTCGTATTTAGTTTTCGAGTTTATGGATTTCTGATTTACCGCAAATAAGCAATGCATTTTTTGAAAATTTCGTGGATTAAATTACAGGTACAAAAAGCTCTGTAAGACTACACAATATGTTTCCGTGTGTTTGCTTCCCATTTTATTTTTATACAGCCGTGGCGCCGTCGCTTCTTTCTCCTCAAAAGTGGAAATAACAGCATCGGCAATTCTGGAAAATCCGAGGATAATGGCTTTCAATGAAAGTCTCTGATATTCTGCAAGAAAATAATTTGGCAAACATAAGTCGTTTTAGATCTCTGTTGAGGAAATTTGATTTCATAAGGATTTCTCTTTTTTTCTGAAATTGCTCTTTCACTGAGAAGGCTTACGAGTATATTGCAGGTAGGAACTGCCTCCAGGCTTTGCGTGTCGACACAGTTTCCTTCTTCATACTTGTAGCAACAATGTCACATTTGGATATGGGTGACTGATGCTGGCATTGGTTGCATCTTCCATCTGGCGGTGACAAATGTCACGTCATCCTTAACGTTCCTTCAGCATCAAGTCAATAAGACAGCATTGCTGACAGCAATGGAATGTGAGTGCCTTCTCATTTTATCCTACGTCACTATACAAATATTGCACATTTTAGAGTTACTCATTTGTCTAAAATACATTTCTATTATTTGTGTAGTCTTTAGACATTATTGACATGATTTGTGATATCAGTTAGGCATTCACTAAGTTATTGCTTAAAGATTAGCTGATTCTGTTATAGATGCCGTTCCTTTTCATGATATTAGTTTTTTATTGTAACAAAACATTATGTAAATTTCGAATACTTAAATTCTTGTGTTTTTATTTTTAGAATTTAATCAAGGTTGACAAAAACTTGCTGGTGGTTTATTATTTTCTTAACCCAAATACTCTACTTAGTTATATATATTACGATATATAATAGTTTACTGATAAACTATAAATTACATAGACGGCAAAATTATAATTAAAAAATTCTAAATAAAGGAAGTAAATACTGTTATGTAATACATTTATCATCGGTAAAATCAAAACTAGATTGGTTGAAATTATAGCGGAATATTTCTTTGGGTTCAGTTGGTAACTGTGTTAAGTGCAACACCTCTTGAAGACAAACGCCAGTTAAGGATAAGGGTCAACTTTAGCAAAAGGTGCGTATTGTTAATCGGTTGCAGAACGAGAAGAATGTATCTCCAGTTGAAATTCATTATCAATTGCTAAAAGGTAGAAAGTGATAACTATATTGAGAAAATCCTAAAATATACATGCAGATATGCCCTTTAAAATGCGCTGAAAATGCCTAAATACGCATTTGCATATGCAATTAAAGCTTAAAGTGCAAACTTATTCATGATCTCAAAAGATTAAAAAAAAACCACCATTGTTATAAGCGGAAATGTTAAAATTATCAGATTTAACAGTAAACGTAACTTTTTGATTACTCTGTGTAGCTGAGTGTGACACAACTCTCTTTTGCGTGCTTTTTATGACGCAATTTATTTCTCTTTCCGTAAAAATAAACTTAATTTGGTCTTCTATAATTTATTCCATGGTATTCTTGCTGTATCCCAAAAGCTCCTGGTGCAGGTCCTCACGGATTGATCTTAGCTTCTAAATAGTTACCGGATGTCAGTTTTTCTTTCGTAGATATTTCTCTGTCTAAATGTTGAATCCTTGAAATCTAAGCTACATACGAGGGAAGGTCCATAAGAAGGATTATCGCCTTCAAAAAGCCTTATCTGGTGTCATACCTTATCTGTTAAGTAAATAATTGCAGCTGTGTTCAGTTATTCAGATATAGTTGCATAAAGAAGGCTATGTATAGAAGATAGTGACATGTTCAACATGGAGTTTCGAGCTGTTATAAAGTTCTTCACAAAAGGAGGACTTACTCCAAATGAAATTAGACAGCGGTTGGACGGTGTATATGGGGGAGCATCCCTCTCATATTCTACCGTAAAAGAATGAGTCAAAAATGTTCGAATGGATGGAGAAAGCATTGAAGACGAAGAGCGTGCAGGTCGGCCTTTGGAGGTACTCACTCCTGAAGACATCGCTCTTGTGGAAGGAGAAATTATGAAAGACCGGCGACTCAAAGTTACAGAAATAGCAGCAAGGTTGGGCCTTTCTAGAACAACAGTCCTTCGAATTATTCATGAACATTTAAACATGCATAAGGTTAGTGTAAGATGGGTGCCTAGACTTCTTTCCTCAGCCCAAAAGCAGCAACGAGTCATCTGTTGTCACGCATTTTTGGAGCTCTGCCATGGCAACGAGAGAGAAGTTCTGCTAACCATTGTTGCAGGAGATGAAACTATGGTCCTCTACTATGATCCCTTGTCCAAAAGAGAATCGATGGAGTGGCGTAAACCTGGCGAAGTACCGCCTCTAAAGGCCAAGGCCACTCAGTCAAACAAGAAGATCATGGCCACAATCTTTTGGGACTGTAAAGGAATACTCTTCATTGACTTCAAGAAGAGGAACATCACAAAGAATGGGGAGTACTATGCTGGCCTATTGCACAGACTACGTGCTTCCATCAAAGAGAAAAGACGAGGAAAACTGAGTGGTGATGTGCGCCTTCTTCACGACAACGCTCCTGTGCACACAGCTCTTGTTGCAAAGGAAGCTGTGAAGAAATGTGGCTTCAAGGAGATCCACGATCCACCCTACAGCGCAGATCTAGCTCCCAATGACCATTTCCTCTTATCACAACTCAAGAAGAAATTTCGAGGAAGGAAATTTAAGTGTGGCGAAGAAGTAATGGATGGTGTTCATGCCTATTTTGCAGACAAGACTTCTGATTACATTGTGTTTGTCTTTATCATGCCTATAAAATGGTTAAAAACTTATGCACCTACCATCGTTTTCTACTCAACTGATAAAACATATTTCCAAAATTTAACCTGAATAATTTTTATTCATTCTTGAACCAAAGTTTTTGTTGCATTTTTGCCATTTCGAGTTTTCATGCAACTGTTTCCAACTTACGTACCACTTAATGGACAATACAGAGCGTTGGCATATTATCATAGTTCCGCTAGGCAGGTAAAGATGACTCTGCTGTATGTTTCATGTTTTAGCTAAGTATAGAAAAAATGTCATAATAGAACAATTATGAACGAAACTTGTAGTTAATAAACTATGATGAGATATAGCGCCCCAATATTGTGTATATTTTCCAGCACTAGTAAGGAGCAATGACTCTGTTTGAAGTGGCAGACTAAGGATAGTTAACCAAACCTCTGAAAGAACATCTTGGAGGACACAGATTTCAAAACAGCTTTGAAATGCTTGCCGGAATCCACATTTTACGAGATACACTCGAAAAACTAGCTTCATGCATAGACAAATTCCTTAATCGTAATGGATACTATGTTGGAAAATAAAGTGTTAAGTAAAGAATCCCGTGTATAGTATTATAAATCAAGTAGTGGCAACATAGTTATTACAGAAATATTATTGATATTACAATAACAATGGTATTATAAGTCCTAGATGTAGTCTCCTGCGTTGTCCTCCACAGTTTCCCAAATCCATGGTACCTGTAGCATGTTTTTGGCGAGGTTATTGTTGTCGTACAGCGCTCGTGGATATGAGGGAATCTCAAAAATCTGGTGTCTCAGAGGGGTTCTTTCAAACATAAAAAGAGGTTAAAATTACACAGTTTCAACACCTCCCAATGCCACCTGGCCAGCAATTGCCTTGCTACGCAAGATACAAAATGGTGTGTTCTTCAGGAAGTGCGGCCACGTGATTCTGCGGGAGACTTTGGTAGATCCAACTTGATGCCTTCTGTTAGCCTTGACCAGTCCAAAACGGCCACGCAGGGTGCCACACGCTTTCTGTATAGAATCACTTGGATTTTTACTCATGAATTCTGTTTTAGGATCCTAATCCTTAGAGCACCTCAAATAACAATGAGAAATTCACTCACCTGCAGCGCCACAGCTACTCACTTTTCAGGCTGCCTTCGGCACTGCACACCTTGACACTGCAATATCCAGACCATTCCCGCGCATGAGGATGCACATATGCGCCTTCCAAAATTGTTGCTACGACCATGCAGAATATCGAAAAACATTCTTTGTAAATTGCTATTGAAACTACCCTGTAATTCCGTCCGGGAACCGAGGTTAAGTTTGTATTAAGTGTAGTTGCGTTAAACGGTGATGCTATTATGACCTCTTCTATGGCTGCAAACAGTTTTTTATTTATACCAAGGGTGCCAAAAATGTATACACACTTTCACAGCAGATATCTATTTAATATATTTCAAAGTTGGACCGAAAAACAACAGTAGTGTGTAGTATGATGTTCTGTAAAAGATGTGACTCACATACATTATGATAGCATTGCTATGTGGCCCGTAAACCAACAATGAACAAATGAAGTCGAGATTGTCGTAAATCAACAATGAACAAATAAAGCAAATAGTATCGCCGTAAGATGTTCTGTAAACAGCTGTGACTCACATTATGTTATGCTAGCGTTGCTACGACAAAATGAAGCCAAGATTATCGTTTGAACAGCGGAAAGCAATTTTGAAGTAGTGTTGGAAAACCGTGAATGTTGTTGAAGTTCAAAGGCAATGGAGACGTGTGTACAGAACAGAACCGCCAACGCGAGAAACAATTGTAAGCATTAGAGACAAATTTGAGACTCATGGTAACGTATGCGATGTTCACAGGGGCAAATCTGGGAGACCTCGCAAAACAAGAAGCCCCGCGCACTGGTTCCAAGGCACTGTCCAAGGCACTGGATAGGACGAAACTCCGATTGAGTTTCCATCTTGTTCTCCGGATCTAACTCCGTCGGACTTCTACCTATGGGGAACTCTTGAGGATGTTGTATACCGTAGAAAACCAGCTACACTGGCAACACTTCGGGAAGAAATGAAACGGCATATGCTGCAATCGCCGAGGACACTTTCGCAAACGTTACTCAATCAGTAGTTCAACGTACTCAGAAGTGTATCGATGCCGATGGTGAGCATTTTGAGCAACTGTTGTAACTGTGAAAGTCAAAGATGATTAGCGCTCATCATTTTCTGTTTGTGTGAATTCAGTTGTGTTATGTTAGCACAGTTTTTTCTTTGCTTGAAGTGTGTATACCCTCTGTATTATTTATTACCATTATCATCATCATTAAAAAGAGAGAGGAAAACCTGCCTGGGATCTCACTTTGCGTTTTAGATCGAGTAAAATTCAAATATAAATATTTTAACAAAATATATAATTGCTAGTTGGGCGAAATCTATTAAGCACAATTCATGAAGATCTTCAGTTGTTTGGTAACATACATAAGTTGTCTTGCTGCCTTGCTAAAGTCGATTTACATGATAGTCAATTCCAATTTTTAGTCACTAAGTTTCGTGACTAAAAACACCAACTCATTATTGCAGAGGATTGTTTATGCCAAAATCCGAAGCCATAGGAAAGCTAACCAGCCCTTGATGACGCTTTGGTAAACCGTCGTCTGGTTCCTAGCTAGCAGTGCGGATGTGTATTAAAACAGGAAGTGAGTGGGAAGCCATCAACATAATAGCTACAATTTGGAAAGAGGTGTTGGCAACGCTATCTAGAGCGAAGTGGCAGCAATGGCGAGAGACAGAGAGGGAGTAACGGACGTGGAGCAGAACAGGAAGCTGTTCGGAACATAATAACGTTTGGAGAGAGGAGGGAGTGCACACACAGCCTGACGACGGAAATCCACTTTCCGGGCCTAGGCAACGCGGACGTACCGGACCGGACTCGGCCGGACTGAGGACGCTACTGCATAGCCGCCTCGACAGACCCACGAGATTCTACTTCCGTTCGCTGTGCAGACCCGAGTGCTTGGCATTTGTCACAGACGCCCTTTTCTTTATTGCAAGGGCGCTGAGTCCCCAAGATATTACAGAAGACTACTTTAGCAATAGCAGTTCACATTAAGCTAATAGCTAGTTTGACTTCAGAGTGTTTGATATTTCTATGTTTGATATTGAATGTCCTCTCAGCCAATCTAGTCATAGGACATTTAATTACATATAATTATAAAATGAAATAAATACCCAGAGTGCAAAAAAAATGCATACACAATTTCACAGCAGAAATCTATTTATGTATTTAAAAAGTGGATCGAAAAACAACAATATTGTGTAGTATGATGTTCTGTAAACAGATGTGACTCATATTACGTTATGCTAGCGTTGCTACAACAAAATGGAATTAAGATTATCGTTTGAACAGCGGAAAGAAATTTTGAAGTGGTACTGGAAAACCGAGAATGTTGTTGAAGTTCAAAGGCAATGGAGACGTGTGTGCAGAACAGAACCGCCAACGCGAGTAACAATTGCACGCATTCGAGACAAATTTGAGACTCTTGGCACCGTATACAACAAGAAGGTGCATCACCACATTATCACTGGGATGTACATGCGTACCTTGATGACAATCTTCCAAGTAGGACGAAAAGATCCGATTGAGCTTCCACCGCGTTCTCCGGATCTAACTCCGTTGAACTTCTATCTATGGGGAACTCTTAAGGATGTTGTATACCGTAGAAAACCAGTTACACTAGCAGCACTGCGGAAAGAAATTGAAACAGCATGTGCTGCAATCGCTGAGGACACTTTCGCAAACGTTGCTCAATCAGTAGTTCAACTTACTAAGAAGTGTATCGACGCCGATGGTGGGCATTTTGGGCAACTGTTGTAACTGTAAAAATGTAAGATGATTAGTGCTCATCATTTTCTGTTTGTGTGAATTCAGTTTTGTTATGTTAGCACAGTTTTTTCCTTGCTAGAAGTGTGTATACATTTTTGGCACCCTCTGTATATGCAGTTTCACATTTAAAAAGGTGCAATTATTCAAAAGAAAGATCTGTAATTTACAGCTTATATGTAAAATTAATTTATGTGCAAACAGATTACAATTATTTTTATTAAATTACAAAGATAAGGTTTGTATTTGTGTAACATTTAATTAAAACATTGTTGGAAATATGACCTTCCATTTAGCTGAAGTATACGTCCGTGAATACACAACTGGAAAGTTAAATGTCTTTATATTTTCCCACACAGTTCTTTCTCCTAACCTAGAAACCTACCCCATTTCTTCTCATTTGACGCTACAGCCCGAAGTGAGCTTTGGTCTCCCGCGGCAACCTGTGTTTACTCTACCTCCGTATTACGACTTCATTAATAGAGAGCAGAATTGCAGGGTCCACGTGATCAACATGCCGGCACCCCGCCGGCTGCCTATCTCTAGATCGAAGAATGTCAGCTCTCCATCAGGCAGCTTCTCAATTATCTAACGAGACTAGATGCATCCCCTAAATTAGAACAATTCCTAGGTAGGTATCAGGAATTAAACCCGGACCTCCCGGCTAGCATTCAGCAAAAAACACGTCTATTATATAGTCTTAGTTCTATAGATCGTGACTGAAACCTCACGGACCCAACAGAACGAAATATCTGTATAGCTTTCTCGTCTAAAAAGATGATATTTTGTCATAAACATTCATAATACTCCTGGCAAAAGAGAAGGTGTTCTAACCCTTGATGAGTCTGTGTGTCCTCAATGGTGCAATATTAACTGCTTTTCTTAAAAGAGGAAGAGCTGTATTCCGTCATCCTGGAAAGTTAGATCAGGAACTTAAGATTTTTGTAGGACTGTACAGTTATTTTGTATCTTCCTGAAGCAGAAGGTTCGTCCGGTTTATTGTTACAATATATCTCATAATTGATACTGTTTCCACTTCATAGTTTACTTCAGCGTTAGTAGCGTTTGTTCCTCCCTCTGCATTCAGTGCAATGATCCATTTGGTATCCATTGATGTAATCTGTACCATTTGAATAGGATGGAAGAGGACAGATTGCCTAGAATTGTATTCCAGTACAAGCCAAGAGGATCTAGATCAATGGGACGTCCAAAGAAGAGATATTTTGATCGATGTATAATCTCGTGATGAAACAGTTAACTCTAAAGTATAGGTCAAAACTCTCTAGAAGTTGAAGAAGTGGTTCCGGAACCATCGTCCTAACACAAGTATTCTTCACAATGCCCGAGAAGAGATTACTTCATCTACATTACAGCCTGGATCATGCACCTTCTGTTGCAATATATTTGGTTCTCTAAATGAATGCAATCCGAGGAAGGACATTTGATGATAGCCACAATACGAAAATGCCTGAGGGACAAATCGGCATAGTGTTCCGCGACGGCATACAAGCTGTGATATCTAGGTGATGCAAAGTATAGATTTGCAAGGAGATTATACTAAATCACACTGTATAGGAAAAGAATTGAGGATTGAGGAACAATTGCCTAATCAAGCTTTACCATTTGAGTTTCCAAAGAACACAAATTTCGAGAAATTTCTTTACTTTACTGACATACTAAGTTGCATAAACACACAAGTCCATGGTCTTGTGTTGCTCTTGAAAGCTGGTAGGTAACAGAGTTTAAACAGAAATACACCATTTTTAAGTATTTCATTATCCTAGTAGATTTGACTATATTCGTTGTATGTACACAAAAAGGGAATATGATCGGGACTAAACTCAGATAGAGCTAAGTAATAGGTGTAAACAGGATGTCATACACATAGCTGATGACTGGATAATGCAAAACTCACTAAAATCATCAATGAAGTTAAAGTAAAAAAAAAAATATGAATAATGATTTTAAAATACCATTTTCTATAGTTAAGAAAGAAAGTTAGAAATTAACATATTACAAAATAACTGAATACAGATCTAACAGCGAATAAAATTAGTAACAGATATGTTCGTGATCAAAGGGAAAGCTAAGTTTGATAAAATTAACCTGGAGAGAGGCTACACAAATTACATTCCCCTGAAAGCTGCTAAAGTTAGGGATATTACAAAATATCTTTCCTTAATTTTGTCTGAAAAGCAACCTCGTTTTCAAAACTTCTGAACCAGTCTGGTAAGCAAAGTTTTGTTGTATTTTCTATGATATTGAGAAAATTATGACTTAATATATGCAGAGTATTTTTTTATTATTTCCAAAGATTGCCGCATACAAAATTAACATATTCCTCTTTTAAAGCGAAGTTTTAGTATTTGAAATCAATGTTGCAGATTAATAAGTTGGGTAACAAGGAAAGCGTAGGGCTTTCATACATTTATTACAAGCGAAATACTTGCGGTCATAGTTTCTTTAATATTTAATTAAGCACATGTTTATTAGGGAAAAATATTATTTGCTAGCTGTCATTTTCACAGATATTCAGTTGTTATTGATCTGGTGTGGTTATGAAAATAATGAATTTAGTTCCTGAAAAAGGAAAAATAAAAGTGTTTTATTGCTTTTTAAATTTTCCTCACAGAAAATCCGCAGAAACCAGACAAACGAGCACATGCTAAATTATGAATCTACAGGTAAAAGGGATATACAAAGACTGTGTAAGAAATAACTCAAGCAGTGAAGAGAAAAGCTGTTAACTTAAACTTTGAAAGGTAAAATGAAAAGAATCAAAAGGTAACTCAGTGAATCTCAGTAGATAATAAAGAGCAAAAGACAATCTACCTCGAAATGTGCTTGGTTACACAGTGCAATGGGAACCATGTTGGCTTTTGATGTTGACCAGAGGCAAGAGGTATGTGACAGAACGCAGAGCAAATTCTGCGTGTAACCAGGTATTCCTGCCACTGGAGGAAGAGCATAGCGCCCGCATACCCGTTTCCGTTAAGCGAGGCGAATTCAGACAAGCATGTTCTGTAGGAAATGTACTCTGCGCGTGTAATCCTAAGAGAGTAAGAGACACAGTTGTTTTCTTAACACAGGGTTTGAAAAGCTTTTGGTGTTTTAGTATAAATAAACTGACTCTTTCCCTCATCCGCGTCATTATTGCTGTTGAACCATTAACTTGGTCTTGTACAGGGAGGCCGCAAAGTCCCGTTAACCCCTCTAAGTGTTTCTGTTTCAGTTCGCAAGAACTGCATGAAGGTTAAACACTGAAGAGGCGTGCACCTATTTTCTCCTCGAAAACAAACACTTGTGAGGTGGGAGCATAACTTTTTCTTCACCGGTTATGTAAAGGACAGGACAGGAGCGGCACACCTTCCACCAGAGGAGAGCAATGCAAACAAGTCGAGGCACCATTTACAGCTCTAGATATGCGCTGTAGGGTGGATCGTGGATCTCCTGGAGCCACATTTCTTCACAGGTTCCTTTGCAACAAGAGCTGTGTGCGCAGGCGCATTGTCATGAAGAAGGCGCACACCACCACTCAGCTTTCCTCGCCTTTCTTCTTTGATGGATGTCGGTCCTGGTGTTGTAGTGGTAACCATACTTGCCTTCTAAACCCAAGATCGCAGGTTCAAACCCGGCCAGAATCGATGGATTTTTTCGGGATTAAAAAAAATCCGTAGGTCCCGTGCCTACATTTACGGCACGATAAAGAACCTCAAGTCTAAAAAAAGAGGCCTCTGAGCAAAATTTGTCGGTCGATTGAATGGGTCGCTGATGACCTGAGAGGTTAAAGAGCGTCCGTAAATAAATCAAATAAAAAATAAAAATCAACCCGTGCTTCTGCTTCCATCGCGCAAGTGTTTGTTTTGGAGGAAGATGCCCATGAAAACGCTGCAGAAAGTCGGTGCGCTCCTCTTCAATGTTTCCTGTTCGATTTCATTCATGCACCCAATGCTCATACAAAATAATAATAATAATAATAATAATAATAATAATAATAATAATAATAATAATAATAATAATAATATCATTTACATAGAGGTAACAGGACTTTGTGCCTTAGCTGTAGATTACGTCTTCAAAGTCAGTTTAATACAGAAACGAAAACTGCAGATTTATACATAAACTTCCCTTCTTACCACAAAGAACTTTCCGTTTTTAAGACACGTTTTCTAAAGACACTTCAAAGAACTATCTCGAATTTCTTGTGTATCTATGTTCTTTTTCGGTATAAGAGAGTGCAGAATTAGTTTATATATTCTTTTTAAAATAACAATTACTCTCAGATGATTGGCAGGAACATTTTAAAATTAACATTATAACAATATTTTTGCTTTCTAATATAACCATTGTCATACTCGCACGGTACGACCCTTCATGCCCCATTTTGGCTTCACAAAACGTTTAAAGCTATTTTCTACATCGATTTCGTATAAGCAGATCTTTATTACTTTACATAATTTTAGCCATATGCGCAGTTTGATCTCTTTTTATTGTTCTTTTGATGTTCCATGTTTCTAATCGTAAGCTATTTATTTTCAACTAAAAGTAGATTAAATGGGTAGTTGTTAAATATTTTCTCTATCTCAATTTGTATCCTGAAATATCTTTCAATTTAAAGTTATATTTCCCAGCAGTAGGTTTGAAAACAGTTATTAATTTAAACATTCATTGAAAGCAGGCCCATATTTTCTGTTTTTATACTATTTGCTTTAATTTCTGTTAATAAAAAGGAGCGTACGGGTAGGTTTCCCTCTCTTTTTTTTTTTTCCGTTAATGGTGTTTAACGCCCGTTTTACTGAGGCACCACAGGTGGTAGACACTAATGAAATGATATATTGAGAAAGGACATCGTTTTCAAGGAAGCAAACGTTCCAGGCCTAAATTTAGGGTACCTCCCCGGCATTTGCCATTTATGAGGACTGAGGAAAACCTGCAAAAAACCTCAGTCAGGGAGGACGGTCCTGGCGGTATTCGAACCCAGACCTCCCGCTCACGAGTCCGCACGTTAACTACCTCGGCAATCCGTGGTGGTACAGGTGTCTCTCTTGTCGAATATAAATCTGCTATAAACAAACATGTTAAAAACCGAACTACAATCAATAAAGGGAAGTGTGGGTGCTTTTCCATTGTTTGATAATAAAAATACAATTCTAAGCAAGACGGTCATTTGCTATATGTCCGAAAGCACTGCTATTGCTATAATTTTGTTTAAAAGTATTTTAGTGAAAATCTATAGTAAGTCATGTATTTTATTTATTTATTATTAATAAATATTTTATTTATTGTCGCTTCGCTGCATTGGTCCTTTCGCGAGGTCTGTATATTATGAACCGAAAGCTGTAGGTGTAAGTCTGTAGGGATGAATGAAATGAAATGAATTAATGATAGCGTAAGTGAGCTCGGAGTTCTTGGCATCTTAAAACTATCTGACAACCATCTTCTCAGTTTAAGAAAAAACTCCGAAAAAATACTTTATTCAGATAACTTGATATGATCAGGATTCGAACCTAGGACCTTCAGATTAGTAGTTACAAACGCTACCACTAGACAATTGGAGTTCAGTTTAAAATATTTAAAATCTGCAAAAATGCATCTCAATATGATTACAATTAAATAAGTAGAATATTAATTTTGTTAAATCTATGACAATCAGTAGAAATGCGAGTACTTCTAAAGCTGTACAAATAAAACATGGATTTAGTTTAAAGGCCATTCTTTAAGCGGTGTTTTACTTCTGTGGTAAAAAGCGTACCGCTGCCGTGGTGCCCATATTTGCAACTCGACTCTCCCCATGTCACGTCCTTGAACCTAATTTCGTGGTCTATTTCATGCCAGTCTTACGGCAGTGTGCATTATTCGAAAGATAATCACTTTGTGTAATTTTCATGGTCAAACGCTTCCTTCAAGAACAGCCATAATTATATTCTGCATCGATCTGAATTTGTTGATTTAGTACAAAATAAAATAAACTATAAAAGCATATAGGAAGTTTTAACAGAGGAATAACTAGATTAACTTAGTGCCAATGGTAAACGTTCGCAAACAAATCACTCATTAATATAAAAGAGGGTTTTCGGAAAGGAAAATATTCGCAATTGCATCAGAGTTATTACTACGACCCAACTTAAAGTGTAAATCAAAATGTTTTTTCCTAACACAAACTTTTAGCCGAGATAAGACCACAATTTCAGCATCAGGTAAGATTATATACATGTACCGGTCCCGCCGGTTGCGACACTGTAAGTGGCCGAGACGTAAAACTCCGCGGACAAGGTTTTTAGCTAAAGCCTATAGTTATTTATGGTATTGAAAATACTGAGTTTGTTTTATCCAAGATATTTTACTTTTTGTTGTTTTCAGTAAATAAATTGTTGCAACCGTATTGTGTTTCAGTCTCTGAGGGAGTGAAAAATGCTTTCCGAAAAGCAATAAGTTGAAAACATCAACGCTTCTATTAATATCATGAATACCAAGGAAGGAATCTGAAATAACTGCCCCGAGCACTCAAAGATCTGGCATTCCAAAACGATGTTAATGCGAACTGGGAAAGCAGTAAGCTCTGGACTGAATTTATATTTATATTCCAAGTGGCTTGTTAGATTATATTCGCAGACACCGTTCCATCTGGAGGGCGAATATTTTTTCTCGGGCGTGAGTGTTGTATATTAGGTAAAGCAGCTGTTGTTTCTTTCTTTCTTTCTTCTTCTTCTTCTTCTTCTTTTTTACACAAACAATTATCACTAAGTAGGTGTGACACAGTTACTAACAAAAAGACATTGACAGACAGACTTCACGAATAGAAGGGTGATTTTTTATGGCGAAGGTGTATAAAAAATGAAAATACCCACTTGTCGGTATTCTCTCCCACAGGCTTTGGGTCAGATGGAAGAATGTTTTTCGCACAACGAGCATTTGGTTATTGTGTTCACTTAATCACCAAGGCAAGCACACACTGCAAAGGCCAAACCTTAGTAAAAGTGGGTGAATTAATTCCTGAAAACAGATTTTGAAGGAGGGAAAGAATGTCAGAAATGTAAAAGTACCAACTTTCTCCTGTGTAGTGCATATCACCCGAGTGCGGAGGAACTTGTCGACTACACGTTATAACCTGCCAAGTTTTCTTCTTCCGTTCATATAAAAGTTTTTTTTTTTTTTTTTTAATTTATCAAGACACAATTATGACATCTTCCTACAGGTAAATTAACATAATGCACAGAGACCAGTTTCTACGCAGTTTTATTCCGATGCGATTACACGAAAGACCTTCCTTGTGATCAAACTGCTTTCATTAAATGTGCACACTGCTAGAAATGTGTGTACATGGATCAAGCTTGTATTATTTATTTGCATATGTTTTACCTGTGCCCTTCTAATCAAGTAGGAAGAACTAAGTGCTTTAAGTCAAATTATTGATATTTGTCTCAAATTCATTTGGTTCATAATAATCCATATGATTTCTCAATAGTCATAGTATTCCCAACTAACTTTGAAGCCGACTACGTCCTGTTTTAATAATCTATAGCAGATAAAAATTATAAGGTGGCTATATGCATTTTATATGCGAAACAACATATCGTGACCCTTCCTTGTTACAGGAAAGCTACTATATTTCCTTAGAGTCAACTGATTATTCATATTCCAAGAGGTGACTTAGAGACTATTATGCTCCTTGGTGGTTGCATTGCAACTTACATCCATGCACCAGGAGTTTATCATTGCGCCAGATGACTAAAATTGGGAACGATTAGGAACTGTAAAGACTCAAGTAATTAAACCTATTTGCGATGAAAGTGTATTTGAAGGCATGGCTTATTAGCCCAGCTCCTCGTCAAGTTCTGTAACTCTTGAAGAAACTAGTAAACTACAGAACAATAAACCAAAGTATTTGCAAAACTTTCCAGTGCTATTTGTCGTATTTAAGTGAATTGTTTGCTGACTTGACACCTTTCCATGATGAAGTGCCGTCTGAGGTAAAGTTTTCAATGATTGAAATCTTGACAAGGTCATAACCGTAAAACAGGTTTTCTGGGAAGGGTAGCGTTTTGAGGCTTGGGATGTCGACGCTTTGACGAGTTTCTTCCTGGGCTGTATGCCTGACAATAGCTCCTGGAGGACCGGCCACTTGTGCTCCTATTAGCTGTTGAGAAAATATACAACATACATACAAGGAAAGTTTTCCGGCCTCGCCGATAAGGAGTATCGCCTTCACAAAATTCTTAACTGGTGTCATACATTATCTGTTAAGTAAATAATTGCAACTGTAACTTCCGCTCCGTTGTTCAGATGTAGTTGCATAAAGAAGGCTATGTGTAGAAGATTGTGACATGTTCAAAATGTAGTACCCAGCTGTTATTAAGTTCTTCACAAAAGAAGGACTCACTTCAAATGAAATTGAACACCGATTGAACGGCGTACGTGTGGAAGCATCCCCCTCATATTCTACCGTAAAAGAATGGGCCAAACTTCTTCGAATGGGCTGAAAAAGCATTAAATACGACGAGCCCTTGGAGGTGCTCACTCCTGAGAAACATTGCTCTTGTGGAAGGAGAAATTATGGAAGACCGGCGGCTCAAAGTTACAGAAATAGCAGCAAGGTTGGTCCTTTCTAAAACAACAGTCCTTCGAATTATTCGTGAACTTATAAACATGAATAAGTGCAAGATGGATGCCCAGACTTCTATCCTTAGTCCAAAAGCAGCAAAGAGTCATACATTCTCAGGCATTTTAAGGCTCTGCCGTGGCAACAAGAAAGAAGTTCTGCAAACCATTGTAATAGCCAATAAACTATGGTTCTCTACAATGATCCCTTGTGCAAAAGAGAATCAAAGGAGTGGCATAAACCTGGCGAAGCACCGTCTCTAAAGGCCAAAGGCACTCAGAAACCAAGAAGATTATGGTCACTTCTTTTGGGACTGTAAAGGATTACTTTTCATTGACTTCAAGGAAAGAAACATCACAATAAATGGGGAGTACTATGCTGGCGTACTGCACAGGCTACGTGCTTCCATACTTTATTTTTATTTGTTTATTTACGGACGCTCTTTAACATCTCAGGTCATCAGCGTCCCATTCTATTCAGGGCGTGAAACGGCCGACAACTTTTGCTCAGAGGCCTCTTTTTTCACGCTTGAGGTTCTTTTTCGTGCCGTAAATGTACGACACAGAACCCACGGCTTTACTTCCCTTCCGAAGGAAGCCATACTTAGGATTTTTAAGCCCGTAAAAAGCCATCGATTCTGGCCGGGTTCGAACCCATGATCTTGGGTTTAGGAGGCAAGTATGATAACCACGACACCACCAGGACCGACTTCCATCAAAGAAGAAAGGCGAGGAAAGCTGAGTGGTGGTGTGCGCCTTCTTCATGACAATGCGCCTGCGCACACAGCTCTTGTTGCAAAGGAACCTGTGAAGAAATGTGGCTCCAGGAGATCCACGATCCACCCTACAGTACAGATCTAGCTCCCAGTGATTATTTCCTGTTTTCAAAACTCAAGAAGAAATTTCGAGGAAGGAAATTTAAGTGTGACGAAGAAGGATGGATGCTGTTTATGCCCATTTTGCAGACAATACTTCTGACTATTTGGGGGGGGGGGATTGAAATGTTAATTCAAAGATGTGAGAAGTGTATTGCGCTAAAGGGTAGCTATATTGAAAATTGAAATATAGTTGTTGTCTTTATCATACCTAGAAAACGGTACGCCGGAAACTATGGACCTAGCCTAATACATCGGACAGAAGGGGAATTTCCATTGCCACGAGTCGTACAGAGCACATCAGGAATTTTAAATTTAATCAACCGGGAACTTTTGCATTAGCTGAGCACGCCGTATCGAATGGCCACCTCATCGATTTAATGGCATAGAGATCGTAGTTCACTGTGATAACTTCTCTTGAAGAGGAAGAGTATTGAAATACACAAAGCGAAAAATAATATGAATTTGGATAGTGGTAGACCATTAAACCAGATCTGCAATCGATTTTAACAGAGTGAGTTATGGTTGGTTGCTCAACAGTACAAGCGGTTCTCTTTCCCTTATATCACAGCTCACAGCGTACACTCGCAAGTTTGGGAATGGTAAAGCCACTGGTCCGGACGAATTATTAAACACTCAAACATCTCCCGAGAAAATCCCTGATATAGCTAACGAAAATATATTTCTGTTTGAAATTGATCTACTTCCCCAAAACTTGAAAATAATGCTCCCAAGGCAAGAGAAAAGCATCAACCTCCCTAAAAACTAAAAGCGTTAGTCTTCTATCCACCATGGGAAAATGGTTGCAGAATCTCACTCTCTTTCCACTTCAAAATCAAGTTGCTGAGCTTTCAAACTTCCAGTTCGTTCTTAAAAAAGTGCAAATTTTACATATTGCAGACGACGTAACAGAGCCTTCAATAACGACGCCTCCACCATGACACCTTTTCTGGGAGCTCGCATGATGGCCTCATTTACAAATTGTTTAGTAATTTCCCCGGTCACAGAAATTACATATTTTTGTTGCACACCTTTTTGGAAAACCGCCGTTTGCCCTGTTTTACGACACTCGTGAACTTCTAATATTACTTGTTTATTTTACAAGTGTGTGTTTTAGAACTTACGAGCGTAAATTACTAGATACTACTGTGGCAGACTGATATTATCAAATGCCATTTTGTTTTGTCAGCGTTCTGTTTCACGAAACATTTGGCCTTGCAATATTACATATTGTTAACAGGGGGAATTCTACCTGTGAATCTCGAATGGTGAATTCACACACTAAGAGTACATATTTTAGGTTAGGTATTGATTCTATCAATTAAGTTCCACGCATTTTAATTGTAAAACTCCTTAAGAGTTATTTATGCAATATGTGTTCTCAAACAGTCGGTCCTGGTGGTATAGTGGTAGCCATACTTGCCTTCTAGACCCAAATCGCGGGTTCGAACCCGGCCAGGACCGATGGATTTTTTTGGTAAATACGTAATACGTAAAAATCCTAAGTATGGCTTCCTTCGGAAGGGAAGTAAAGCCGTGGGTCCCGTGTCGTACATTTACGGCACGAAAAAGAACCTCAAGCCTGAAAGAGAGACCTCTGAGCAAAATTAGTTGGCCGTTTCACGCCCTGAGTTGAATGGGACGCTGATGACCTGAGATGATACACAGCGTCAATAAATAAATAAATCAATGAATGAATGTGTTCTCAAACCCACCACCCATTCCCGTACACCTTGATTTATCTATTTTCACCTGAAATAATACCATAGAAACTGAGATACTTACAACATTATTTGTAGACAATAATATGAATTTAAAATAAAAGCACTTACCATTATAGTCTTCTTGATATTTGGCGAAAAGGTGTCCCTCACATATGCGTATTCTTTCCGATGTAATAAACCCCAACGCTTTCACAGGTTATGTTATTATTTTGCACATTTCGGCTTTGTCTTTCTTCGTATTTTTGTCGAAGAGTGGTCCAAATAGAACTTCTAATGCTCATTAATAAAATGCAGCACTGTTACTTTGTTTTGAATACTAGAGATCTTTTCGATGTGGTAGACATAATGTTACTTCTTCATTTGAATATACGATTTAAAATACATACCGCGTAAACAAAATCGCATCAACAAACAATTCGCGGAATAACAAACATGCCGGAAACAGCCTTTTCGACGCTCGGATACAGTTGCTACACTAGAAATTTTGACAAGTTACTAACGACAAACTTTTACATTGTGGAATAAATGTTCATGAAACAGGGACCAGGTAGACAGCCGCTCCTTATGTGTGCGTGCCGGGCAGTAGTGTCTCCTTACTTGTATATACTTTTTACAAATGGCTTCCTGTGGTTGCAAGATGCACGGTCCCATGCACAATGGCGACAGCGCAATCTATAACTATAACAAAAACATGAGATTTGGTTTGCGCGAGGGGCAGCGCTATGTTGATAATTTTATTTGATGGCTGCACTCGTGGAAAATACAAATTAACACTAGCAAATGTAAGCTGACAATTTTTATTAAAAAGCATTACATCCCGGATCTCGACCTAACGGTCCGTGGCCAAAGCTTGCCATGTCAGCAGCAAGTAAAGTATTTAGGAGTCACTATATCGTTAGTGGCATTAAAGGACGGCAACAGTTGAAATTACGCGCTCCCATTTTTCGTAACAGGCTAATTAAATATAACAGCTCTGCAATTTTTATTATACGATTGGTGCCCTGGGCTAACGTCCGACAGCTTCAGTCGGTGCAAAACATCTGTTTATCGCCTGCGCCCCGCTCCTTACCACAACCAGCGATACACAAAGAAGTAGGTCAGCGGTCAATGACCTGCAACATAGACATTAGAGCAGCTGTTACCTCGGGAAGGATGCGGGAGCACACTAACATAGCAATTAGGAGCATTGGCCGAGGCGAGGCAAAACGCCGGAAGCACTGCAATGTGAAAGTGTTTTAATATGCAGTGTAAATAATTATTATATTAGGAAAAATGTGTAATGTGTCTCAGATTTCAAAAGAATTAAATGCACTAAAACACAAAATAAGTACCAAACAACATGCTAATGCAATCCAATAAAAGATATATATAATTACAAATTACTGTTTTGGGCAGCTGTATGGGCCATTTAAATAAAACTAATGTAATGTAGAAAACTATATTTTATGCCAATATTGTAGCCTAAAAGGCAACCCACAAAGTACCGGCAGCTGGTATAAAAACAAACCTAACCTAACCTAACTTCACAGTGCACTCAATCCAAAAATAAGCTCTTCAAAGGACGTGGGTAGACCAAATCCTCAAAACGCGGCCGTTACTGTAAGACCTATTTTACAATGAAATCTCGCTGTGGAAGCCTTTGCAATTACTGAAGGCCATTATGATCCCCTTAAATGTATTGAAATGAAAGACAGATCATTTTTTATCTGCATCTTAGTGATTTTATCCAATTAAGGTAACCAGGAAGTGTAAATCTAGCAAATAATGCAGCAGTAGAATATATTTTGTGCTGTATCTCAAATATTTATAATGCTGTCAATATGAGTTTTTTTTTAAGATATTAAGAATTACTTAAATAAAAATGCTCTGTAAATTTTAATTTTCTAATGCACATAAAAGTTAATTAAAGAAAAATAAATCTTATTTCCCGATAACTTAACAATTTTGACATAAATGTGCATGTTTCTCAGGATTGAAAATTTGCACACACATAATGTACGCAAATGTGACTTATGGTAGCTAGAAGTATAATGTTAATATTATTTGATAAAAATCAATATATAAGAAATGAAAAATAATCCTATATTTTTTCCTTCAAGATTTTAACATTAAAAGTCTTTTCAAGCAACTAGCATAGATATATTATTCTAATTCCCAGGATAGCATGTTGTATGCAGTTTATGTGAAAAAATGAATTCCAAATTCACCAATAGTTTATAAGAAAAATGCTTGTTTATGTCACAGTTTTTTTAACAAAAAGTTATTTTAATTCAAAATATTTTTATGTGCATTAGAGAATTAAATTTTATAGAACTTCTTTAAGTTTTTTTAATATCTCACAAAATTTTTCATACTGATAGTTTTAAAAATTTTCTGAGATACAGTGTTACATTATTTGGTAGATTTACACTTCCTGGTTAACTTAAATTCCAGGGAATTGTTTGGTACACTAAATATTTCTGAACGCATTGTTCAAACCACACGAATACATGAAATGCTAAAATGAATAAATGAAAGCTAAAAGCTAAAAGATTTCTCTAAAATACGTAAATGATGCAGCGGAACATGCTATTTCTCTAATTCAGTCGTATAGCGAATGGCTGTTTTTTGTATCACGCGAAGTTCTAAATGTATGGTTGATACTTAGGAGCCTGACTCTATAGTAACAAATATTCCATCACTAGTTATCACCCAATACGAGCAACAAAAACAGTTTGTACTAAACAGAGACTCACTAAAAAGTAAACTTCTTATTTAAGTCCAATGGAGTTCGAATGTAATATATAAATATAATAATTTATAATTGGCATATTTTTTCATAGTGAAATTAGTTATTAGACACGTGTAGAAATTATACTTTTCCTACTTTATCGAACTTATTCTCCACCTGTCCTGGTGGTGTACTGGTAACCATACTTGCCTTTTAAACCCAAGATCGCGGGTTCGATTCTTGCCAGGATCGATGGATTTTTTTCGGCATAAAAATCTTAAATATGGTTTCCTTCGGATGGGAAGTAAAGCCATGGATCCTCTGTAGTACATTTACGGAACGATAAAGAACCTCAAGCCTGAAAGAAGAGCCCTCTGAGCAAAATTTATTGGCCGTTTCACGCCCTGAATTGAATGGGACCCTGGTGACTTGATATGTTAAAGAGCGTCCGTAAACAAAAAAACAAACATATTTTGATGTTCGTAATTTTGAAAGTTGAACACTTGAAATTTCTTGTCAGAGCTCTATATTAACTCTTTTTGAATTTTGTTCGTTTTGTGGAAAATCTTAATATAAAAAGGAATAATTTTTAAACAAATATGGCCCTAAACTTTTAAAACGTCACTTTTGGTTGCCACCCTACTTACCTGAGTAAAATTCATCCATTTGAGAATGTTTCCCTCCTCAAACTGGCAGCGTCTAGAGCAAAAGCTCAAACGAACAAAATATTTTAAATAGCTAAAATGAAGGATTGCGCAATTTGATCAAAATTATAATAGAACTGATCGTTCTAACTGCGAGAGGAGTTATAGCAGGATGTACGCTCTAGACGTCCGGTGTGCCACCGCTTGTCCACCCCAACTCTTCCTCAGCGAGGTGGCTCACAAGACGGCCGCGTTCGTCACACCGGACGAATAGATGTTAGTGGTTTGGCCAATACCGGTAAGGCTCCGCCTGAGCAGTGTGGATTGATTGTCCGGGATTGTCAAACCGTTATGACCACGGCAACAGGACCGGAGTAAGAAAAGCAGGACGTTTAGTCAAAAATTAGCAGCCTGTGTCGTATTTGAATAATCCACTGGATATATTAGCTAATGAGACTAACTGGTTTTCGCAAGTCCTCGATCGGCTTTTATACCTGCGATGGCCCGGACCTGGTCTTTAGTACATGGCATCTGTGATGCTATTTAGTTTGTTGATTCTTAACATATTTACATATGAGCGCCGCTATGGCGTATGTTCTACTACAAGTATCATTAAGTGTATTTACATGATAGCGCCGATGTGGCGTATGTTCAACTACAAGTATCATTAAGTGTATTTACATGTTAGCGCCGATGTGGCGTATGTTCAACTACAATTATCATTAAGCGTATTTACATGTTAGCGCCGCTATAGCGTTCGTCACTTCTACAAATTCGAGCTAATCCAAGTAGTGCGGGTTGACGCTGCAAGAACTATTTCCGGCCTATCCAAGGCCTTTGTGGGAGAAAGTTGACAACTCATATTCACCAAAAAAAGAACCCCCTTCGATTCGTGATATAGTTTTACCAATAGTTACTATACTATTTATGTCTACTTTACAAATAATAGTAATAATGGTATTCGAAAATGTAACATTGAGTTTAATTCTCTCTATATTATTGAGATTCCTGACATGGAATATAATGATTTCGTGTGTTTGTTAAATGTGACAGTTTTCATTATTTAAATTTTAACAGTCGATATTGATCAAATAAAATAATACAATTGAAAAAACTTGTGAAGTTCATGTTATAATGTAATTATTTAGATTAACGCCAATCTGCCAAATAGCCATTACGGTGCTGAAGGGACTCTATTCACCATTAAAGATTTCATTCAACGCCGAAATGAAAGCTATTCATTGACCTTTTGATGTGGTTCCTAATGGAATAGCCATGCTAATTTGAACTGGTGCAGTTTTCACCGATTGGTCTCAGGTCGCAGAGCATTACAAGTGTATTTTGATGTGGTTTTGACGGTCTCGCCACTTCGCCCATTTTCTGATATCCGTTAAATGATACAGCTAAAAGCATTTGTTCATTCCCCTACAATTGGTTAGTAATTTCACTTGCACTTTTCCAATATCGTGTTGCACGATGTGTGCATATTATAGAGTTTAAATCATTTTAGTAATCTTCAAAAAATTACAATTAAATCCACCTTCAAAACCAATATTACATTAACTATACATATAAATAAAACTTATTGTGATCCATTATTCAACTTAATTACACTGCAAGTCAGGTTTTCTGGATAATATATTTCGTAATTAGCCACACATTAACGAAATTAAAATAGAAATTCCTCAGAAATAGAAATTAACTTTAAATCTGTGTTTTATATGCAACGGTTCAACAACGTTACACTTCCATTTCTAGCAGTCTATTTGTAAACATGTCCACCCTAAAGACCAGCTACACAGTGATTAAAGTATACACTGCATGATGATGTAGGACACTGTTTGTAAAACATGAACATATATCCTCTGAAATCGTTATTGTAACATACACCATGCTAGAGTTTAATAAAACTACTAATTTGATCATGTGGCGCCCCTATGCCATCAATTGTCATGGCTATCTCTAAAAGAACGTAAAACTCTCCATTCCCTTGCGCTCCTGTTCAAAACCTTCCGTACCTCCAACCCTCAACATTTCGCCGCTCGCTTCGCATACCAATCTCTACCTCGGACCCGGAATATGATTTTACTGTCTATCCGTCGTTTAGAACACATTTCTACTCAACTTCATTCAGCGTGTTAGTTCTCAGAATGTGGAACTCCCTTCCTCCTTCTAAAGTGAGAGATTGTTGGGCAATGAAGCAATGTAAACATAGATTAAATTGCCATCTCAACTTTAGGAGTCACAACAGTTAACCTCTTGCTTCTCCTTCTCCTCCTTTCTTCCCCTTTGTACTTGTGCGAGAAAAATTATTAAAGAACAAATGGAATTGTAACACTATATTTATCAACCTTCTATCTGTATTAATATATGTACTATTTACATGCATCATATATCTTTAATTTGGCCTTTTATGTATATTAGATAATTATGTATATTGTGCCCTATACTTTTGCTGATTTTTCACCTGGTAGAGTGGAAAAGAATGTCCAATGGGCTTAATTGTTGCTAGAGTAAATTAATAAGTAAATAAATATAAAGTTTCTCTGTATGTATTCATGACTAAATGTTGAAAGTATTAAAAACTTATAGGTTAATACATAAATAAATACAGTTTCACTGCATTTTTGGGGTTAAATGTGAAACATTTTATAAGTATTTTTAACAAAAAAGTAATATTCCAAATACATTTGTCATTGATATTAGTGTTTAGCTTTAAAAATGTAATCAACATTGGTCTCATATTTCAGAAATATTTTTTTATCTTAATTTACTTTTTAGAAACTAAATTTTTGCCCCAATTCCAATCGATTTACTTTTGTAAAATTGTCACAATGAGGGATTTTTCTTAAAGAATGCTTAACAACAAAATGGAAATGCTTAGATGTTTCATCTTAAACTTTTTTTTTTTTTTTTGAATGGTGTGTTTACTAATGAGGCAGCACAGACGGTGAACACTGATGATACATGAAATGAAATATTGGGAAAGGATTTTTTAAGGAAGGAAACGTTCTCGGTCTAAGTTTAGGGTACTTCCCCGGCATTTGTCATTTATGAGGACTGAGGAAAACCTGGAAAAAACCTCAGTCAGGGAGGACGGTCCTAGTGGGATTCTAACTCCAGATCTCCCGCTCACGAATTTACGCCTTAACGACCCCGGCCACCCGTGGCGGTATCATCTTAAACAAATACACAGCCTGCATGTATGCATACATACTGATTTCGCCCTATTTTCATATACACAATAGAACAAACTGGCGGAAATGGTAAAGTCGTTGGCCTTCTCTATTTGCAACACTCATAAAGAACTGGACTCAGAAGTTGAAATTGCAGAGGTCGTTTGCACAACCTCCCACAGATATGGATATGCCAGTGCGGCAACAATATCAAGTAACTCATGCCACTGCAGCGCCGTGAATTTGTATAGATTTTCACATCGTCTTTGTGGCAGGGTTAGAGGTACCGCCCCTTTGATGTTGAAGCACTATCAGGTGCTACTGAATACGCGGTTCACATGCAAGACCAAAGGGCACGAACGGATGTTAGTAGCGAGCTATCATGTGTGTAGTGTTAACAAAGCCATCCACAACGCCAAGGCTATAATAACAATAATAAACTCTATTGTAACGCTCAATAAAACTACGGCTTTTTAAACTTTAGAGAAAATATAATAACAAAATAATAAAAATAAAAAAAAAGCTGCGGTTTGGAAATAAAAGATAATTAAAACAATTCGAAAGTAAACAAGTGCATCAATAAGAAATGCGATTTCTTTCTGTACTGCAGCAATTGTGGGATTTAACACTTTTTGTTAATAAAAGAAACTGAAACGCCAACTTTGAATTTCTCGTTCACTAAAGCATTTTTGCAATTCGGTTTATGAGGTATCAAAAAAAAAAATAAATAGTTTTAGAGCAATGCGAGCTACAAAGATAGATATTCATTAGTGCAGCGACATACATCTTTACTATAATATTTGGAAAAAATCGGTGGCAGTACTGCTGCCATGTAACAGTCATGAGTCAAGTGGACATAAGATTTTGAAGCGGTTAGTATGGCCGCCATGTTGGGCGTCAAATTTTTTAAGTGGTTTTGTAGATTAGGTCCTTCGGTGTTGTTGCTCACGCTTCAATAGCAATAATTGCTCAGGGTGAATTCCGCTTTTTTGTTGATTCGCACTCAACAGGACTGGGAGAGGAATTCAATGGTGTAAAAAATCACGCTGGTGTTTTGCTTACGATAGACTTATCCACGCCGATTAAAACGTATTTGTCGCGTGTGAAACTTATAGATGAGTGCCGCGGCGAGTGAAGTCGGAAGTCGAAATTATGAGAGTACTGGAAAATGTTTATGTGAACTGCATGTAACTTGTCGCGCGTAGATCTTATAGCTGCGTCTCGTGGAGTGTAGAACTTAAAGACCGCTGCCCCAGTCAAGCAACCGTTTCCTTATATATTAACTTCAAATAAAAAATCGTTAGTTAGGAGACGCTAAAAGGCATGCGCAAGCCTCGAGCCTTTCTTTAAAAATTTGAAACTTACCTGTATCACTGGCTGGTTAAAATTCATCTGCCATATGTAATATTCGTTGTTATTTGAAAGTTTAAAACTTTCGTCGACATTGGCCAATTTAAAAGGCTACCTGTGCAACCATCGGTCGGAGTCAGAACCCTTTAACGAATTCAAAAGTTATCTTAAAAAGTGGCATCACACTCCACTCAGGTTCATTCTCCCTATTGTAAAGAGTTTACACGACCCTCTCGGCCTCCAAGCTACCGTAGGCAATTAACACCAGAGACTTTCTCTTTTGTTGACATTCAGCTCAGGTTACTGTTATAAAAACATACATACAAGGATTCTACAGCACTAACTACTGTACATAAAATATTATGATTCTGTTTGTAGCAGATATGTAGCTGGTACTTAACTGTAAGCGCACATCTTCCCTATTGCATTTTATGCTATATGGCGGCCCCCAACTCCATTTGATTGTGTAACTATTTCTATGGCTCACCCCACTGAAATATAAATTATATATGCGTTGCAAACCGAATTATGATAATATTTTATGTATTGTAAGTAGCAATGTAGATATCTTGTATATATTTATGTATAATACTGTATAACGTTAACATTTGAATTGTATGTGGACAAAAGAGACAGTTTCCTGGTATTTTCTGTTACGGTAGCTGGGAAAGCCAAGAATGCCATAACTGTATACAAATGGGAGAATAAACTCGGGGTGTTTATTATTATTTAATTAAATTGTCATATTTTTTGTTTTGAATGTGCTTAAATTTTAATTCTTGCTACATTCCGGCGTGCAACGTTTGTTCAATTGATTTTTTATTTTATTCCTTTTATTCATAATGGTTTATAAGTTAAAAAAAAAGTTAGCCCTTCTGGTACACTGGAAGATTTTTCTGCAAACTCCAGAGTTTTCTTTTAAAGAACTTAGATTTGCAGCACAATAATTATACTGAATGTAAATTTTTGTGGAAAAGATTAGACTACATGTAAATAGACAAATATTTATATCACTTTAACTCATATGGCGGATTCGAAAAATGACTTTAAATATGTTCAGAAATATTGAACAATTGCTGTAATCTTATCAGGTTACATCTCAAACGGTTGTTTTGGTTCTATATGTTACCATTGGTGAGATGCTGAAGTTCATTTCCTGGAGATTTGCGGTGGCAAACAAAACAATCAGTACCAAAAGTAAATTACAGGTATATTTTAAGGATCCTTAACATATTGATTACGAAAATTCTGTTGAATGTTTGTCTTCGAATTACCAGAGAGATATCTTCTAGGAAACGTGGGAGATATATGCACTTACTAAACAAGGGCATCAACTCCGAAAAATGAGTAATGAATTTTCGGGAGCATTGTTCCTTATATCGATACATTTAACCAATTTCTCTCTGATAGTTTGTCGATAGAGTTCTTGTCTACAATGGAGACAAATGATGATAGGCTTTGTCAACATAGGGGTATGTTCTATATCAGTTAAGCACAATGTACATGAACGTTGTACTTAGCACTATGGCTTCTGTCACTGTATGTTCACGAGAGCAAGCTACATACATTAGGGAAATTCGTCTCTTTGAGCGTCTTCGGGAAACCTAGCGTTAACTTTCACGTAATGGGGAACTAGCCGTGCTTCTGTAACCTGTTACTTACTCTAGTGAGAGGAGTTTCGCTAGAGGTGAGAAAACAGGAGAGAAACAGACGTTTAGAAGTGAGAATTAGCAATACGTAAGAATGGCGGAAACTAGTTCAATAGGCTCCACAAGGCCAATACTACGTAAGAAAATGCAAATATTTTACGTGTCCATTAGCTGACCTGAAAAATAATATAGAATCCTCAGAAACACTGTGAAAAAAAAAAAGAAAGAAAACAATAAGTAACCAAAATAAGGAATACCTTTGGAATAAACTACAAAAGGTTAACCATCTACATATAGAATATTTGGAACTGTGCAAACCGCCACGGGTTGCTGAGATTGTTAAGGTACGGGCTCATGAGCGGACCACCAGGACCGTCCTCCCTGACTGAGGTTTTCTCCAGTTTTCCTTAGTCTTCATAAATGGCAAATGCGGCGAGGTACTACAAACTTAGGCCTGGAACGTTCTTTCCTTAAAATAATCCTTTCCCAATATATTATTTCATCTCAGTATCATCAGTATCAATCACCTGTGGTGCCTCCGCAATAAAAACGGGCGTTAAACACTATTAAAAAAAACTGTGAAACGGCGAAAACTTTAACATAACTAAACATCTAAGATTGTGTAGATAAAACTATTAATATTCAGACAGATTAGAGAAATTTTGTCCAACATGACCACAATAAACGATATTTCAGTATTCACTTTCTATTCTGCTATTCAATGTCGATAATTTTGAAAGGCTTAGACAAAATTGGATTGGTTTATATTTGGTTAAGTGGAGAAGGACATTAGACGAAATAGTTCGAAAATAGTTAACAGACGTTTGCGAAATATAGAGAGGTAAAATATTCGGTCTCAATGCGCAAAAAAAGTATCGCTTAACCTGCAGGCTCAAATACATCCGGGGTGGGGGAGGGGATATTATTTTACATATCTGTGGCGGACAACAGAGAAGTGGTCTTGCATGGTTCAGATTAGGGGCTTGGAAAGGAAATAAAACGGTTGATGCTCTCGGGGAAAGAGTTTGTCTATTGTGCGGAGAAAGCGATACCTGGAGGCAAATTTTGGCAGAATGCAAGGAAACGGAGATTTTAAGAAACGAGCATTTATCACCGAAATTTCTGAATTTCAATAGAAATTTGAACATTTTCCGGGAAGTGCTGGTGCATGCGAAATACTCACACAATTTGGGAATATTTCTAGAGAAAGAAGGTTTATGGCTATAGTGATGAGGGGTGAGTTGGAGAGGGGGTGTGAGTAAATGGAAGGGGGCTCAAGAATAAGGGTACCATTCATGTTTATGTATTTGTACATAAACGTATTAATAGAAAATATAAATATATCGAAGTATTTGTATATTTGTGTGTATGCATGTAGCTTTGTATGTATGTATGTATGTATGTATGTATGTATATGTATGTGTATGGTCCTTTTGATTGTTATAAGGACTATATTAGCGTGTATGGCCATGCGACAATTGTATTTTTTTCAATGTATTCTAAAACGTACATTACTACTACTACTACTGCTACTACTAATTTTGCGTTATCTAACACAGCAGCACAAAATGGTCAGAAAGTAATGCCTTTTATTCCCTTGACTGCATTATCAATAAATTATTTTAGAAAATGTCCGGTGTTAATGTGAATTAAAGTGCATTAAGCATTTTGTAAAATGTTAAGATTGCATTTGATACCACGTAATTTAAACGTTATAAATAGATATCTATGTAGTACTTTTTTCAAACCCTCTCAAAATACTTACAACAAAGGAACGTCGTAGCTAAAGGTGTATTCATTTTCTCTTATGAAATTTGACTTACTTGTATATCTTTGTAATCATCTGGAAATAAAAGTTTAGAGCAGTGTCCATCAACTGCTTGCGGAAGTTGCAAGTGTATTGTACTCACAGCAGTACTCAGGCAGAAGGTCGATATGTGCGTCAGCTGCTCCTATTTGTTCACTTTTTTGATGTGTTTTATTTACGGACGCTCTTTAACATCTCAGGTCTTCAGCGTCCCATTCAATTCAGGGCGTGAAACGGCCGACAGATTTTGCTCAGAAGCCTCTTCTTTTAGGTTTGAGGTTATTTTACATGCTGTAAATCTACAACATGGGATCTAAGGTTTAACTTCCCTTCCTAAGGAGAACGCGCGATCTTGTGTTTAGGAGGCAAGCAGGTTACTAATGTTCACGTGCTGCAGTGTGTTTGCGATTAGTTAAATAACAATTGCTAATTAAAATTCTCTTAGTATGCGACCATAAACACCGAATTCTATATTTTCTTTTGTTTGTTTTTTTGTTTCCTATTTTACTGCAAAGGCAATTTATTTCGCTTAACCTTTAGTCTTCACTATTATAAAATGTAATGTCCTCATTTTTCATAATTATCATTTATTTACAAATGTTTGCGTACTGTTATTATGTTTTGTGGTATTGATTATTAGATTTGTTTGGTGTTATAAACAATGGCCAGTAATTTAATGCTGACCCTTAAGAACTTATGTATTATAAAAACAGTATACAGTTGTACAAATTTCCTCAAGTATTGAAATTTGTTAATATTTTTATTAATTTTTGTATGCATTTTTGTACTTATTCGTTTCCTGTAATGACAATATTTGTACGATTTTTTTTTTTGATTTCTTGTTCATTTATGAATGGCAATGGATTTTTGTGCTAATTCATAAAACATAATATTATACATAAAATATTAAGTAAATGGAATATGAAATATAAGTATATTTAGATAACAGTAGAGGCTCGCACTAAACAATAATTATATTATTATCATAATATCAGAAACATTGCAAATAAACAATTTCATCTGTGACCTTAATATTAGCAGCTTTAAGCAAAGTAATTTATTAGCTTTAAAAGCACCATTATGGCATACATATATACTTGGTAATAAAATCAAAGCGTTTCCAATACCGAAGGTTGTGACAATGCCTTACAATAACATCCCCACAATATCATTCTCACCAACTAATTAGCATACAGGCTTATAATGTATTATAACCAAATACATTAAAGTATTAAAATACAAAAACTATTTTAATAGTGTTTAACGCCCTGTTTTACTGCTCAGGCATCACAGACGGACACTAATGAAATGATGATACAAATGTCATTAAATTATAACTTGGGATTTTTTTTTGAAAGGAAGGAAGCATTCCAGGCCTAAGTTTAGGGTACCTCCCCGGCATTTGTCATTTATGTGGATTGAAAAAATCCTGGAATAAAGTTTATCAGGGAGGACAGTCCTGTCGGGAATCGAACCCCATATCTCCAGCTCCTTAACAATCAGTGGCGGTGCACGAAACACTGTGATTGATACTTTTAACATCAAACAATAGCTGATACTTTCTGACAACAACGGGAGGCATCATCAGGGAGCTGAAAAGTGTCTGTAGAGGCAGAGGTACAGAGCCGTTACAAGTGGGAGGAGTGTTGGAGAGTTGTGACGCAGACGCTGTTTGTTGCGGATTCCAAGTCTTGCTTATTTGAAAACCTCTGTCTTGGTTTATATTATGTGTATGCTGCTCCATTAAATG
Organism: Metallyticus violacea; assembly: GCA_030762175.1. Taxonomy (NCBI): domain Eukaryota; kingdom Metazoa; phylum Arthropoda; class Insecta; order Mantodea; family Metallyticidae; genus Metallyticus; species Metallyticus violacea. The sequence continues at coordinate 9,507,833 of CM060841.1, forward strand.
AATTTCAATTTCAATAACCACAACGTCGACCACGAAAGCCTAAAGAATACTATAATGCAAGAAATACTTTACAGATGAGCCAGCGTATCCAATAATTCTATGCAATTATTCCCTACCTAACGCTTTGAAAAAGTGTGCCAAAAAGCCATTTTTTAAATATTATTGTCAACTTTCTTGAAACGCATTTTCGCTTTATCATTTTTTAAATATCAAGTGTGGTTAAAATGACTGCAACTGATGTTGAAGGTTCAGTATGCAACGTTTAAATTACAGACAAAAGGAATAGCTCAAGGAAACGTCGAGGAAAGTTTAAACTTTTGTTATTAAACGAATTTTAGGCTATTAATAACCACTTTCGTATTTTATTAAATAATTACGAAGTGTATCTAATTATTATGCCTAAACACTTGGGAAACATCCTTATTTCATCACATGCTACTATTATATTGCATAATGTGTACACAAATAGAAGATTTTTAACATTATCTTAAAAACTGTAAGCTCCTAAACTTCTCTCCCTCTTTTTAGTTTGAATGAATCAAGAAATGCTTGACAAGCCGCATATGAACTGGGGAAGGTCGCTCCTTTGCAAGGGTCACGAAGACATCAGTAATGGTGACGGCGTCACATATCTAGAATGACCTTAATTACCATAAAGTGCTGTAACAGTAATTGCGTCGCACCGGCGCACGAGTGCTCCAGGAGCAACACGTTGCTGTAATTACCAAAGTGAATGCTACATTAGGACCAGCGAATTTTCCTGAAGGGGGCGTGCTACTGCACTAAAACATTTGCCAGTCGCATTCCAATGGTAAGCACGTTTCCTGAATACAAGAGCATCTTCAGAACTTCTTTGTTTATGGTCATCACGTTGCGCTTTCCGGTGCTTAGTTCAGTACCAACATGGTAACTACCACCCATTTCTTCAAGTTATGACTCGAAATTGCGTCATTTATGTACAGTAGTTGTTTATGAGGTTAATCTTTAATATTTGTGGTATTTCAATCATAAGTTACCTGATCATTTATTTTTGTCGGGAATAAGGTATTCTAAATAGTTCTAAAGAGTATAAAACCTGAAATTTTAGGCATTCTTGTAACATATTCTAGAAACTGTTGAAAAAAATAAAGTTTCTTGTTTTTAAAGTTTTTACTGAAACCATATGCAAACAGGACATGGGCTACTATATTAAGGACAATATAATTGCCCTTATTTTCCAACACAGAGCACAGTGACAGGTAAAGCCCAATAGATCCATTCCATCTAGTAAGAAACTAAGGTATCACTTGGACATGAAATTGCCAACAATGTTGTCCAGATACTTATTTTTAGTGTATATTTGCTACATATTTCAGAACGACATGCAGTACATTTAATTGTTATAATATTTAACATAGTTTGTGTGAGAATGTACTACATAAACCATAATTATTTTTCTATATCTGGTACCTTAAGATACCATAATAAAACAATAACGAATTATAATTTTTACAAATATAAGCGATCGTTTTCACGACATTCGTCCATCTTTCTTCCAGCATAATGAATGAATCGTGTTTAACGCCCGTTTTTACTACACAGGCGATGACACTGATGATACATGAACTAAAATGATATATTGGGAAAGAATTCTATAAGGAAGGAAACGTTCCAAGCCTAAGTTTAGCATACCTCTCCGGCATTTGCTGAGGACCGAGAAAATCCTGGATAAAACCTCATTCAGGGAGGAAGGTCCTGGTGGGAATCGAACCCCAAACCTCCCGCCCACGAGTCCGCACCTTAACGATCTCGGCCACCCGTGGCGGTCACTCTGCTAGCATTCAAAAGTATTGAGTATACCAATCTTTGGATTTAGAGGCGAAAAGTCAAGCGATTCTATTTCTTCTAATTCCTTCCGGCGGGGCATTATCTTGTTGTAGTCCTTTCTATTCATGAAAGTCAAATACCACAGCCTTAACACTTGAGTTGCTCACAAACTCAGCGTCAACTCGCGACCTTTTTGAGACCATTCGAAATTCCACCAAACGCAAAGCATCATCTTTTGACCAAAGCAACGTTGACGAACTCAGACTGAGGTTCATTTTCACTGGCTTTCTTTTCTTAGAATTACGGAATAAGGGACGTTTATATTAAATCTTCAGAATCAGTAGCCTAGCTCAATTTTTATAAGAAGCTGTTCACCAATATCAGCTTGTTTCTTGGATCCGATCTTCGGTAAGTTTAATAGTACGTGATTTCTATTTTAGGAGAAGTTATTGATATATTTATTTATTTAAGGACGCTCTTTAACAGCTCAGGTCATCAGTGTCCCATTCAACTCAGGGCGTGAAACGACCGACAAATTTTGCTCAGAGGCCTCTCTTTCAGGCTTGAGGTTCTTTTTCGTGCCGTAAATGTACGACACGGGACCCACGGCTTTACTTCCCTTCCGAAGGAAGCCATACTTAGGATTTTTACGCCCGAAAAAATCCATCGGTCCTGGCCGGGTTCGAACCCGCGATCTTGGGTGTAGGAGGCAAGTATGGTAACCACTACACCACCAGGACCGACATAGGAGAAGTTAAAAATAAGGTGTATGTAAAAATAAATAAATAAAAATAAAGCCCACACATTAAAAGAACTGAAAGGAAACATCCGGCGAGAAATTTACTGAATTTTAGAATTGACAGTTTTCTACAAAGATGCCAGAAATGTGTAGATTAGGAGAGCAACTGCAACGTTTCTTGTAATTATAGCTGTAGTTGTAGAGTCTGAATAAGTTGCGCGGATATTACATCCGCTTCGCTCTGACTGCCGAGTCGGTAGCTGCCCTGAAACGAGAGACCTAAACCATGAAAGACCCAATATTACGGGAATTGCTCTCAAAATTTGCTCAATGATTTAGTTTTGAATACAACCTCCGACATATTTAAGTTTCTCAGCTTGTGTTTACTTGTAATCAGACCATTTCAATTGGATTGGTGACCTTGAAACCTCATGTGAACGCCACATATCCTTACTTACACTTACAAAATTGGCGCTACGCTCGCAGCTCAGTTGTTTGAAAACTCTTAACAGATGTCTCTCATTTACTATAAGAGCCACACAAGGGCAAATTTAAACCGTGTCAAACCTATTTCTCCTAACAGAAATATACTTTTCATTAAAATGTGCTTTAGAGTTGGCAAATAGAAGAAATACCGAATACTTTTACGTGGAATCTCTTTGAAAATAGTTATTTGCAGTTCCGCAACAAAGAAATGTACATTGTTACGTCATGTGTTGATATCGAGGTGGTTATTGGGATACCTGGGAATCACAGATGCATGTATGCACATGTTTTTCATGAGCAAAGGAAAAATGTACCATTATTTATTAAAACAGAAGTGGGCCGTGGTGGGGTAATTTATTATATATTCGTAGATGCCTTTAAAGTGAGTCTCTTTTAAAACTATAGACAACATTAGGTGCTTACACTGTACATGCTATCTGGAGGAAGGGATGTTATTATTGTACACTATAACTTTCGATGTAACGTTTATAATAGTACCTCTATGTGCTTTAAATAAAATAACTTGTACGTTATTTGTTGTACACAGTAATATATTGCTATTGAGAGGTTTATTTATTTAATTTTTACACTCCTCATTATATACGAAGACAATTTACATTTTAGGTTATGTACACGCTGTGTACAAAAAATAATATTGCATTTTACTTTATATACCCTTTCTAATTTCCTACCTGCTTAAAACTGGGTTAAGAAGATGAGTTACTGTCAGATTCTAAAAATGAACTTTCTGGTTCAAATCAATGGATGGGCAGCATGAGAAAGCATGTCTGTGGGTACTTGACAGAATTATTTCACTATTTATGAAATTTGTTTCACTTGTATTTCCTTTCTTTTCCGGACGAAACTAAGTCATTGCTAAGCTTTCACCCAACTTTGACAACCAGCTACAGAACCGCCGACAGCCTGAAGAGTGAAATACAACTGTAACTGGTGTCTGGAGTTCGGTGAAAGCTTAACAATGATTTATTTTATCCGAGAAAGAAAGGAAACTACAAGTAAAACAGAGGAATAAACATATAAACAATCTACATCTAGTAAGGCTTGCATTACCGACCTCCCGTGGCTGCGTTATCTCCCACCACGATCTTTAGTCGTGCAATCGCGGAATGGTACAACATTAGCGGTCACTGGTTATTAACACTGAGTTGCATATCTGTAGTAATCTGTGCTTATGTTGGCTGATGGGCAAGCTCTAGATGTGGAGTTGATACACAGGTACATACCACACAACTTATCCGGCAAATATGCTGGTGTCATTTCTGGATCACTTTGTGTCATTTTATTGTTGAAAGGAGAAATTGTACACGGAAAATTAGCATGCAGATTCTGTTATAAAACGTTTATTTCCACAGTTAAATGGAACAACAGAAACGTTTTTAGGAAAGGACTGCCCCTGAAGGCTGACGACTTAAACAGCAGAGGACATGCCACACCGGGTTCTTGAATAGCGGGCTAACTGTTCCTCTTTCAGCTCCACCCTTCGGGGCGCAAACGTGTCATTAGTCTCCGCGTCGTAAACCTAAACCCTTCGTGCACTGGCTTTGCTCCCTCATTCAAAGTGAGGGAACAGGTTTGAGTTGGGTTAGAAGGCACATCACACTCTATCTGCATTGTGTTCGCTTGTTAGCTAAGTTCCCCATTAATTAACCTTAAGTATGTCCGTCTCATTTCGGAAATTTCTACGACTCTGCTGTGCAACAAACCTGCATGGGAATTTCGATCAGTGCTCCGTTCTTAGAGGGCTTCGTTTGCAAGGTGCAATCAAGAGTTTCTCCAATGATGGATTCGGTAGAGTGGTGGAAAACCTCACAAATTCACAACTCTCCTGAGCTGGCCTATTTTCTGGAATTAGAAGAGCAACTGTCGAAATTCTGACACACCTTCAGAAGTAGTGCTATGTTAAATAAAAGTTATTTTTTTATAAAATTGTTTAAAGCCGAGATTTGTCAGCTAGTTCTACCAAAAGCATTCACCTTTATATCGTCATCTAGTAAAAAAGTTTAAGGAAGAAAACTTAACCGTTTCTAATTTTCTTATTCCATTATCTGCCCAATGCTTCAACTACAACAATTAATACATTTAGAAACGGTTTATGAGTTTGGAACCTCCCTATATCCCCTTCAGATGCTCTCTGATCCTGTGGTACTTCTGACATTACTTGAAGTACATCAGACTGAATATCTAAGACCTTCTCTTCGGAGAGTTGTCCAGATGGGTTGGGCACTGTGTCACCGCGACACAGGGCAACATAGAGGAGCATACTAATGCTACTATATTGGGCAAAAAATACCAAATGTTAATATTTTGGGTAATATGAGTGGGAAATGGAATAAGCACCTTCCTGTTATTAATTATAAAATGCGAGGTCTACTAAGTGAGTTACTACATGTATTAAGTCGTATTCCAGAAAACGTGCCATGCCATATGGAAGTGAAATATGGGGGAATTGAGGAGAGATGAACATGTAAATAAAATTAAAGCCGATTTTTGGAAAAAGGGACGTCAAACTGTGGGATCATGAGGGAGATGGGTTGCTATGAAAATACGGTTAATAGTAAAACAAGTACGGTGAAATACTGGCTTAGACTAATGCAGAGAGACCGGTCCACACTTCGTGCCAAATGCTATAAACACCAGATACAAAATATAACACTAACGTTTAGGGCTGCAGATCTGGAAAGAAGACTCAGAGGAATAGGCCTGGGTTCAATATGGCAACAGACAATGAAAACAATAAAAGCGTATGGAAGATGGTTAAAAACAAGGCTAGAGGATATCAGCAGGCAGGAAATCGATGCAGAACGTAACACTAAAGTCTCCTTGAGCTTATCAAATGAAATTAAACTAACATATGGCAAAGCTGCATATACTTGTTCTCGGGAGAAAGCCGAGCTCAGGAATGGCCTGGTACTTGGAATGCTAAAAAAAGCATGGATAGTTCTGGTAGGAGAATCCGCCCATTTTGTAAAGGGAATGAGGAATGGGTACATATTCAGGCGGAATGTGCCCGCTAGGAACACCTGAAAAAAACACTGTTTCCTGGAAACTTTTTAAGGCAATTAGAGGTTGAAGGGCATGCTGGGATCTGTTTGCTAACCACGCTAATTGGTTTAATATGGGCATTTTTCTAGTCAAAGTGCGGGAAGCTAGAAGCAATTTATTTTCTAGTTATAACGCAATAACCAGTGTAATTATAAATCAATGTTATATGCTTCCATTCATATAAACTGCAAATGTTGTTCAATTTATTTTATTGTTTATTCATTATTAATAATATTGATTTATTTGTATATAATTTTTGTCTTTTTAATTGTGTATCATACTTAAGCATGTACGGTCTACGACCCATGCATAAAATTTATTTGTAATGTGTATATGGAATTTTATAACAATAAAAATACATCTACACCTACTTCTAGTACTGCTACTACTAGTACTACTACTACTACTACTACTACTACTACTACTACTACTACTACTACTACTACTACTACTACTGCTGCTGCTGCTGCTGCTGCTAGGAGATACTGTAGCGATATTATTTTTTCAGATATGTTTGGCATTGTATATTCAGTATATCGATGGATACAAGTAAACAACAACATAGAATATATAATAAAACAACTGAATTTAACAACTGTTTCGTGTCATGACCTCCATAATGCAACTGTTGACACTGCTATCTAGTAGAAGTTTTCGAATTATGTTGATTACATTCACTTCGCGGTATCTATGAGCTCACGATCAAGTAGATTTCTGATTTTTCAAAGTGTTTGTACATAATTGTAATTAAATACTTTTTCAAATGGAAAATAGGAATCATGTGAATAAATAAAATACAAAAAACCGGAATTAATTAGCTGTTAATTATACGAATGCTTAAACGTGTATAAAAATGACAGCATTACAGTATATTACAGTATCTGAATTACGTTCAGTTTGATTCTATGGGTTTATTACGTACATTACTTACGGTTCGACTGGATTGTACACATTGGTGCAACGACTTCGTGGTGTGAAATATTTTTCAGTAATTATTTTGTGAAATTCCAAGTATAGTGTTATAGTGTTATAAATGCATCTGTGCACTAGATGCAATTATAACACTACCACAGTTATTGCATGAAAGAATGATTAGAAGAAAAAAAGTATTTATCATGGAGGATGAAGCCGGAAATAAGGCTACCTTTATTAATTTAATGACTTGAGGCTGCAGAGTTATACTTCTAAAGGCATTAGCTTTGATAAGGATAACTATTATGTATATGTATAATGAAATCATTTAGAGATAGGTATAGCAGGAATTGGAATAATTTGTAACTTGTACTTATGTGTATGTCATTTGGCAGGTGATTGTATCTTACAAAAGGGTTTTGTATACATTTTGTGGTAAAAGATGCGAGAAAGAGACAGAGATGTATATCTGACGCCTCGTCCGCTGACCGCTCCTTAGACAAGGCTGAGGAAAGGGTAAACTATCCTGTTGTTAGGTCACGAAACTTCTGCCCAGGGAATACTTAGAAAGTTCACAGTAAGAAAACATATGGTTGTAACGGGACAGTATTTGAACAAAGTCAGATACAGTAATAATTTAAGAGAAAATGGAAATGTCAGAAAGGAGACGAAAATGTTTCATTATAGGCAAGCCGGGGGTACAAGGCATTAAAACCGCCCATAAACACGTGCGTTATCTCTGAGAACATTTGGCAATCTACAACTAAGGGAGGCAAAAGATGTTTCAATAGAAATCAGCATGTAAGGAAAGTGCCGAAATTTATGAGAGACTGTTCTTGGAAAATTCAGGCTCGTGGGAAGATATTGTAGATCAGGAGGGGGAGAATAATTCTACACAATGGGCATCAGATAAAAGTCAACGAATAAGGAGAATTTAGATACAAATAAATATTTTTAAGATAGCCAATGATGAACATGTAATAAGGAAATAGGATAATATACGAGGTAATTTAATTTAGAGAGAGGCGTGGCGATGTTGTAGAAAACGGGAGTACAGAATCAGAAGTAGGAGATACGGGAGGCAGTCACTCAAAGAGATACGAGAGCATTTACTCAAGAGAGATATTCGAAAGCACTCAGTCTAAGTCATTTCTAAAGTCAGTCGAGAGCAGTCTAAGTCATTCTAAAGCAGCCGAAGGAATTCTAAGTCATTCTAAAGTGACTCTAAAGTCAGTCTAAGTGAGTAGTGAAGTCAGCGACGAGCTATCAGGAAGTAACGTGCCAAGTTTTAAAATAAATTAAATGTTCAACCAGTGACGGACTTTATTAATAGAGTGAACAATTTCCTTCCCCCCCTAATGACTTTAAGTCATTAAAAACAGTCCAAATTACCCCTGAGATCACATTCAATCCCCCTGCATTGAAACCACCCAAAATTACGCCTTACAAGAAATAAATGACTACAGTAATCTATTGAGAGTTACAGATATCAAAAGAGTGTAGAATGTGCCCTGCTATGTTAAATGCTCACAAATTTCCTTTCCTATTATTCCTCCATAAGGGTAGACTGTGGTGTAATGGTGTGCTATTGCCTGCACCGGAATGGTGAGCTATGTTATGTCGAGTGGAGACTGATGTTGGATTAGGCCGATCCACCAGCGGTACTGGTAACCTAACCGGGGAGCGCAGATTCGGTAAATAACTTCCGTCCTGCAAGGGGAAGGAGGAAGGGGAATTGGGTTTAGAAACTTAGTTCCTATGTAAAAATCTATCTTGGGAGTGCCTCCAGCATGTACCTTACTGCGCACGGGCAGTCTGTACTGGCTAAGAATGAAAGCGATAGACCTCATTCACAATGATAATTAAGCATAATAAATCAAGCGAAGATCAACTAACAGCTGATTGAAAATGGCTGCATCTGAGCAGACGGCGGTAGCGTTGATGCATATGCAAAGTACAATAGCTAATTTGCTTGGAGTAATATGAGCAAGGATAGCTTTCTTATAATGCATTTAATCGTTTGTCCATTGACGTCATTCTGTCTACATAGTCGCTGATCTTCAGCTCTCTCTATCATAACTTGCCCTTACACTGAGCACGGAAATCAAGCTGCTGCTTGCTGCTAGCTGCTGCAAGTCCCGAGCGACAGCGGAGAGAGCCGAACTGCTGAGCGTGGCCGCAGTGTAAATGTTGCGCGTGTTATTTTTTGTTAAACATATTGTTAGACGAGTAAAATATTGTAACGGTGGCAAACCTGCTCTTATTGGAATTCGCAATTAATTCATATATATGCACCAACCTCGGGAAAATCCTAGAAACCGGTGGACCCAGTGGTTTTTCATAAATATAAATTGATAGGAGCGGGTATATCACTGTAATGGTGGCAAATCTCCTTTGATTGCATCAGAAAAATATTCATAAACATAAATTTATAACGCATTCTGTACATGGTACAATTCGCTTGAAAGCATTATTACCTAACTTCTGTGAGTCACTACCTGGCTCTCTCCATCGTCGCTCGAGACTTGTAGCAGCAAGCAGCAAAAGTTGCATTTGATTTCCGTGCTCCGTGTATGGATAAATTCTATCATAGAGCTCTACAAACAGAGCAGCTGTGTTCTGATTGGCTGATTTCTTAAGTTTAAGTTAGACGTAGATGCAAAACCTTGGACCTTGCAAGCTTCTAAATTTACGTTCTAATTGTACGTTTATTTTTATGTTTACAGTAGAATAGTGTTTAACTCCCGGCTTTACTACTGAGGCACTACAGGCGGTGGACACTGATGATACATGTGATGAAGGATTTTTTTTTAAAGGAAGGAAATGCTCCAGGCCTCGGTTTAGGGTACCTCCCTGACATTTGTCGTTTATGAGGACTGAGGGAAACTAGGAAAAAAAAAAGTCACGTAGGATGGTCCTGGCGGGATTCGAACCCCAGAACTCCCGCTCACGAGTCCGCGCCTTAACATCCTCGGCCACCCGTGGCGGTATGTGATTCCTTCTAAATGCTTCCATTACAATACATATCATCTAGCTTTTACGTTCAAGTTTAATTTTCATTGTGAATGGCCCATAACTATGTGCAACCAACTTTTGCAGTTGCTTTTATTACATAATCAGCGCGTTTGGAGGGGGATTTGGAAATGTGCACAGTGAAAGCAAAAGAATCAAATGGGTGCATTTTAAAGAATGGTACTCCTATTATAACACTACTGAGGTAAGAATCGTATTACTATCTTATCCACATAGGACCGTCATACTATAAGAACAATGAAGCACATATCAGGAAGCATGCAAATCAAAAAAAAAAAAAATATTATTTATATGTAGGAAGTGATCTTAATACCGAAATAATTCTAGGGAATGAGTTCTAGGGAATGAATTGAACGGAGAGATTACTTAATGCATTTGACAGACATAAAAATATACTGTAGTTTGTTTTATTTCTTTGTGCGTTAATATGTCGAATTAATTTTTGATGATGTTACTGCTGATTATGATGGTAATAATGATGATGATGATGATGATGATGATGATAATAATAATATATTGGCAATTTGTTTTCGTAAATTTCAGTGTTTGACACAATACTCCAACTTTGTATACATAAAATCAGATAGACGAGCTTATGGGATCAAGAGGTCAGAGGGTTAGAGGTACGCAAATAGTTTGTTGCTTTTATAAAACAATAGAATAGTTTTAATTAAGAAGTGTAGACAGATGTTTTCTGAGAAAATATTTTGTTTCTCCAAGCCATATAGGATGCAGGAAAATTTGTGTTCAATTTTTTGCACCATATTACAATCTGAACTGAATTTCCTCCTTCCTGTAAACCCAATCGTGCCTTCATTCTAGATGTGCTGCTTGAAAGCAGTAAAGTGTAACGGTATAGTTCATAAGTTGTGTAAACGGAAATATATTAACCCTCTGCACTGTAGCTGTTTGTGGCAAAATGTACCCATACAAAAACACGTGCCTAATACCATTAGAGATCAAGGGAATGAACATCATTGAATATGGAGGCTGCCTTTGGCAAGACTGGAGCAACAGCACTGCAGATGACTAATATTATTTAGTGACATATGTACGTCTGCAGCTAAAGGTATGGCTTCGTGCAGGTACAAATGTGGAGGTGTACACAGAACAAGAGAACAAACCACTCATAGCCATACAAGCACAACCGAGTTTGCCTTGAGAGGAAGTCTGTAAACACAATTTGCTTAACACAGTCAACTGTAACTCGTACCATGTTGTACGTTATCCAAAGATGGTAAAGTAATCTTCTTTATGTGTAATTAAATTTTGCATTACCGTCCATTTTTGTTTTCTGTTAACAAAAGACATTCTTTTAATAGAAAGTGTTCTCAAACAGACGTCTACTGTCAAACTGAAAGTTTGCACTTTATTATATCTGTGCATCGAAAAAGATAATAATAAATAAAGTCTAAAAGTATCTACGAATTCTAGGATGAATACAGTGAGAGCAGTTTAAAAGTCTCGATACATTGCTCAGCAGGTTTGGCGGTTATATCACGCGTTTTCGCCGGCATTTTCTTGCCTAGACTCGCATCGCTCAAGTACTTTACCGCTTCAAAACTTAGGTACGATATATTAAATAACAGAATTTTATACTCACGACTTGCAGTAGATGCTGAAACGTCCATTTTCCCTGACACTTGACCCAAATTTTCCTAAAAAATGATCATTGACACACATTAGTTCACTATGACTAATGCACAAGTACCTGCAGTATGTGAGAGTTAGTTGATTACACTCTATTTTTCAATGTCTACCAATTACAAATCGCAAGATCTGGGGAATGTGGCCATAAATCGGGATCAATAATTTTGGGATCAAATATAAGGCGCAATTCCGCCATGGAATGATTGAGCAGCTTCGATTTTTTTTTCCTGACCGGTTACAGAACTTTTATAAATAAACTTCTATACTAACTTTAATATTGTTTTTCGTGTCGGGTCCGAACTGCCAGGAAATATACGCCTAAAACTGGTATCCTACTCGCAACTGACTGGACGAGAGAACAGCATCGTGTGTGCCGCGTGGGGTATCTCAGAGACAAGAAAGGTGTAGGTCCGCTGATTGCCTCTCTCTAAGTTTCTTAACTATATTTTTTAATTTTCAAGTATTAAAAATTTCGCTTCAAATTGAACTTTTAGTTCAGCTATTTTGATAACTGCATGTGAATTCTGGAGAATTCTTGATGATATTCGTTGCAGAAAAAACGCGGCCATTTTGCAGAGATAAATGCAACCGCCATTTCATAACTTGAATTTTATTGTTTTTACTATTATTAATTTCTTTAAAGAATGTCTCTTCATTATTGACAGGTATTTAACTATTGAAATCATCATAGGTAATGCCTCTGTGCCTTTTCTTTTGATGTGTACTGTTGACAATGAATGAATACACACACTTATTTATAGAGAGACTGATAAAATACGAGTACATAAGCGGTATTAGCAGCATTCTCAGACGATTAGTCACTCAAAATGGCATAGACAGAGACGGAGATAGTAATGTTGGGGTTGTAATAGAGAACTAAAGTTCTGCCGTTATAAAATCTGCTTCCCTATGGCAGTTTTTCTCATCAACCTTCATCTTATTCAATCATGACGTGTTGTAAAGTCAATATCATTGTCTACGTAGGAAGGAAGATCTCCGAAGGTGTTCACAATGATGGGAACGAGTTGATCTACATGGATGTTGGAGAGACTGTAGAACAAACTTCTCCGCACTTTCCTTTATCAGATCTTTCTTTGCAAGACACCATTGTACTGCCACAAAGCAGATGACCGGAAATGACCTTTGGTCACATAAACTGCACAACATTACTCTGATGTATATCAACAAAACTTCAAATCCATAAAACAGTCACTTCCCTAATGCCTTCTGATCTGAGCACCCAAACAGATGACCCCGCCCCCCGATAGCTTTATCCAACGTTCTAAGCATGTTTCATAAGCTCTGTTATCCTCTGTAGCTCAATGCTCTGATCATACATGATTCTTCTGGTTCGTTTCTAGAGCGAACAAGGCCGTTGAGGAAATACACCTCTTATTTTGGGATAAAAATAGTGTTACTTTCAGAAACATCTTTCAATTGATCTTCATATTCAGAAACACACTCTTCACTGTCGGATAAACTGACAAGTTCTTCTATCTCAGTGACAATCAAAGACATTTTTTCCATGGTACCTGTGCTCAATTTGAGCAACAACAAAAATATTATTGCAGTATAAAAGAACATTTATGCCAGGAAGCCTTTTATGCTGATATAATATGGGGTGAACGATCCTTACCGCAACCGGTTTCGTAGCGCGAGGCCGACCGGCGAAGCTGGTTGCTGTGATGGCGGTGCGGGTGACAGGAAGTCCGTATTAGATATAGTACGGTTTGTCGTGTAAATTATTTCTAACATATATAACATAAACACTTAAAAAAGTAAATTGCTCACGTATATTAAGCAAGGATACTGAAAATCATCAGGAAATTTCTCTTGAAATAATCTCCTTAGAGTACGCGCTGATTCTGTACGCACGTATGAATCATACATGAATTCTCTTTTGGAAATAGAGTACTTGTATTGCCCCATTTCACTTGATACATTTTCACACAATACACTGTATTCCTTCGCCTGACAAACACGTGCCTCTTGCGCAAAATTTCAACTCACACTGAAGCCTCGCGCAGCGGAGGGAAAAGAAAATGTACTCCCCGTTTCCGTCGACATAGCGACATAGCATTGCTGGCCGATCCCACGGTTGCGTCAAGCATTGCTCACCCGGTAGAAAACAAGTTCACTGTTGCAATAACATACGAGTGGCTGACAATAACCAAGGAATTACCATGGTACTACGAAGTTGCTGGGTAACTATTACAGTTTAGGACAAAATTATGTAAATAATTAGAAACTTTGTAAAGAAACTAATTGTTAAAAATCAATGTTTATATCACGTCATATAGAACCGAGCAGAACAGCAGTGCAAAAGACTTCAAGAATGCTCCATTTCGTAGAATTTTAATATACGAGAATGTTCAATTAAAATTAATCATAATTTTCACAACATATCTTTACTCATTATCAACAATTGGATGATCTGTCTTAAAGTAGCTGCCGTTGGATGCAATACCTCTGTCCAATGTTTCTGCCAGTCTTCAAAGACATGCTGGAATCCTTTTTTTGAAAGGTCCTTCAGAATCGCCTCCGCAGCCTTCACCATGCTTCTAAAGATGGAAAATGCCTCCCAATGTTCCTTCAATGAGCCAAAATAAAAAGTCATGTGGAACTAAACTTGGACTGTATGGAGTGTAGAGACACAGTTCACATAACTTTTGTGAGATATTCAGAACAACATTTGCAATGTGCGGTCGGGCATTGTTGTGGTGCAGCATCCAGAACATCTCTGTAGTGCCCATTTACCGTTGTGTGTGCAGGTATGACATACCACCATAACTTTTCCAACAGAAGCAATCACTTTTGCTTTTTTAGTTCTTGATGATGATGATGATGTAGGCAATTCCCACACGGAGCTTTGCTGTTTGCTCTCAGGTTCGAAATGATGTGGCAAAGTTTATTCAGCAGTGATTAAATTTGAAAGAAACTCGTCATCATCTTCAACTGCATGCAAACTTCAGGCGAACGTCCTTTTGTCTTGGAACCCCCCGAGCACAAACACCTCTCATGTGCAATTTTTCAGTTAACAACTTGTGAGTGGCGCCCAGTGAAATTTTAAGAATTTATGAAAGTGTTTCGACGATCCTTCCTCACAATAACAACAGCTAATGCACAAACTGCTCTAATCTTCCTTTGAAATCGAATGCCTCTCCTCTTTAAACATTTTAAATGGTCTTCGAGCTGAGTTCTAGGCCTCCTGTAACTTTGCATTGCATTGGCCTCAGCTAAATATTTGTTGAGATGAAAGGGGATTTCAGAGCAGCACATTGTTTGTCCATTTGGCTGTAGGTGGAACCGAACATGTCTCAACTTGCACCCTCTCACAGAAAGGAACCGGAAGTGACAACGTTTAAACTTGTATCATGTGTACAATACGTATTAAGCTAACATAATATTGTAAAAAAGTTCTGTATTATGTGTAGACATAAATAGAAAGCACTTCCGCGGGAAGTTTTGAACTGATTTCTTATACAGAACTTCAGGGTGATAACGCCACATAGACAGATTGAAGCACGCAGTATATCAAAGCGTACCTTGAAACTATTGCTTTGTGTATCTCTGCGGTGTGTACTTATGACGCCGCATTTGACATCAAATGGATTTTTCGATCGACATAGCACAAATGAAATTTAATATCCGCTTGTAAACAATTCCCCTGCAACCTTTGCATTTGAATTGAGTTCCATTTATTTTCTCATTTATCTCGTGCTTTAACTGTGAAATTATAGTGCCACAAGGTTTTCCTACACTTCCGATATACGATAAATATCGACAGTAACTTGCCATTACTCTCTCGTCATAAAATGAGCGTGAATTGCAAACTCTTTCCGTTGCCCCGTTCATTAATATTTGTGGATACACATCACATTCTCAACTGGCGGTCTAGTAAGACCAAGGTACACATTAAATTGCCTTTTTTGGAAAAGGAAGCAAAGTCGTAAAACCGTTAAGACTGATTTGCTCCCTGCATATTTTCAGATAAGGCAAACTGATGTTTATGGAAATGAGGGATGTTTTTTAAAACAAAACGTTCGTTTCCCTATTCTGGTTGATATTCAAAATGAAATATATTTGCATGTCAAGGGACGGAAATTAATGTCCAAGAACAACTTTCAACATCTTTATGTGTAGGGTGGGTGCCCATTAATATTTTATAGTCGTTATGATTCGCACTAGTGTACAACTTTACTTAGTAACATTAGCTGCAGTCGTAAACCACATGTCTTATTACAGCTTTTCCAGATCCAGGTGATCACGTGGCTTGCAGGAGACCGCAAGGCATAACAGAATATCTCAAGTCTTAATGGCGCCTTGCGGAAACAACCTACATTTATGCAACAATGAATAAGAAATATATAGCAGTTCATAAACTACTTCGACGCACCTCTTCCAACATACTACAAATGTCTGCTTTCTGTAATAACCTCAAAGGGACAGCCATAAAACATACACAGTGGTGGAAATATGCTTTGATTTAACGTGTTATTTAAAATTGAATATAAAATTATTTTAAACCTTAATAAATATTTTAAAAATTCCTTTAGGGTTTTTAAAAATAAAGCAAATAATTTAAGGCATGAAATATTACTAGAACATTGAAAACATAGCGCGTTATTCAATTTAGTGTTTGAACTGGAAGTAGGCCAAACCTGCATTCCAAAGGTGTTGCCAAAACTACGCTCTGGTATAATAAACTGTTCTGTGCTGGGGAATTTTTTATTTCAACTTATGCAAATGTTTGAAGTTAATATAAACAATTAGGACAGAAACTTAGTAAGAAAGTTTCACGATAAAGAGCTTGAATTACAAAAGAATATTATAAAACTTTTAATTTCCATGTTTATTAACTCCTCCATGGGTCGTCTGGGTGGACAAAGCTAGACATGGAGAATTTTTCATTTCTAGAATTATGAAAATCAGCGGTTCTCAAACTTTCTTTGACTGTGGACCCCCTTCAAAGAACTCTCGCTGTCACCGACTCCTAAAATTTAACTTAAAATTTAAAATCTTGATGTGAAATTTTATATATTTTTAAAGTTATTCATTATCGGTTTTACAAAATTTGAAGATATAAACAAATGTTTTTCGATTTTTTTTATTTTAGTGCATCCTTGCTCAATAATGTAGTAATTAAAATAATAATATTACATTAAGAATTATATAAAATTAATATTAATAACAAGTAATAACATTAGTTTGTAATTTTGATTTTTGATTTTTCATACAAGTTGCTACGGAAGGCATCAATACTTTGACCTTCTTTCAGTCCAGTAAATAAGACCAAAAGGTTCCCAGTGTCTTTTCTTTGAACTGCAATTTTAGAGCACCATCTGTTGATATCTCCATGAGCTGGTATTCTTTTGCTGCCGTGATGCCTTCTACAGAGCCTTCAATTCGACGCGTGGCCAGCTTAATGCCTGCCCTGTTTTAACCGGTCCTGTTCCCCCTTCACTTTCCCGCCTCTCAGTGTGCTGACGCGAAGTCTTTGTTCTGTGAAGAAGTTGAACATTGTGAGACCACGTATTTCAGTGTTATTGTGTGTTAGTGCTTTTATAATGCCAAAGAACCCATATACTTTAGCACACAGAATATTCACGAATTATTCCTGTGTCAACAAACTCATGTAGAAATGAGATGGCGATTTATAGATAGATTCCCTGCTGTTCGTGCGCCTTATAAAGAAATAGTTCATAATCTTGTGAATAGATTTAGGGAAACGGAGTCTTGCGTGATAAGAAATCGAAAGTAAAACGCAGTGTTCTTACAAAGGAAAAACTCGATGACGTTGGAGAAAAATTAGAACTAATTTTAAAGAAATCTCTGAGAAAGTTGCACAGGAATCAGGAATTTCGCAAACTTCCACTCGGAATGCCACTAATCTTTTAAAATTAAAACCCTATTCAATAACTGTAGTTCAGGAATTGCAACCACACGATAATGAGAGTAGAGTTAATTTGTACAATTGGGTCTTGGATAAAGTTAATGTTCGCTCTGTGATTTGCGTTTAATTTTTTTTATGGATGAAGCATGGTTTTATGTACATGGCCATGTAGTGACACAAAACAATAGATATTGAAGCGCAGAAAATGCCAATCTTTACACGAAATGCCCAAAAACGTTGTTATTTGGTGTGCTGTAGAAATTTATGCGCTTGAATTTAAGGTACTATGAATATCCACCGGTAAACAGCGTGCCAAGCATATTACCCGTTAAGCCGGCCACGCGTTCTAACGAGAGTTTGTAATTCGTGTAAACGAGTACAGGATCTTTGGTCTATTTTTTTATTGCATCAGGCACAGGAAAAGTCTCTAAAAGTGTGCTGAAAATGTTTAAAAACTATGCGATGAATGACTTTTTCTTCGAAAAAGCTTTAAGAAAAGTTGAGTAATTAGCCTAATACATTCCATGTACCACAGTTCCACCATTTTGACCATTGCTCCGATCTTGTTTTAAACTTGAAAAACTGTTTCAACTTGTTTACAGGAATGTGTTATCTAACAAATAGGCTAATTTTAACAAGTTTCTTATTTCGTCGCTTAGTTCCTAAGATCATAACCTCGTAACAGTCAACGAACTTTATAGTGTTACACAAGTTGACGATATTCATTGTCAATTTATTTGCAAAATTACTCAAAAATGCTTTGAATTCAATGACCTGCTTTTTACAAAATTGACAATTGAGTTTCCCGGTGTAAGCAGTAATAGTACCTCGTTGTGGATGAAGTGAGTTCTTTCATATTGGCTGCAAGTTTAGTAAGCCCTCCAGGCATTGTTCGTGCTCCATCTATGCTAACTCCAAAGCAGTTTGGCCAGTTCATTTTACGAGACATTACATTTATACCGCCACGGGTGGCCGAAGTCGTTAAGGCGCGCACTCCTGAGCCAGGAGGTATGGGGTTTGAATCCCGCCAGGACCGTCCTCCCTGACTGAGGTTTTTTCCAGGTTTTCCTCAGTCCTCATAAATGGCAAATGCCGGGGAGGTACTATAAACTTAGGCCTGGAACGTTTCCTTCCTTAAAAAATCCTTTCCCAATATATCATTTCATCTCATGTATCATCAGTGTCCACCACCTGTGGTGCCTCAGTAGCAAAAACGGGCGTTAAACACTGTTAAAAATGAGACATTATAAACTCCAGCTGTAGTGTATGCCAAATACGAAATGAACATTTTTTAAACGCCCATTACGGTTTCTTGTTTGTAACGTCTCTGCTGTGTTCTAGTTGCAGAGCAAAGTAGGGCAAAATGCGAATTCTTTCTAATAAATGCTCCTTCATATTTTCTGACAAACTGATGATTCACCTCTTATCTGCGCCATTTGACAGAGTTAATGAGGAAAGTACTTGACAGTTTTCTTACTTACCAATGCATAATCATTATTTTTGCAGCCGGCAATATAACAGAAATTGTGTGCGATTTCTCAGTTTTTGCATTAAGCCGAGAAACTTAAAACGATGCCCTCCACAGCATTTTCATTGCTAAATTCACTGGCAGTATTTTTTACCGTTCTCTTGCTTCCGCGAAGCTCCGTCCCTTAATTCTGGGGAAAAAAAAAAAATAGTGTTCTTTGTGACATGTTTTAAATGTTTAATTTCAAGATATCTTCGCAATTTTGACAATTCTATACACTTTTTCTTTTCAAATTCAGCCAGCTGCCGATCTTGAGAATTCACTGCGATAGAACCACGGGTGTAGAAAGAGAGAGGGAGATAAATGTAGTAACAAGTTCCCGCGAACAATAACAGGCTGACATTATTTGAGACATGAAATTACTTATGCAATATGATTTCGAAAACATGCACCATATTTTTTCCCCTTTTTTATTTATATATTATTGTTTATGTTGTGCGCGCTGTATTATTTATTTTTGGGGGAACTTCGATTCGTGCTATTGCCAGGAAAATTATGACATCACATTTTCGGCGTACTTATTTAAAACTCCTTTCGAAAAAAATAATAGCCTTCAATTGTATTCTAATTTACTTTACCTGAATAAAAACTCATTGTAAATTTGTGTCATCTTTCGTTTTCTCGTTATTCATTGATTGTGTCTAAATATTCAACAATACATGCTATTAACACTACTCTAGTGCTTGTGGACCCTCTGGGAGGGCCTCGCGGACTACTCTCTAGATAATCGTATTTATATGCTTCAGTTATTGACGTTGCGATGGGACATTGTGCAGGAAATTGCTTGTAAAACGTATATTCGCAGGATGAACGTATAGCAGGATTCCTTACTTAGAGTAAAGAAATGTATAACGATCATGTTTTTTAAATGCACGCAACACCATTTTATTGTGTTCCCTCCCTCCCTTCCCTACCTCTCTGTCTCAATGAAAAGATCGACCATCACAGGAGTTAAATTGGTTTGGTTTATAGGTTGTCCGCATGCTGTCTATAAAACATTAAAACGTCCATGCATTCATTTCCCTGCTTTTAAATATTCACAAGTTATCAAAGCGAATATTTTGAAGTAGGTTGTCCAAACCCACATAATGCCGAAATCCATACGAACAAGGCTCCATCATTACATTATTCTTAGGAGATTCAATTTCCTGGTGATCACTTTAAGTGTTTGTATACACGAAGGTAGGTCCATAAGTTTTTTCTCTAACTATTTTCTAGGTGTGATAAAGACAAAAAACTATATTTCAAATTTCAATGTATTTACCCTTTATTGCAATACACTTCTCACATCTTTGAATTAACAATTCAACCCCCCTCTCTAAAATAGTCAGAAGTCTTGTCTGCAACGTGGACATAAACAGCATCTATCAGTTCTTCGCCACATTTAAATTTCTTTCCTCGAAGGCCCCTCTTGAGTTTTGAGAAGAGGAAGTACACTGAGAGCTAGATCTGGGCTATAGGGTGGATGATCGATCTCCTTGGAGCCACATTCCTTTCAGCTTCTTTTGCAACAACAGCTGTGTGCACAGGCAGGCGCGTTATCGTGAAGAAGACGCAGACCACTCAGTTTTCCTCACCTTTTCTCTTTGATGGAAGCACGTAGTCTGTGTAGCAGGCCAGCATAGTACTCCCCATTTACTGTGGGGCTCCTTTTCTTGAAGTCAATGAAGAGTATTTCTCCCCAATCCCAAAAGATTGTGTCCATGATCTTCTTGGTTGACTTAGAGGCGGTCTTCGCCAGGTTTACGCCCGGCACTCCATTGATTCCCTTTTAGACAAGGGATAAAAGACCATAGTTTCATCTCCTGCAACAATGATTTGCAGAAGTTCTCTCTCGTTGCCACAGCACAGCTCCAAAAATGCCTGCCTGACTACAGATGACTCGTTGCTGCTTTTGAACTGAAGAAAGAAATATAGTCACTCATCTTGCACTAATCTTATTCATTTTTAAATATTCGTGAATAATTCAAAAACTGTTGTTTTAGAAAGGCTCAACCTTGCTGCTATTTCTGTAACTTTGAGCCGCCGGTCTTTCATAATTCCTCCTTCCACAAGGGCGATGTTTTCAGGAGTTGAGTACCTCCAAGGACCGACCTGCACGCTCTTCGTCTTCAATGTTTTCTCGACTCATTCAAAAAAATTTGGTTCATTCTTTTAGAGTAGAATATAAGGGGGATGCTTCCCTATATACCCCGTCCAACCGCTGTTTAATTTCATTTGGAGTAAGTTCTTCTTTTGTGAAGAATTTTAAAACAGCTCGAAACTCCATTTTGAACATGTAACATCTTCTACAAATAGCCTTCTTTATGTACCTATATCGGAACAACTGAACACAGCGAAGTACAACTGCAATTATTTACTTAACAGATAAGGTATGACACCAGTTAAGGGTTTTGTGAAGGTGATAATCTCTATTGGCGAGGCCGAATACTTGTGGACCCACCCTAGTATATATATATATATATATATATATATATATATATATATAAAGACTGTAAATAAAAACCAACACTTCCTTTACACATTTGAGAACATTAATGCTAGTATAAGGGGAAAATACAAACCGTATTTCAAAGTGCGAGTAGTAAAAACATTTCATTCCCAGCTGAGAAGGGAAACTATGGCTCTCAGCTTTGCTTGCATGTCTTTGATGCCCTTAGAAAAGTCCTTATGATGCAGCAAGCATCAGCCGCGAGGTGAACAAGATGGTGTGCTACGGTAAGAACGTAGTGAAGTGATGTTAAATGAAAACGTTTAACTAGGGTGTTACAATTTAGCGATACCGCTCTAAAGAAAGCCTCTTAAAAACTCGAGAGAACGGTTTTGGAAACGAAATCTGGCACATTTCAGTGTTTAATAGTAACTGTTAATACGTTTGTCGTACTGGGTTTCAAGAAAGGGAAAGAAACAATAATTTAAAGGTTAAATCAACGATTATTGATGTTGGAAACATGCCAAATTACACAAATTTAAAATCTGCGAATTCAGAATAAAGTGTTGTAAAAGGTTACATAAAAATTAAAGAAATTAAAGGTTCTAGTGTACACATTAACAACAAATTGTTGGTATTAATTTCAGAAACAATTAATTTTCTCTACATTTATTTTCAATATTGGAACTAATTCAATGCTCAATAGCCATGATTTTATTACAATTATTAGTACTGTATTCATTCTTTACTATGTCTCAACTTTTTAGTTTAATGCTATTATTTTAGTTTTTCAAAAAGAGTAAAATATCCTTAATATAAGAAAATTTTAATTTTAGAGACACGTGTATTGTACATATTTTTTACGTGTTTAGGGAATACTTAAGTTATTTTGGTGAAAAAATACATACTTTAGAGCTTTTTGGAGGGGGGAATAGTGTTTAACGCCCGTTTTTACTATTGAGGCACAGGTGATGGACACTGATGTTGCATGAAATGAAATGATATATTGTGAAAGGATATTTTTTAAGGAAGGAAGTGTTTCAGGCCTAAGTTTAGAGTACCTCCCCGGCATTTGCCAGTTATGAGGACTGAGGAAAACCTTGAAAAAGCCCCAGTCAGGGAAGACGGCCCTACGGAATTCGAACCTTAAACCTCCCGCTCAGGAATGCGCGCCTTAACTACCTCCGCCACCCGTGACGTTCCATACATACTTTGGAGTATTACAGTTCCTGAAAAATGTGAAAAAGGATTTTCTAAAGTGCAACCTAAAGCAGAGACTTAAAATCGCTTGCTACAACGTAGAAAAGTTACAGTATATGCTGATAAAAACCTCAAACGTAACGAAAACACAAAATTAGTGATCGATAATAGTGAAATGTTATTGTAATAATTTAAATATACCTTTAAGTTCTTATGTGTTAAAGCAATACTCTTTTCCATTATAGGTTGTAAATAACTCTGTTTTATGGATTCTAATTACACTCAAAATAAAATATAGTAAATCAGTTAGTAATATAACTAGGTACTTATAGCTGGATACTGTGAAAACTATTTTTTACGTTTGTGTCCCATTTCGGTTGCAATTTCAAAGGATTTAACAAGTGTCAGTATGTAAATACACTAATAAAGTTTTGAGTTCCAGTTCAAAAAGAATTTTACCTTAAAATGTAGAAAAAGGTGTAAAATTGTGTATTAAAAACTTTATGGGCATTAAAATAAAAAAATATAATTATATATTTGCACGCATCTGTTTTCTACAAGAAGAATTCTGTCACCCTCTTTAGGGTTATTTAATTAAGTTGCCTTTTCCCAGTGTAAAGCACTTAAATTTTATTCATTTTGGTGAATTCAGTAAAAAATTGGCGTTTTTCCCCGTAATTCCAAAATTGTAAACAAGTTAGGTGTAGTCTTGAACTAGTAAATATCCACTGCTTGCTTCTTTTCCTTTCTATTTGGATTTCAATAATTGTTCTTTCTGATTTTTCCTTCTGATTTCTGGTTGCCCTTATGGTGATTTTCTGTCTTTAATGCTTAGGCTGATGCAATTTTTTTTAGCCCTTCTGTGTCCTAGTTCATTTATGATGTTCCCATGTGATATCTACCGGATGTCTAGTTTTTCTGTGAGTTTTCATTTTATTTTTAAATATTATGTTATCTCAATAGTGTTTAGCTTTATTTTGTTTGTGCAGCGCTTTTGTATCCACGATTAAATACAAGATAAACTTTATAAAAATAAGCAATGAACAACATAAGTAATGTCATACCATGGTAACAGGTGCACCATTGAAACAAAATCTAAACACAAAAAATGTAGAAATAGTTAAAGAAATCGCAAGGGCAAGGACCTCTTCTTGGCAGGAAACTTTGAAAATGCTGTCTCGAATAACCATACACGTGAATGTATATCTACACGCATTATACATTACAATGTGTATATTTGCAATCTTTTCAGAAATAAACGTGTTGTTTTAAGTACTTGTGCTTGTTCTTGACCAATGTATATGATTTTTTCTCTCTCGCCCCCCCCTCTCTCTCTCTCCCCCGCCCAGTTCTCTTTTCGCTTCCCACTGTACTTCTCTCTATTCTTAAATCCCACGTCTTGATTCTGTTAAGTTCAGACATTATATGCTGTCTGCCCCTCTTCTTTTCAGAGTCCTAGCAGCATCAACGATGTCTTTGATTGTAAGCTTTTTCTTTCATGTCAATGGCGTATTCTGCCACTCTATACAATGTTCAAGATTCTGTTTTTCATTTCATTATTTCTTTTTCGTTTATCTACCAAGAGAACTGCATAATATGTTTAATTAAAATAGCCTAAATTTTATATTGCTAATAATTTTATCTTAAAAGCAATGATAATTATTGAAATATAGCAGGGTTTGGGATGACACGGGCACTGAGATCTAGTGTTGACATTTCATAAACTTGTTATGTTGGTGCCAATGAGTGTAGACAGTTGTACCTAGATAGGCGAACATTTTCCGAAAGAATACATTTAAATAATCTTTTCTTCGTAGGTGAAATAAAAGTCGTCATGTATGGTGAAGCATCCCTAGGGCTTCAGACAGTTTGCCCCCAAGTCATTACAAATAGATCAGCCAGTTTGGCGGCACGATTCCAAGATACCTTGCAATCACTTTTGTTTTTCCCCGGAATGTTTTGCCTATGAGCTCGTTAGCCGAGACTTGGTGAGTAGCGGGAGAGTAAAGAGAGTAGAACAGATCAGCCATACAACAATACACAAACCATTTTAAAAGATCAGACTTCTTGCCAAATTATCAAATGAGGTGTACACCTTCATTCTCTGCACGTTTTTGGCATCTCTATAGGATCCATCACTCGGTATAGTTCATTTTGAGAAATCAAGGCGAATATCATCTATGTATACATCATAATTCTTGTATGGTGTGACAGCATTTTTTAATTTAATCGAGAGATAATGGTCATAGGCTGTTAAATCGGAGTATCGAGGAGGCTACAACTTTGTCTTGTGGAAACACACTGTGAATTGTTCTCATGGAAGTATTCGCAGTGTCAGTAGTGGCAAAGCCCTGTTCAAAATTGCATGATCACACTCCCTGACGGTTAATTCTCTGAAAAAAAAAGGGGTTAGAATGGTATTCACATAAGTAACAGAATCAACTCTTTGCTCAAAAACAAATTGGCCCTATGATTCTTTCAGCACTGAATTAATCGTGCATAAAGACACGCTGCACTGTTGTAAACATAGAGGCATTAGCTTTATGTATATTGTCGTATTAAGAAACGAACAACACACACCCGGGAACAGCTGCGCTATGACTGCAAGGTCAACATGTAAGTAAGCAGATTTTAGCCCCCTCTACGATGCGGCAAAGGAATGGAGGTTCCCTTATAGCAAAAATCCCGCCTTGCGGGAGCAAGCATCGCTAATGTTACACTATCTTGCAGAGCTGCAATATATGGGACCTATTCTAATCAGTGGCGAGGTGAGTTGAAACCTTTAAACGTTGACACGTATTAACCGGTGACCTGCCGAGCAGTGGACATCCAGATTAAACAATGAATTCCAAATGTATGTACTTTTCTGCTCCTTCCTGTCGATGATTACTATTTAAGGACGCTCTTTAACTTCTCAGGTCACCAGCATCCCCATTCAATATGGAGCGTGAAACGGCCGATAAAATTTGCCTTGAGGCCTCGTCTTTCAGGATTGAGGTGTTTTACATGCCGTAAATCTGTCATATTGGACCCACGGCTCTACTTCCCTCCTGCATGAAGTCATATTTAAGATTTTTATGCCGGTAAAAAAGACATCGTCTCTGACCGGGATTGAAGCCGCGATCTTGACAAGTGATGGTGGCTCTCCGAAGCACTGCCTTTCAAATGCATGTATACTACATTTGCAGCGATGCGACCGACAAATGTCTTAAGAAAAGTTTGTGTTTGTTTCTCAACTATTTGCCTCCTTTATCTTAAAATGCTTCACCATTTGCTCTCACTATACCAAGGAAAACCCTAAACTCTTAGGTTTTGCACTGTGTAATCACGTGTTTTCTTGTGTTGCAGATTTCCCAATCCAACGCGAGAGTGGTAGCATTGAGAGATGTCCAGAGGGACCTTACTGGTTTCTACAAGTGCGAAGTCTCTGCCGATGCTCCTTTGTTTCACACAGAGATCAAGTCTGGGCTTATGATAGTAGTTGGTAAGACTCCAGTTTTTTGCTTAAGATGTAAACGGTAAAACTTTCAAGTCCTTTCGTAGGACAAACCCGTACCCCTTCTTTTTCCCCGATATTATATGAAAACATTTGCATTCAAAATTTTACTTAAACACGTATTCTTAAGATCTAGAATGTACATTCTTTGCCGTATTTCTATAAACAAATTAGAAAAATGGCAATTTCTCCCCATTTCCAGGTATTCTGACATGTTCCATTTACCTTAAATGTCAACCTCCTACAGAATCATCAGTTATCATCCATATCCGTCTTTCAGTAGATTGTCGTTCCCCAAAAGTTATATAAAGTGTCATTAATTAATATGCATGATAATGCAATAACTTTGCTTGCTGTTTATTTACAAATTGATAAATCCCATAATGGTAGACCGTTTTGGCAATAAAATTTGCAGCTGTTTATTTGTCAAACATGTATATTTTTAAGTCTACTATTAAATTGTTAAACTTAAAATGCTGCGTAAAATCCTTTAATAGAGTATTTAGATGAACTAATGAAATATTTTGGCAAATGAAAGCGTTCTGTATAAGAACAAAATGCAATTCAAATTCATTTTAAAATATTTGGTTATGACACTTTTCTTGCAACTTTGTGGACAGTGGAAGAATAAGTTGATGTTTCAACTGCAGGGCAGGAATTTCAAATTAGTATATTTAAGTGGCTATACGTTTTATTTTGAATGTTATTGTTAACATTGAAAAACATACATTTTCCATTGTGCTTCAAATATAAATTTAAATGTTTCGCTTTTTAATAACTTTCTTCTATAAACACTGAATATGCATGTTTTTGTTCTTCTTACGATTAATTTAAATTGTAATAAAATAATAACTATGGACTATAAAATATTTTAGCTTGAATAAACATCTTAATAACCTCACCCCACCTCACTGAATTCCCAGCGTATAGTATTATTGCTAGCTCTGCAGCAGTGTTATTGTTATTTTCGTACATCAAATATTGAGCAGAACCTATAAATATTTCCTGTTTTCACATTGTTAGGAATATCTGAGTATACTTTAATTAATAAATAAATGAATGCTTTGTTTTCCTCCTACACCGAACTATGTTAGCCCCTGTACTGTACCGAAAGAGGTTCCAGAGACGTGACAACGTTGTTTCCTGGGTGAATTGTAATACAGTGCATTCCTCACGCATTTCATGTCAATGTAACATAAATAAATAGCTGGATGACTGTAATCACACTTCCAGGAAAAAGGACGGGCAAGGCTTAGTCTGTACTACATTATTAGAGGAGTGCAGAGAATAATATTGAGAATTCCAGCGCTAGGAGCGGCTTCATGATGATGATGGTGATGATAATAATAATGATGATGATGATGATAACGTCAATGATAATTGTGGTATTAGTGTTAGTAATTGCAGTGATTAATACCGAGGGTGCCAAAAAAGTATACACACTTTCACAGTAGATATCTATTTAATGTATTTCAAAGTTGAACCGAAAAACAACAGTAATGTGTAGTATGATGTTCTGTAAACAGATGTGACTCATATACATTATGATAGCGTTGCTACGTGACAGGTAAATCAACAATGAACAAATGAAGCCAAGATCATCGTATGATGTTCTGTAAACAGATGTGATTCACACTACTTTATGCTAGCGTTGCTACAGCAAAATGTAGTCAAAATTATCGTTTGAACAGCGGAAAGCAATTTTGAAGTGGTATTGGAAAACCGAGAGTGTTGTTGAAGTTCAACGGCAATGGAGACATGTGTACAGAACAGAACCGCCAACGCGAGTAACAATTGCATGCATTCGAGACAAATTTAAGACTCGTGGTACCGCATGGAACAGGATGGTGCACCAATACATTACCTCCGAGATGTACGTGCGTACCTTGATTACAATCTTCCAAAGCAATGGATAGAAAGAAGAGGTTCGATTGAGTTTCCACCACGTTCTCCGGATCTAACTCCGTTGGACTTCTACCTAAGGGGAACTCTTAAGGATGTTGTATACTGTAGAAAACCAGCTACACTGACAGCACTTCGGGAAGATATTGAAACGGCATTTGCTGCAATCGCTGAGGAATCTTTCGCAAACGTTGCTCAATCAGTAGTTCAACGTACTCAGAAGTGTATCGACGTCGATGGTAGGCATTTTGAGCAACTGTTGTAACTGTAAAAGTCTAAGACAATTAGTGATCAACATTATCTATTTGTTTGAATGCAGTTTTGTTATGTTAACACAGTTTTTTCTTTGCTAGAAGTGTGTATACATTTTTGGCACCTATATAAGTTATAATTTTGAGGAAAGTTTAGAAGAGTTATGAAATGGGTATTTCGAAAGGAGTAGCTTGATATTTATCTAGTCAGAGATGTATTTAATGGTGTTTTCCTGGTATTTAATGAGTCTAAATTAAATGATCTTTGTTCTTGACTTATCTACACTTGAAGACTTTACCATGTAGTCAAGGGTTGCGTTGATTGATCTTTACTATAGCTTATATTTTCGGGTTATAAATCGGCGAATCTCTCTGCAGAACCTTGAAGTTAAATTCTTTGTGTTTTGGGGGAAAAATATATCTATCCCTCACTTCTAGCTTAACACAACTTCAGCACTTATTTTAATGAAAATGTTATATACACACAAATGGTGCACTTAGTAAGTAATAAGAAATAACAATGTATAACACGTGAATGGCAACAATATAAGAACACAGCGCAACAACAAACGAATAACATTCATTATTAAGATAACGCTTCTTTATTTTCAGGGATTCTGGGACTGAAATTTCTATTGTCTATATTTCTACAGCTATGAAATCTATAATTTGCACACCTAAAGGTGTTTACATTAGAAAGTACGGCACAAAGTTTCAGCAGTTTCTGTTGAATAGTTTTGAAGAAATTAAATATTCAATTTATTCAGAATTTGAAATTATCAATATTCTCGCGCATCAGCCACTAAGTTATTAGAGTACTTTTATTATTTTATAAATTCTGTTGGTTTCACTCTCAATCTCTGCTATTACTTTTAAGGATTTTTTGTGGACTTAGAAAATAAAAATTTAAACTATTTTTGTATTTTTTAAGGTGAATTACTAAAAGAGATTTTGAAAACAAAGACTGAAGTTGTAGCAATGGACCACATTCTGATAAAAAGGTATGACAATAGCATAAAAATTACTACGACTGGAGCAAATAGAGTATAAAAAAATTGCAAAAAAAGTTCTACAAACATGTATCAAGATTCAGACTACCTGATTGCCCTGCCTGCATATGTCACACCTTCCCTCTTTTGTCTGACAGTCTCTCTCCTCAATTTCACCACTTTTCCCTTGCGGCGAGCTGCTTTCTTCCTCTGTGATGAGACTTGTAGACTGTCATAAATCCTCCGGTTGTCGCGTCTCTTCAAAATTGTTTCCTGCACACTAGACACTGTAGTGGTATTTATTTCTTATTTCAATTCTTCTGTTGAATTCTGCAATAGAATTTCTATTCGATAGCAGGACACAAAAGTAATTTTGGGGCACTTTCGACAGATCAATGCAATGACCCAGTTTGATTCTGTGTACCTCCAGGCACACACCGGAATGAGAGCTCACCACACGCTAATCTCTGTTCTGTAAGTTTTACTGTGGCTCTGAGGTGTCCTCGGCAATGCTTCAGTTATAAAAACGCCGTGATGTGAGACCTTGGGGCCGCTTCCCATACTGAGGTTTTGCATCTGGTGATACTTAATTGCACATATTGCTTGCCTACAGTACATTGATTGTGGCAGTGGCGAGTATCCCAGCACCTCGCCCTCCTCTCTTCTTGCAGGTTTCCACCAGCAGACCAGCAACGTTGTTGACACATTCTTCTTTTGTCAGTTCAACTGTGCTGTCATATACATTTTCATTTACTACATGATTAAACGTTTTGAAATCACCATCTGACATCACAGTTGTATAGAGCATCGTGCACTCTGAAACAGATCGCTTCCATGCTGCAAAGTCCTTCATAGTTTTTATTGCACTCTCCACCCTCTATGGAATTCGGTTGAATCATCTCCTAATTCTGTAGCTGTGACCACACACAGTAGACAATATTTAGAAATAACAATGTAATCCAGTCATAATATCTATAACAATTCCAATATTGTAATTGGAAGTAAATCCTCGCTTGTGCTATGAACCATCATAACTTACTGCAACATCAATTACAGCATTTTCATGGATTACCTCTCACAGATTTATATGCCCTTCTGACAATTTCCCTGCATTGATATAAAGCACTTTCCTTTAGCGTTTTACTGTGTTCGGCCAGTGTTTTCATTTGCCTGTTAAGGGTTTTAGAATCCATGCCAGATATACCTAACACACAGCAACGCTATGACCCACACCCAAACCCAGAAATGCACAATTTTTCTGTTCACCTCAAAGTAAGGTCTCTTAGATTTGTGGTTTTCTACTCTAGGGCTGGAGTAAGCTTTCCCTGGACTAAACGCCACATTCAGTGCACTTTAAAACTAATTTCACAGCGTTTTTCTCTACATTGTCCTGTAAGCGACACTTAGGCATACTGCACATTGCTTATAAGCGGGATCAGGAAACTAGAATACAGTAAATATATTTAATATTTACACCCAGACCAGCTCTGTCATATGTACTACTATATACACCGTTTACAGTTTCAAATGCACTACTATTTACGCGAACGAAAAGATATAGCATGCATGTTATCGTTTACTATATAAACACAATATTACAAGCAACACGGAACACCTAATTTGAGCGAAAACTATATTTACAAGCTAAAACAAAACGGTGAGCAAAAGAACATCGTTTTCCAAGCAAGTCATCATTACTTTGAAGCAAGACTACCAGGGTGATAATGAAAACAGTTAGCAATACTTTTTAAGCCTCTTAATATTTTTCATCATCGTAACCTACAGACTTTTCTCTCACTTTTCAACATAGTCTCCATTTTTTTTGCACACATTTTTCCCCGTCGTTCTGCAAGTTTGAAAATACCCTTATGATAGAACTCCGTTCCAGCTGCACGAAGACACTGACGCACTGCTTTCCGAATATTCTCCACCTTCTCGTAGTGTTGGCCTCGCAGTTGTTCCTTAACAGAACCAAAAAGATGGTAGTCGGACAGTGCCAAGTCGGAACTGTAGGGAGGATGTGGAAGAGTTTCCCACCCAAATATTCTGATCTTCTCCATTGTGACACGTGCATTGTGAAGACGCGCATTATCCTTTTGAAGGATGATCTTCTTTCCAGAGCGTTTATCGCGCAATGCACGACGGAGCTTGCAACGTATCTGGATATAGCGGGCAGTACTTATGGTTTATCAGGTTCAAGAAAATCAACCAGAATGCAACCCTGTGCATCCCAGAAGACGCTACACATAGCCTTCCTAGCAGATCTTACTGCCTTCGCTTCTTCTTCGACGGCGAATCCAAGTGGTGCCATTCCATACTCTGGCGTTTTGTTTCAGGCTTGTAATGATGGAACCAGCTTTCATCGCCTGTCACAATACTCGTCAAAAATCACCATTTTTATTTTGAAATCTCTGAAGATGGTTTTGGCTGAAGTTTGTGGTCTTCGGTCAATAAACGTGGGACCCAACGGGCACAAACTTTTCGATAACCTAAGCTTTTTTCACTTCTTGCATTGCACTATGTCTTACTGCAAGTTTTGTAGCGATTTCATCCACAGTAATACGTCTATCTTCTCTAATGGGCTCATCAACTCTTTCCTTGTTGCGTTTCGAGGAGCCAGTTCGCAGGGGACCGCTACGAGGCTCATCTTGGATATTCGTTTTCCCATCTTTGAAATGTTTCACCCATTTCCTAACACTGCTAGCATCCATGCAGATATCTCCATAGGCACGTTGAAGTCTGAGGTGAATTTCTGCAGCAGATTTCCCCTCTTTAACAGGAATTGCTTTAAAGAAGATAATTTTGTCAGGATGTTCTACATAATTATGTAGAGTTCTGACCTTAACTCTATAATGGAATTATTAAAATCTTTAAGGCGTAAAAGTATTTAGTACGTTTATAAGTTAGAATAAATTGGAATTTGGTTTGAATCCACAGCGGCAACCATGGTTTTTGCGTTCAAATATAAATACAATGAGAAACCTAAGGGACAAGTTCTTAATTTTTGGTATAGTTTGATAATGATATCAATAAGGATCAAGAACGGCAGTGTATGCTGTCAAACACTGAACTATAACTACCATAATATCTAAACATAGCTATTATGTAATACTTAGCATTGAATTTTTTCGATTTTTTTCGATTTTTTCACCCCGTAAAATGTCAGATAGCCGTAAGGTGTCAAGGACTTCGAGCTCATTTGTACCACATTTTCAGATATTTATAAGATTAAGGATCCCACTCCAGTACACCATCATCCCCATTGGGACAAAGCAGAGCACCGGCACCTGCGCCAGCCTCAGAAGTCCGCTACAATACCATGGAATTCCCAAATGAGATATGGCCTGGTATTGGACAAAGAATATAAGGACTCAAATGTAATTTAGCCTCGTTTATGAAATACACAAGGATATTTACTGTTAGTAAAGCAGAAGAAATTGCTGCTTGGGTAAGCCTAGAATTTTTAAAACACAAAATATGGTATTGAAGCTCAACGTTATGGAGGGGTGTAAATATACCCCTTGCAGGCACACAATGGAATAATTTCTTACGTTTAGTTATGTTCTCTCAAGTGTTACGAGGGTAGGTCCATAGGTTTCCAGCCTCCCTTCACAAAACCCTTATCTTATGTCATACCTTATCTGTTAAGTATAATAATTGTGGCTATAACTTCCGGTACGCTGTGTTCAGTTGTTCAGATATAGTTGCATAAAGAAGACTATGTGTAAAAGATTGTGACATGTTCAAAATGGAGTTTCGACCTGTTATTAAGTTCTTCACAAAAGAAGGACTTACTCCAAATGAAATTAAACAGCGATTGGACGGTGTATATGGGGAAGTATCCCCCTCATATTTTACTGTAAAAGAATGGGCCAGACTTTTTTGAATGGGTCTAGAAAGCATTGAAGACGAAGAGTTTGCAGGTCAGCCCTACTCATTCACTCACTCACTCCTGGAAATATCGCTCTTGTGGAAGGAGAAATTATGGAAGACCGGCGGCTCAAAGTTACAGAAATAGCAGCAAAGGTGGTCTAAAACAACAGTCCATCGCATTATTCATGAACATTTAAACATGAATAAGGTCAGTGTCTAGACTTCTTTCCTCAGTCCAAAAGCAGCAACGAATTATCTGTTGTCAGGCATTTTTGGAGCTCTGCCCTGGTAACGAAGGAGAAGTTCTACAAACCATTGCTACAGGGGATGAATCTGTGATACTCTACTACGATCCCTAGTCCGAAAGAGAATCAATGAAATGGCGTAAACCTGGCGAAGCACCATCTCTAAAACCCAAGGTCATCAAGAAGATCATGGCCACAATCTTTTGGGACTGTGAAGGAATACTCTTCATTGACTTCAAGGAGAAGAACACCACAAAGCTGAATGGTGGCGTGCGCCTACTTCACGAAATGCGCCTGTTTTGCACACAACTCTTGAAAAGGAAGCTGTGATAAATGTGACTTCAAGGAGATTTACCATCCACCCTACAGCCCAGATAAACTCCCAGGAAATTTAAGTGTGAAGAAGAAGTGATTGCCCATTTTGCAGACAAGACTTCTGACTATTTGGGGGGGGGGGATGTAAATGTTAATTCAAAGATGTGAGAAGTGTATTGCAATAAAGAGTAACTATATTAAACAGTGAAATATAGTTGTTGTCTTTATCATACCTAGAAAATGGTTAGGCCGGAAACTTATGGATCTACCCTCGTAATTAAAATGTTAATGTTGTAAAATGTATAAAAATATTTACCTAATGTAATTTTCCTGATTATGTTGCTCCTGTACTTTTATACAATAAAATGTTCTCCGAACTAACTGTTACACTTTACCTTATTGCAGATATTCCCCAAGGAGACCCGAGTATGCTGCTGGAGAAGACAAAATATCAAATGGGAGAGAAGATACGGGCTAACTGCACTTCGAAACCTTCGTACCCGGCCGCTAACCTCACGTGGTTCGTTAACGGGCATCAGGTAATATACATCATGTCTTCTGGTGCAAATGAGATAGGAAGCATTGCAGACGTGGCGTCTCATATCATCATTTATGCTGAAGCATAATTAATGGCTTTGCTATGAAAATTAATACGACATACGCTAGCATTCCAAAAGCTGTACGCACTTAGGATATTAATTATGTACGCGGACATTTAGATAGAGTGACAGTGGTCTCCAGTTACACATAGAGTAATGCAGGATGACAAATCTGTCTGCTAACAGTAGCGCAGTGTTAACCGCTAAAGAAATGATCTCATAGTGTAGGCTAATGATGAGGAAGGCAGTTCAGGGTGAAGTGTTTGACTGTTTAATGATGCCGGTTGCCATATCTCTGTCAACCTGTGCTGGCAAACAGATAGGAAGTAAAAGGACAAATCCAGGGTTCTACAGAACTTGTGACGACATACTATAAATGTTATACGTTGAGCGATTGGATAAACCATGTTACTGACTTAAGCTCATATCATATCATTGGTCGCTCATTCATTCCCTTGCAAAGGAAAGTTTGTGTCTCTTTAATACACTTTCTATTTATGAAGTAGTTCTATTCTGATAAAAAACTTGCTTTTCAAAATTCAAAAGTGCCCAAGTCTCCTGAATCTCATAAACGAATTGCTCTTTGTGTACTACAGCCATAGTATTTTATTCTTATACAACAACAACGATTAGTTACACCACAATATTCACTTTTGTATACATTTCAGTTGGTTGGTGTTCAAATTTAAAGTTTTGGTAACAATTAAATGCGAAACCAATAAACTTGAGGAGGGAAAGAATTATTGCCGAGGATTAGGTCCGATTTACAATGAAAATTAAACGTAAACATAAATAAGACGTAACACGTTAACTTAGTAGATATAGGCATTCATAAAGAAAGAGGCAAACTTGCGTATTAGCCAATCAAAAATAAGAACAAGCGAAGATCCACTAACAGCTGAGTAATATGAACAAGATTGTCTTTCTTATAGTGCAATTAATCTTTTGTCCGTTGACACCATTCTGTCTATAGAGTAACTGATCTTCCGCTATCTCTACCATAACTTGCCCTTACATGGAGCATGAAAACCAAGTGCAATTTGCAACTCCGGTTGCTGGCTGCTGAAGTCCCGAGCGACAGCGGAGAGAGCCGAACTATTATGGGTGGCCGCAGTGTAAATGTTGCATGAATTATTTTTCTGTTAAACATAATGTAACCTATGCGTTATCCTCCGTAACTTTTAAATATAAATTGATAGGGGATGTCGGTCCTTGTGGTGTAGTGGTAGCCATACTGGCCTCCTAAACCCAAGATCGCGGGTTCAAAGGATCGATGGATTTTTTTCGGGGTGTAGAAATCCAAAGTATGGCTTCCTTCGGAAGGGAAGTGAAGCCGTGGGTCCCGTGTCGTACATTTACGGCACGAAAAAGAACCTAAGTCTGAAAGAAGAGGCCTCTGAGGAAAATTTGTCGGTCTTTTCACGCCCTGAATTGAATGGGACGTTGATGACCTGAGATGTTAAAGAGCGTCCATAAATAAACGAAATCAACAAAGGCGGATGAAATGTCACGGTGGCAAATCTGTGCTAATTGGAATTCGTAATTAATTCTAGAAACCAATGGATCCAGTGATTTTTTGTAAATATAATTTGATAGGGGTGGGTAAATTGCTGTATGGTGGCAAATCTCCTTTGATTTCTGCAGGGAAAAAAAATTATAAGCATCAATTTATAGCGCATTCTGTGTGTGGTATTATTCGCTTGAAAGTCTTATTATCTAGCTATATCTGTGGAAATCACATTGTTGAACTGGTAGGTTCAATTGTTCCTAGCGTTAGCCAGTATTCGAAAAACGCGGTCAAGCACGAACAAGCACGAACACATCGAATAAAATTATATGACCTTTCACACTCTATGCCTTTAAACTGAGGAACAGCGCAGAAGATATTGCGGATCTTCAGTGCTGATGCTGTGGATAAACGGGTGGTGTAAACAAGATGGTTCAAGAAGTTCCAGAAAGGCAGCGAAAACCTTGGGGATGATAGACATGAAGAGTGACAACCATGCAAAGAGAGCGACTACTGAGGCGACCAACACTTGACGTTACACGCAGAATAAATACTCTCCGATCAACTGTTGCTGTAGCCTGCAATCCGGAGCGCCAGCGGAGAGAGCGGAACTACTGTTTGCGTGGCCGCTTGTAACAGTGTAAATGTTGCACGTGTTCGTTTTTTGTTAAACGCAATACCTATGCGTTGTCCTCCGTAACTTTTAAATATAAATTGATAGGGGATTGTTAAGGGGTAAAATATTGTAACGGTAGCAAATCTGCTCTAATTGGTATTCGCAGCTAACACACACACACACACACACATTAACCCTAGCTAACCTCAGGTAAATCCTAGAAACCGATGGACCCAGTGGTTTGCTGCGGCTTGCGCTGCGACTTAGCGACCTACGCACGCCTCCTTTAAATTGATAGGGGCGGTTAAAACACTGTAATGGTGACAAATCTCCTTCAACTCCGGAATAAATAAATAAAAAAAAAATCAATCCATCTGGACGTGAGAATTTAATACCACTGTCTTCGCAACTATAGCACGACGCTCTAACCGCCTGAGCTATCATGCCGTTGCACTTGAGAGCCTAATTATCTAGCTATATCTATGGAAGTCACTACCTTTGGCTCTTTCCGGTGACGCTCGGGACTGCAGCCAGCACTATTGGGTTGCTCCGAGCGTTACACGTTCTCCGTGTTAGGTTAAATTACTTGTAAAGGACTTGACACAGCAATTCAACCATACGCTCCATTTCCATCAGCAAAACATATATCAACTGGATCCCTGAGTTCAATGGCTTTGAAGGTGACATGAGCTGACGCCTGTTTTGCATTTCTGTCACGTCAGCAAAAGAGTCTATTTTTGCTAGGCAGCTGATACGCAAGACACTTCAAGACACCATCATCACTGGTCGGCAGCCCGTGAATCTAGCCTTTAAGAATAAAAATCACCACAGTACCAAAAGAAGGTTATGCTGTGTGTTTGTGGGATATTATGCATTAGAACTGCTGCCAAGCAATCAACGCCATTGTGTATTCTCAGTCAGCTGAAATAGGTCTATGTAAAGCTGAAAACTAAGGAGCCCGCAATTGTGAATCCAAAGTATATTCTTCTTTAGCATGTTAATGTAAACTCAGATAGAGTTAAGGTGGCTTAAGCCATTATCCCTCTTGGTTGGGAGATAGTGCACCCGTCAAGTTCCCCAGACAGTGCACGGCGAGGAGAGCATTTCCGAATCTTTGTCAATTTGGAAACTACGTTAGGTGGATTATTTGCTCCCCGTCCTTTGGTATTCTGTCACAAAATCTTTCATCCCGTTGGCAGTGATGGTGATCTTGTTTAATACTAACTTTTTTTTTAACTCACGACTAGATGCTTTGAAATGTATGGTGTATAGCTGACAGAACGTTTTGGTTACCGATTCGTCAATGTTTCATTTTGTAACACACACTGCAGAAAGCATGAGGCACATTAGAAGAGCAGTTGTCAAGGTAATATGGTTCTCGTGAAGATGTGATAACACACAAGCGACATGCTTTCCTTTGGCGATTTTCATTTGTTGCATCGCTATTTTTGAACGTTCGTTTTCCTGAACTGTCCTCCAATAACATTTGTCATGTTCTTTTATGATTTAATGAGGTTGATTAATTACAATTTACTAATGAATCCGTTGTAGCATTGATACATGTATCAACATTTCTTTCGTTCAAATGAAACATTAAACACGGGCGGTGAACCTAAAAATTGCAACTTAACCAGACTTAACCAAGAGGACATTTTGAACATTTCATTAAGAAAGAAGTTCATGTGGTATGCTGGTACGTTCTGTTTCTGTGTGTTTCCCATGATTAATGTACTATGAAGAGTTGTAGATTTTTTTTAATTGATTTATTTATGGACGCTCTTTAACATCTCAGGTCATCAGCGTCCCATTCAACTCAGGGCGTGAAACGGCCGACAAATTTGCTCAGAGGCCTCTCTTTCAGGCTTGAGGTTCTTTTTCGTGCCGTAAATGTACGACACGGGACCCACGGCTTTACTTCCCTTCCGAAGGAAGCCATACTTAGGCCCGAAAAAAATTCATCGACCTGACCGGGTTCGAACCCGCGATCTTGGGTATAGGAGGCAAGTATGGTAACCACTACACCACCAGGACCGACAAGAGTTTAGAAAAAGAGTTCTAACATGGAAATAGAGCGTTTCCGGACCCCTGTCCATTAAACATATTTTCTTCTTCTACGTGTGAGAAATGTGTCCTAAAAGTTTGGCCATGACTTGTTGATACCCCCTTATATCACATATTTAATTTGCGATTAATTTCCACAGAATATCTTAATACCTACACCTTCATAGTTTGTAATATAAAACAGAATAGAGAGGGGAAAAAAAGGGGGGGGGTAGACTTTGCAAAGTAAATCGCGCAGCCTATGGGTTTTGGTAAAGCTAAGCGGCAATGCATAGAAGCAAAGTAAAAGGACGGAATGCACATTTTCGTTCCCTAGAGGATCATCTAGGTATACTGACTGCTTTTAGCAACTCCGAGCCAGCAACGGATTTTGTGTGATATTTTTAGAGCCCGGGGTAAAATTAGCTTGTTTATGTGGGCATTATGTATTCATTATAATCTCTATCGTTTTTCAGTACGGCTTTCATGATGATGCAGCAACAATGGGGCCGTTGATGAACATTTTCAGTAGACAACAAGCGTTCGCTTTTAAATTAAATATATAGGAGTATAAATATGAAGCGCCTTTTGTTTCCTAACGTCATTCAGATATGAATACAATTATCTAAATGGGTTCTCACACCCCATTCTCTTTGTATTACATGCATCCTAACTCATCTCCCATCCTGCAGGCTAATGCACTCTCATGCTTCATAGCACATAATCATCTCGGCAAGGTACATTGATTCCAGACATTACCACAGCCCCTGCTCATGCTCGTCAGATAAAAACCTCAACAAACGCAGCACTACAATAACTACTTTAAGCTCCAATGAACTAAGATGTTAGAGTGTTTTATATCGTATTATTACTGTCCATAATAACAGTATTTTGTTAAATTATTGTGTTACATAAAAAACCGGCCCCGCCGATAAGTGTTATCATCTTCTCAAAATCCTTATCTGGTACCATACATTATCTGTTAAGTAAATAATTGCAGCTGTAACTTCCGCCCCGCTATGTTCGGTTGTTCAGATGTAATTGTATAAAGGAGGCTATGTGAAGAAGATTGTGACATGTTCAAAATGGAGTGCCGAGCTGTTATTAAGTTCTTCACAAAAGAAGGACTTACTCCAAGTGAAATTAAACAGCGACTGCACGGTGTATACGGGGAAGCACTCCCCTCATATTCTACCGTAAAAGAATGGGCCAAACTTTTTGGAATGGGTCGAAAAAGCAATGAAGACAAAGATCGTGCCGATCGACCTTGGAGGTACTCACTTCAGAAAACATCGCTCTTGTGTAAGGAGAAATTATACAAGACCGGCGATTCAAAGTTACAGAAATAGAAGCAACATTGGGCCTTTATAAAACAACAGTACTTCGAATTATTCATGAACATTTAAACATGAATAAGGTTAGCGCAAGATGGGTGCCTACACTTCTTTCCTCAGTCCAAAAGCAGCAACGAGTCATCTGTTGTCAGGCATTTTTGGAGCTCTGCCGTGGTAATGAGAGAGAAGTTCTGCAAACCATTGTTACAGGAGATGAAACTACGGTCCTCTACTATGATCCATTGTCCAAAAGAGAATCAATGGAGTGGCGTATACCTGGCGAAGCACCGCCTCTAAAACCAAGGTCACTCAGTCAACCAAGAAAATCATGACCACAATATTTTGGGACTGTGAAGGAAAATACTTCATTGACTTCAATGAGAGGAACACCACAGTAAATGAGGAGTACTATTACTGCCCTACTACATAGACTACGTGCTTCCATCAAAGATAAAGGCGAGGAAAACTGAGTGGTGGTGTGCACCTTTTTCACGACAAGCGCCTGTTCGCACAGCTCTTACTGCAAAGGAAGCTGTGAAGAAATGTGGCTTCAAGGAGATCAACCATCCGTCCTACAGCCCAGATCTAACTCCCAGTGACTACTTCCTCTTCTCAAAACTCAAGAAGAACCTTCGAGGAACGAACTTTAGGTGTGACAAAAAAGTGAGTTCTGACTATTTGGGAAGGGGAATTGAAATGTCAATTCAAAGATGTGAGAAGTGTATTGCAATGAAGGGTAACTATATTGAAAAGTGAAATATAGTTTTTATCTTTATCATACCTAGTAAATGTTTAGGCCGGAAACTTATGGACCTACCTTCGTGCGTATTTTGTTACCTGTTTTCGAGAAATACGTAACCTTATCAGAATATATATAAACATGAAAAGGAATTTGATTTTCGCCAAAATAAAGTATGAATATATTATTTAAGGAGTTTTTTTTTCTTTCAAAACTGAATTGGTCCATGAATAACCGAAATTGAGTTAGGAAGAAACTTTGATTCCTATATAATGCAGCGTTCATTTACTTCCAAAACTGAAATTATCATATAAAGAAGTGTATTTTCACGCTAAAACTTCCCAAGATCGCGGGTTCGAACCCGGCCATGACCGATGGATTTTTTCGGGGGTAATGGCTTCCTTCGAAAGGGAAGTAAAGCCGTGGGTCCTGTGTCGTACATTTACGGCACGAAAAAGAACCTCAAGCCTGAAAGAGAGGCCTCTGAGCAAAATTTGTCGCCCGTTTCACGCCCTGAGTTGAGTGGGTCGCTGATGACCTGAGATGTTAAAGAGCATCCATAAATAAATCAATAAAAAAAAAAAACGCCAAAACATATTGTAGAGATATTCGTTTTTGCGTTTCCTGAAAAGTTTGATGTGATGGACATGTTTAGTTTTGAAAAAAAGGAAGAAAAAAAAAAAAGAAAAAAATAAGCTATTCATTTGGTTATCCATAGTGTCCTCTTCCATCGTTTTTTTTTTTTTTTTGAATAATGTTTAACGCCCGTTTTTTGCTACAGAGGCACCAAAGGCGATGGACACTGATGATAAATGAAATGAAATGATATATTGGGAAATGATTTATTTTTAAAGAAGGAATCGTTTCAAGTCTAAGTTTAGGGTACCTCCCCGGCATTTGCCATTTATGAGGACTGAGGAAAACCTGGAAAAAATCCCAGTCAGGGAGGACGGTCCTGGAGGGATTCGAATCCAGGATCTCCCGCTTACGAGTCTGCGCCTTAACGACGTCGGCCACCCGTGGCGATTTCTTCCATCGTGTACGTTTGTTTGGAAATATTAGCCTTGTGACATTCTTCCAATACTCAACTCTTTATTCCAATTTTATCTTGTCACATTCAATCCGGAACAATGCGTAGATAAATACAAATATAATAGGACCAAATTATATAAAAACTTCACAACGTTAGTGAAAAGTTGCTTGCGTAAAACACTCTTTGTTACTCAGAACAGTTGCACGAGTGCTATATTGCCACTTTGGGAGAAATATTCCAGAATTTGGAGAAACGCATATTGAGTTTATACAAGGGTCTTAACCAAGCAACTTGAGACAAGCTTAAATTTCAGAGTTAAGTCACTATATATTTAGGACTCTTTCATTAGAAATGATACCACACAATAACGGACGGATCTTGTGAAGCACGTCGTTATGATACTGTCGTCAAGTAAAAGAAGATCTTTGCTATTGAATTCCAGTCCATTGATGTTTTTCTTTTATATTGCATGTAAAAAAAAAATCCTTCATCATAAATTAAATAAATAAATCTAAGTAACCTATTTCGCAAAATGCGAACCTATAATCTTTAGAAAACTGCTTCATTCCGAGGCTTTACAGATCCTAAAGTTGCTGAT
Source organism: Metallyticus violacea (assembly GCA_030762175.1). Taxonomy (NCBI): domain Eukaryota; kingdom Metazoa; phylum Arthropoda; class Insecta; order Mantodea; family Metallyticidae; genus Metallyticus; species Metallyticus violacea. Next base: position 9,550,111 of record CM060841.1, read on the forward strand.
GATTGGGTATTAAAAATCAAAATTTCCTTTCTCGTAAATAGATCTGAACACATTCTAAAGCAAATGATTACAGCATTTGGCTTTTGCACTACTCATTCAGAATATACCTTTATGTCCTTTATCACCATATTACTCCGTTATTTTTCTCCATTGAACATAGAACAGATCAATAGTATGTGGGTATTTCACGACTTTCGATTGCTTCAACTTCGGCGCTTTATACAGACTTAACATATTCAGCAGCCGTGTTGTTAACTTTATCTAATTCTATGCTAAACATTTTCAGCTACCGTGCACGCCCGCACTATCTTCACCACAGTTTCTGTTCATTTGCGTAACTTCCGTAGATCTTTTAGTGCCCTGCAGAAAGGAAAGAATATATTTTTGTAGCTCTTGGAATTAAACCAGACGAAAATCGGTATCCAAATGGACTTTACTCAAATCCTCTTAACGCAGAAACGGGAGGCAGGTTAGCCTCCTGTGACAAAAGCTCCGAGAAAAGGCAAAAGCCTTGGCACAGGTTGCACTGTTCTTTTAGAAATTCGTTATGTATCTTTTAGCCAGTCCTGAAAGTAGATTTAAAATAGTGTAACTCATTGTGTAGTCAAGTGAAACTTTCATTATTGTTTATTGAGGTGATAGAAATAAATTAATAATGTCTATATGAATATAATGTCTATTTTTTAAAACATACGTTTCACATCTTTGAAATTGCCAAGGGAGCCGAGGTCGTTTAGGCGTGGACTCGTGAGCGGGAGGTCTGGTATTCGATATCCTCCAGGACCATCCTCCCTAACTGAGGTTTTTAGGTTTTCCATACTCCTCATAAATGGCAAATGGTGGAGAGGGCGCCCGGAACGTTTCCTTCCTTAAAAATAAAAATGCTTTCCTAAATTATAACTTCATCTCAGGATCCACCGCTCAGGAATTTAACTACAAAATACGGTCCATAAGTTTCCGACCTACTCATTTTCTAGGTATAATAAAGACAAAAACTATATTTCACTTTTCAATATACTTACCCTTTAATGCAATACACTTCTCACACTTTTGAATTAACATTTCAATCCCCCTCTCCAAAATAGTCAGAAGTTTTGTCTGCAAAGTGGACATAAACAGCATCTATCCCTTCTTCGTCACATTTAAATTTCCTTCCTCGAAGGACCCTCTTGAGTTTTGAGAAGAGAAAATAGTCATTAGGAATTAGATCTAGACTGTAGGGTGGATGATCGATCTCCTTGAAGCCACATTTCCTCACAGCTTCTTTTGCAACAACAGCTGTGTGCACAGGCAGGGGCATTGTTGTGAAGAAGGCGCACACCACCACTCAACTTTTCTCGCCTTTTCTCTTTGATGGAAGCACGTAGTCTGCGCAGTAGGCCAGTATAGTACTCCCCATTTACTGTGGTGTGCCTATCCTTGAAGTTAATGAAGAGTTTTCCTTCCCAAAAGATTGTGGCCATGATCTTCTTGGTTGACTGAGTGACCTTGACCTTTAGAGGCGGTGCTTCGCCAGGTTTACGCCCGGCACTCCATCGATTCCCTTTTAGACATGGGATCATAATAAAAGACCATAGTTTCATCTCCTGTAACAATGGTTTACAGAACTTCTCTCTCGTTGCCACGGCACAGCTCCAAAAATGCCTGACAACAGATGACTCGTTGCTGCTTTTGGACTGAGGAAAGAAGTCTAGGCACCCATCTTGCACTAACCTTATTCATGTTTAAATGTTCATGAATAATTCGAAGGACTGTTGTTTTAGAAAGACCCAACCTTGCTGCTATTTATGTAGCTTTGAGCCGCCGGTCTTCCATAATTTTTCCTTTCACAAGAGCGATGTTTTCAGGAGTGAGCACCTCCAAGGGCCGACCTACACACTCTTCGTCTTCAATGCTTTCTCGACCCACTCGAAAAAGTTTGGCTCATTCTTTTACGGTAGAATATGAGGGGGATGCTTCCCCATGTACACCGTCCAATCGCTGTTTAATTTCATTTGGAGTAAGTCCTTCTTTTGTGAAGAACTTAATACCAGCTCGAAACTCCATTTTGAACATGTTACAGTCTTCTACACATAGCCTTCTTTATGCAACTGTATCTGAACAACTGAACACAACGGAGCGGAAGTTACAGTTGAAATTATTTACTTAATTGATAAGGATTTTGTAGAAATTATTTACTTAATTGATAAGGATTTTGTAAAGGCGATAATCCTTATCGACGAGGCCGGAAATTATGAGTTTACCCTCGTAATATGGGTCTGATTAGTCAGAAGGCTATAATAAAAATCCCTAATGAATGGGTAGGGTTATTAGCATGTTAGTTACTGAGTGTGATAAATCAATATTTCATCGTTGGTCTAATTTTTTAAAACCTAAATTCAAAATAAACGGCCCATTTCCTATAATGTTCATAAAAGAACTCCAAACACTCATTTAATCCCCTATCATGATAAGTACAATGGATGTGGGTTTAATACTGTTGTTACCTGGACAAGGAAGAGCTCAGTACAAGATATTCCTGCATTGGGTGCTGGTGAATTTCAATATCCAGAATGGTTGTACGGTGGAATGTTACCAATGTGAAAGGAAAAGCTCAAGGACCAGCAGAACCTAAAGAAGTTTATCTCACAAAAAGCACAAGGTTTCTATGATAAATTGAAACTTCAGTCATCAAAAAAGAAGATGAGTAAAATATGTAATAACCTACAATATGCCAGAAACCCATTACGAAATATTATGAAAAATTACCTACCTTTTTTAATAATATGACATGTTTATGTCTCATTCTACAGGTACACCATGTTGCAATCCAAAGGATTTCAGTCATGATATCCGCTACAAGGGAAATACCTCATGAACAGTGCAACAAAACCAGCTGTTGCAACAACAGGCTTACAAAATAACGATTATAAGACAATGTTTAAGTTTTTATACACCTTTTGTGATCAGTGAAGGTAATTATTATATTTTTAAATTATTATTTTCGATGTTACAACTCTTTTCCTTTGTCTGTTAAATGACAACGCATTAAGGTATAATGAAGTAATGGTAATGTGCACGAGATGTAGAAGTGGTTATTAAACTTTAAACATTCATTCATTTTTTTTTCTTAAGTTTATTATTTCGATTCCCATCGTTCTTCCCGCCAAACCTGCATTTATTTTCAATAACTAGCATTGTATTGTGTTTTATACATTTTGAGCTATTTTATGAACGTTTAGAGTTATAGGAATTAGATAAGAAAATCAAAAACACCACCGTTAATTATTGATATAATACGTAATTAATAATAAAGCTTTATTCCATAGATTAGAAGCCATAGCCGCTTCTTGGTTTAACGCAATGAACAGCTCCATATTTCAGGGAAAATCATTTGTTCATTTAATGCTTAGTCCAGAAGAGATAGCACCTATTGCAGCAGACTGGCTGGATAAGGCAGTAAGTCCTTTGTGTTTTATCGCTGTTCCATGAGCTCAACGCTCCTACTGATGCCAGCACGTTTCATTTAATCAATTTCGTTTTCAACTGCAACATTATACTGTTCGGCCAGAATAATGCATGTGTTTACCACTCTGGAGCTGTGTGCTGAGTGCTTTGAATGCTCTAAAGTGCTTTGTAGTGTGGAGGCATAGCATTTCATTTGCGGGGATTTGAAATAATGCCCCTCTTGAAAGATGCAGCAGGGCACGATAACCCCGAAGAACGCATCCAGAAATTTTGAAAGTGTTATGATAAAGTCTATTTTTGGTGGGAAGCAATTGAAACAACGGCGTTTCGCATACAGTTTATGTAGCCCCTCATACTGTAAGAAATGCCACTCTATAAACAAAACCCTCACACCACTAAGATAGCAAGAGTCGCGCGGTTGTTTGCAGCCATCTTGAGGGCATTGACGAAGCAGTAGCACAGAACAAAATATACAGCTAATGGATAGTACTCAGTGGAATGCTGCATTTCTCTGACATATAGAAAAAAGTCAAGGCTTTTTGCTGGATAGCATTCCATAACCCATTTCATTTTTGTGTTTTATTTATATAATTATATGCGAATGCGTGCTAAATGACTAAGTCCATATCGGATTAGTTCAACTAAAGCCACTAGGTTTCTTCTAAAAGTTCTCGGCCTGACTCAGAGATGTCGTGAAGATGGCTATGATAGTTATTAAGCATCATCCTTTAGATGGCGCGCTGTAAAGTTTCAGATGCTTAAATGTAGTCGCTTGTTTGAGACGATCGTGTAAACAAACTAATGTTAACTTTTCTCCAAAATGAGTAAAACTGAAATACCAATTGTGCTAAAGTACTTCGTTTTGAAGAGTTTACAAACTTTGATTAGGGCTTTGTGCTATCATGGGGGCATCAATATTAAGAAAGGGATTAGATACAATAGGAATGGGCTCCATTTGGATGGCGGATCAGGGGAACATAAAGAGCGTATGGAGAAAGGTTAGAAGCCGCTTAAGAGCTTTTGAACAATTGCGCAATTAGGGAGATAATGTCGCTAGAAGTACAATCGGGGATATGTTCCGAATGGGGGAAGGAGCAGTACATCAAAGCAGGGACTACACTACTAGACAAAGGCTCGCTTGGCTCAGACTAGAGGCCTGGCGAATGATTAAGAATATTAAAGAATATGAGCGGAGCATATGCAAGAACACATGTTATGTAAAGGTACGGAAGAATGGAGGGAAAAGTATCTACCGCACTTCTTTACAGGATCGAACAGAGGAAGGTGGTCATGCTGGACTTTGCTCACAGGCAAGGAAGGAGAGTAGAGATGGATAAATTTCGTATGAAAGTGAGATAGCTCAGATCTGAAAACAATGATAACCGGGTAGGGGATTTGGGCTAAACAAATTAACTTAATCCTGCTGTGTCATCCATAATAGAATTTCTTTATATTTAATATGTATTTTTAATATTTATAAATTGTTGATCTGGTATTTCTTAATTTATTCTATTGTTATTTTGTTTATTTTTATTTATTTGTTTTATAATTTATTTATTTTATATCTTATTGTGAATATGTAATATAGTATCTTGAGGTAAATCAAATATACCAAAAGTACTAGTTGAAGTTGTTTTGTATTCTATTTGTGCCCCTATAATAAATACACTGCTTGAAGGGTTTAACAGTCCGATCATTGCATGACCGCAGTTTCTGGCCAAAGGTCACTGCTTGTTTAAGTCATTATTAATTTTTTAGATTATTATTTGTTGTAACCATTACAATAGCCGTGTTGTGGGCTGCATTTCAAGTTGAGCGATCACGGCAAATTCCGAAGATGATTTAAAGCACAACGAAGAGCCAAAGAAAATGAAAAATTGCTGCTCGGATGTCTGATGTTGGTAGGAAATAAATTAATAACACCTAAGTTGTAGAGGTGGAAAGAGACTCAGAGAAATTGACTTGGGTCCAATATGGCAACGAGGCAATGCAAATAATAAAAATGTATGGAAGAAAGTTGGAACAAGGCTAGAGGATATCAACAGGATGGAAATCGAGGCAGAATGTAACACAAAGTTCCCTTGAGCCCATTGAATGAAATTAAATTAACATGGGATAAAGAGTTATGTTTGTTATAGGGAGAAAGGCAAGATCAAGAATGGGCTGGTTTAGACTGAGAGGTTGGAAGGCTAAAAAAAGCAACGGATAGTTCTGGTATGTGGGAATCCCTCCCCAAACCAGGGGAATATACGCAGAGGTCTGTGGATTTTTCCATTAGGACAGTGCCGACCCGCCTTTCGGCCGTAGACGATCTCGTCGCCCAAGCGCGCTAAGCGAACTTAGCTACCAGGTTCTCACTGGTGGATAGCATAGACCTACCCAATTTAAGAGGTGAGTCACCCCAGTATTAAGGTAGTCACCACCCACCCCACGGCAGCAGTGATTCAGGAGAACCTGCATACCAAGGTGCACGTCTTAGACACTCCTTTGCGACACACTGCCGCCGCGGGTACCTATTTACTCGTGAGTTACAGGACCACTGACTGCCACGTCGAGTCCAACCCTCAGACAACTCCTTAATGGGAGGGGCTCGAATAAGTCCGGCCCGACTGCTTCTAGTAACGTCACAAGTACCACGGGTACTCAGGGTCTGCAGGGGCCATACCTGGAGCATCGGCAGAGCAACGACCGAAGTCGCGCCCCTAGATCTGGTAGGAGAATCTTCCCATTTTGTAGAGCGGATGAGGAATGATTACATTTTCTAGCCGAATGTACCACTGGAGACATCTGTGTCCAGAAAATTTTTAAGACAGTTAGAGGACGATTGGCATGCTGAGGCCTGTTTGCGAACCACACTAATTGATTGAATGGGGACAAAGTACACGAAACTAGAAGCTATTTATTTTCTACGAATTTCACTTTATTATTATCATTATTAATATTGTTTAATTTTTTTATTATTTGTCTCTCTTTCTAATTGTGTATCATACTTAAGCATGTACGGTCTACGACTCATGCATAAAACATATTTGTAATGTGTAATTAGAATTTTATAACAAAAAGATACTGCTACAGTTAAGGGATCACCAAATGAGCTTTCCTCGCAATTGAAAAAGATGGTACTTTGTGTAAAACATAGTACCAGTGACAGGATAAAGATGTAACTACCCTTTTGATACAGAATTCGCGTAGGGAATGGCACCAAAAGTAAGAGGGGCATTTGTTTGTGCAAGGGCATTTCGCGCTAATCGTGGCATTATAAACACAAACTTTATATACTTGAAGAGCTTAAAACTATCTAGCAAAGCACCAAATGATAATAAAGCTAAACACAGTTTCTTATAGCTTGATGCACAAATGAATAAAACTATTATAAAAGTTTTAGAAATATCCTTAACGACTTAAATAAGGTATACGCACAGCAAGAACTTAATGTGAATTGCTTCTTATCAAGGTCGCATTTTATGACACACGCCGGGATGTTTCTAAGGCAAAATGTAACATTATACGGATAATACGTGTACGATGAATTTGTAACAAAGATAAAATGCTTATCCTAAAGATGAGATTAAAAATCTATGCCGCAATATCCGCGAAGAATATTTCTACAATTATTAGAAAAATGATAAAAGTCTAAGTTTTAAGTTCTATTAATCTTGTTCTATTTCTTATTGTTTCAGATGATTTATATATTTCTTTTTTCTTCATGAAAACTGGAAGTTTCTGGTATTTTCTCGTTTTATTCAACGTTAGCTGGACCCAGATATAGCTTTTATTCAAAACACATGGCTTCTTATATTTTGATATGTCAGTTTTAAAAATTAAAATCTCGTTTTCTGGGTTTCAAATTTAATTGACATGCTTGGTTTTTTCCCTAACCTTTCAAATTCTCTCAGAAGATCAAAGTAGTTTCAGAGGAAAGATCCTGCATAGAATGCGTTTTGCGAAATACTATAAAATACTAAAGACACAAAAAAGTTCACAATAACTGACATAGTCTATATGTAGACACAAAATAAGAGTAAAATAAAAAAAAAATTGGAATGTGTCAAACAACCAGATAAATAAAAAAAGTAGTTAGATAAGGAATATATGGCGAAGTAACCAAAAGCTGGTAAATGATACCGTGGTATTTATGAGCTACCAGTTAAATTAGAGTTATTATATTAATTAATTTCTTGTATTTTTTCCATTTCTATTATGATAACGGTGTCATTTTTATTTCCTGCACAACAGTTGAATATTTTTGTGATGTTATTTTCTTACCAGAGAACAAAAAATCCACCATTGCAATAAAAACTGACCTGACAACGAGGACAGAAATGCTTGTTGCCTATTGTAACAATATTTGTTAAGGTGGCTCAAGTAGAACCGATATTTCCTGGAGAAATTTCTAAAAGAGAGTCTTTCATTTTTTCATATATATTCTGGTAGAGAATTGTAAAGCAGGATAGGCATAATGAAGTATATGGCAACTATAGGGGTTAAAGGAAAGGTAATAACTTCTGGAACGGAGATCGTAACGATTTCATTTAATACTGAGAGATGTGGGTAAATGCACGTTGTCACGAAGTCATATGATCAATAATGTAGCAGAAAAGATCCGGGGGGAACAGATTACCCAATAGAGACGCGGAGATGGAAGAAAATATTCCAGATTTTTATAAAGGCATATTTTGAAAGAACAAGGATAGCTGCGTGAGACCGGCAGACTGCCATGTTTATTTAGTCTTGTAATTTTGCGGCCCAAACACATTCATTCTCCATTCACTTCGAGTCTGTGGGGCATTAGTAGTGGAAAGTTGTTCTTAGTTTAGTTCAAGTCAGTTAGCGCAAAGACAGACAAGTCCGACTATCAGTTTAGTTCAGTCGAAGAGTATCGTTAGTGGAAAATTATCAGTGAGGAGTAGCCAGTTGCGTCTCAGAATTAGTTGAGTTTAGTGGAGCTCAGGTTCTGAGTTATTGAAATACATTAGGAGGTTAGAGAGATGGCCATAGTTAAAGTGGCACATATTGCCCAAAAATTCTCCTAGAAATAACGGTGACACATTTAAGTGGAATAGACTCTGAACAATAAATTTTGTCTCGTCTCCTATTACGAGAAATCTTATTAATCTCCTAGACTCCTTCCTCTATGGTCTCAGCACCAGAAGAGTCTCAACAAGTCTGTCTCAGTAGGCAAAGATGGCCGTTTCAACACCTTTGACGAGATAAAGCGTAAAGGTTCTACACTCACTTACAAACAAAGACTTTCAGACCATATTCCACAAGTGACAGAAACGCTAGAGTGGCATATAGCTGCCTAAGGAGACTATTTCGGAGGGGATGGTGTTCAAAAGTAGGTAATTAAAGTATTTCCTTTGTAACAGAATTAGTTCGTGAACTTTGATAGGATACTATTTACGGTACTAACTAAATAATATGTACAAGTTTGCACACAGTTTATTTAATTACAGCTTTACCATAAGAATAAACATACATAATGAGCCGCTATATACTGATGTTTTATCTGATATCACGATAACTCGACTGGCATGTAATTTGCAACGCCCTGGCTTAAGATTCACGTAAATATCAGGCTATTTTTGAACAGTTAATTTTTAAAATATACACGAAAAAACGTATTATTGTTTCTTTTCAGTTTTACACTAACTTGATACGCTGTATAAGTATAAAATTAATTATCACCCCATTATTCTGAGGACCTGTATAGTTAAATTTAGCCAAAAGTAGCTGAATATATCGGAATATAGACAATGTTGATTGTATTGATTAAATGTAAACACAATTACTCATCACTTTGTATTTCTTGATTACAACAACTTGATTAAACAAAATAATGTATGCATTCACTATCTAAGTCCCATATTCTGCGCATGGCGATGCTAATCAGCACTGCATATGATTCTAGGTAGCACAGGATGGTCTTTAACCGTGTTTTCACAGTCTTGTAAACAAAAATGAACAATTTACCTGTTTACTCCATCAATATAAGTATCGATATAATTGAACTTCTGATTATGATTGTTTGAGTATCCGCAGCCACAAATGATGCTTTTTTCTTTTCTCCATCTCCTCATGATCACAATTAATTTTTACGCCATTTTCGCCAAACTTATATATTATTGATATACTCCTTAGGCTTTCATTGCCAGTATTATAATTAAAACAACTTAAAAAAAAAGACTGTTTTGCAGAGGTCCATGATTTAATTTGCTACCATAGCTTTCACCAACTAGTTCGGTTAGCATCATCAAGAGTGAGGTGTTATTCATCGTTCACTGATGATGTCAACCACAGTAGTTGATGAAAGCTATGGTAGCAATTAAAGCCATGGACCATTGCAAAACAGTCCGTAAGATTTTAAGTGTTTTACTTATATAGTGTTATTTGTGCAAATACCAGGGCATGTCCATAAGTTTCCGGCCTCGCCGATACGTATTATTGCCTTCACAAAAGTCTTATCTGTTATCATATCTTATCTGTTAAGTCATTAATTGCAGAAGTAACTTCCGTTCCGCTGTGCTCAATTACTCAGATATAGTTCCATAAAGAAGGCTATGTGTAAAAGACGGTGTGTATGAGAAAGCACTCCCCACATATCCTACCGTAAAAAATGGGCCAAATTTTTTCGAATGAGTCGAGAAATCATTGAGGACGAAGAGCTTGCAGGTCGGTCCTTGGAGATGATCACTCCTGAAAACATCGCTCTTGTGGAAGGAGAAATTATGCAAGACCAGCGGTTCAAAGTTACAGAAATAGCAGCAAGGTTGCACTTCTCTAAAACAGCAGTCCTTCGAATTATTCATAAACATTTAAACATGAATAAGATTAGTGCAAGATGGGTGGCTGGACTTCTTTCCTCAGTCAAAAAGCAACGCAAACGAATCATCTGTTGTCAGACATTTTTGGAGCTCAGCCGTGGCAACGAGAGAGAAGTTCTGCAAATCATTGTTACAGGAGATGAAACTATGTTACTCTACTATGATCCATTGTCAAAAATAGAATCAATGGAGTGGCGTAAACCTGGAGAAGCACCATCTCTAAAGACTAAGGTCATTCAATCAACCAAGAAGATAAAGGCTACAATCTTTTGGGACTGTGAAGGAATACACTTCATTAACTTCAAGGAGAGGAACATCACAGTAAATGGGGAGTACTATGCTGCTACTACACAGACTACGTGCTTCCATCAAAGAGAAAAGGCGAGGAAAGCTGAGTGGAGATTTGCGCCTTCTTCACGACCACGCGCCTATGAACACAACTCTTGTTGCAAAGGAAGCTGTGAAGAAATGTGGCTTCAAGGAGATCAACCATCCACCCTACAGCCCAGTTCTATCTCCCAGTGACTATTTTTTCTTCTCAAAACTCAATAAGGACCTTCTAGGAAGGAAATATAAGTGTGACAGTGTAGTGATGGATGCTATTTATGCCAATTTTGCAGACAAGACTTCTGACTGTTTTGGGGGGCGGGATTGAAATATTAATTCAAAGATGTGAGAAGTGTATTGCAATTAAGGGCAACTATATTGAACAGTGAAATATAGTTTTTATCTTTATCATAGCTAGGAAATGGTTAGGCCGGAAACTTATGGACCTACCCTCGTATGTACATCAGGAAAGTTGGCTGCAAAATTTTCCTGCTTCTTCTTAATGGAACCGATATTTTCACTCTTACAAAATTTTTGTTGAAGAGAAAACAACTCTCACTGCACGGCTGTGAAAATTTCCTCACGGCACAAACCACTTCCTCATACTAACACAAACGTTGCAATAAACACCAGCTAGAGCACAACTTACTTCCTTTTTCTTCTCTCTCTGCGCCAACATTCCTTCATACTATGGTAATGTGGCACTCATTACTGTACATCATGTTTGCTATTTCAAACACAGGCATGCCTTCTTCTCAACAATCTCACAACTCGTTTCATTTCCGGAACCAATCTATAGTTCAAATAACAAGCAGTTACTTAGCTACTTACACATATTATCGCCTATCTTCAGACCAGTCCTTTTGCATTTCTGTTCGGCGAAGTAAATTTCTCTAGTATTAGTTTGTCTCGATGGTCTGTTGGTAGCCATACTTGCCTCGTAAACCCAAGGTGGCGGATTCAAACCCTGCCAAGGTCGATGAATATTTTTAGACGTAAATACTCTACATATGGCTTCATGCGGAAGGGAAGTAAAGTGCTGGTCTCGTAATAATAATAATAATAATAATAATAATAATAATAATAATAATAATAATAATAAAACTCGAATATCCTTATGAAGGGCAAAGACCTCCTACAATTGGGTAGCTCTTATTCGCTAATTCGCATTAGGGTTGTGTACAGTAGTATTGCCCTCTGTGCTACTGTTACCCCCTTGTTCATCAGGTTTTACTCCTTACCAAGTTGACGCTCGATGGTTTCCATGTATTTCTGCTTCTTGATGTTCTGGATCATTGTCGACCTGTCTGTGCCGCGTAGAGTCTTTCCATCTCGGTCTTGACCTGCCTCTGTGTCGTTTCCCTAAACGCGTGTCTCAATTGGTTGTCTTATACGTTCATCTGTCGTCCTGCATCCTCGCTATATGACCTTTCCATTTCCACTTCACTCTGGCGGCTCTTTCTGCGACGTTCTTTATTTCCCATATTATATCATATCATCTTTCTACATTATATCATCTTTGTAAACATATTCGTGTAAATTTCACATTTATATCTTATATTAGTCAATTTTTTACTACTAATTATATTCTTTGTTTGCGAATCTAATTAACATTTTATCAATACAACATTTACCGTAGCAATTCATTACTTTGACATCGTTAAAAATAGTAACAATAATATCACTAGTAGTATTAATTATAATTATAATATTTATTATAACAATTTTATTATATTTTACTTTACTTCTTCATTATCTTCCATAACACAGGTAAAAAGTTTTGGAGAGATTGGGTCTCTCTGTCGTATCTTCTTTCCAGTCGGAATGTTGCTTCTCTTTCTGTTTCACTTTGTCACTGTTTTTGTACATTCAGAATGCGTATGGACATGGCCTGCAGTATACTTGCTTGTTCGATTGAATTGAAGGCTATGCTATAATAAACGAAGCTGATGTAGAATGGTAGATTGAATTCCTCTGTCTTTTTCAACAGTTGTTTTTTATGGTTTGTAAACGATCTGATCTGAAGGCTAATTCTCATCCAAGTTGTCCCTATCCTTTATGTCATTATTATTGTGAATATCTTATAGGTATTGCACATCATACTTATCGGTCTGTAGTTGTCTGCCATTTTCCGCATCTTTCTTGTGTAGAAGGATGATAGTATTTGTCTTCCATTTCTCTGGGATATCCTCTGTTCCCAATATTTTATTGAAGATGTTGGTTATGCTAGAGGTATTAGCTGATCAAAATTTTGTACGGCACGTAAAAGAACCTCAAGCCTGAAAGAAGAAATTTCTGAGTAAAATTTATCGGTCGTTTCGCTCCCTAAATTGAATGGAACCCTAATGACTAGACACGTTAAAGAGCTCCCTGAAATAAACAAAAAATAAATAAATAAATCCAATCTATATATTTTCTGCTGCTAATGTGCAGCTATGCTTATTATTTAAAAGCTCAAAACAGTATATCACTGTTGACTTGTTGATTTGGTTTATTTACGGACACTCTTTAACATCTCAGGTAATAAGCGCCCCCATTCAATTCAGATGCCTTTTCTTTCAGGCGTGAGGATCTTTTACGTCCGTAAATCTACAACATGGGAACTACTTCTCTTCCAAAGGAAGCCATGATTAGAAAAAAATCCATCGATTCTGGCTGGGATTGAACCCGCGATCTTGGGTTTAGAAAGCAAGTATGACTACCACTACACCACTAGGACCGATCCAAAGGCATCGCGACTTCTTGTTTTGGCTGTGATGTTAATTGAATTTCTGCGTAGTGTTAGCAGCTCTAACTATGCAATGAAATGAATGTATGAGACATCAAAATGGAAGAATACCATAAAACTTAAGGCTACCCTGAAGGTTCCTTACCTACAATGGTATATGTATGGCACCAGAAAGTTGTTATTATTGTGGATTATTATAAGAGTGATAATATAGAACAACATTTTCCGTATATATTAAGGAAATAAAACTAGGACAGTCGAGTGTCAAATGGTTAACCGAATAACTTTTTAACCCTAAATAAAGCGACTTATTAAAAAGTATTAAAATACTTAAACAAGCTGCAGAGAATATACAGAGGGTACCAAAATTGTATATACAATTTCACAGCAGATATCTATTTAATATATTTCAAAGTTGGACCGAAAAACAACAGTAATGTTCTGTAAACAGATGTAACTCACATTACATTATGATAGCCTTACTACATCAAAATGGAACCAAGATTATCGTTTGAACAGCGGTATGGGGTATCATATAGGGTCCTAATTAGACCATTCTTTTTTGAAGGATCAGTAACTGGCCCAGTGTACCTGAACATGATACGCACATCCGTTTGATGATGCACCACCACATTGCCACCGAGATGTAGTGAGTACCTTGAGGGCAATCTTCCAAGGCACTGGATAAGACAAAGAGGTCTGATTTGAGTATCCACCGCGTTCTCCGGATCTAACTTCGTTGCACTTCTGCCTATGGGGGACTCTTAAGGATGTTGTATACCGTAGAAAACAGCTACACTGGCAACACTTCGGAAAGAAATTGAAACGGCATGTGCTGCAATCGCTGAGGACACTTTCGCAAACGTTGCTCAATCAGTGGTTCAACGTACTCAGAAGTGTATCGACGCCGATGGTGGGCATTTGGAGCAACTGTTGTAACTGTAAAAGTCTAAGATGATTAGTGCTCATCATTTTCTGTTTGTATGAACTGAGTTTTGTTATGTTAACCGGTTTTTTCTTTGCTTGAAGTGTGTATACATTTGGCACCCTCTATATTTGTCATATTAGAGTAGAAAATGTTTAGTTTTTAATTCATAAAAACTTAACATTTTATTGTTTTTTTATTTGAGGATATGCTTAAAAGAGGAAGTTCATATGTACTCTTACTCTAGTTAAAAAAAAAGTAAAAAAAAAAAAAACAATTACATGCTGTTTCTGTTATGGACATATATACCTAGAGCTACTGAATAATCCATTTATATTCATTGAGTATAGGGGATGTTCGTAAAATTTGGGAGCATGTTTAATTTGTGATATCAAGGCAAGCATTACTACTAGTGTCATTTGAAAGAGACGTTATATTGTCAATGTTAGTTGCATGCATGGTCAATAAATATTCTATAAGTAATCCAGTTCATTCCATACTGTTCCTAACTCATTTTTATCAATTTTTCAAGAGCTGCGACAATTTTCAAAAAACGCTTCTTTTATCCCTCGCGGGTTGCCGCTCTTAAATATAACAACAATTACTAAGCGCCTCACCACTGTGTGCGCTTCAGCCTTAATGTTAAATAAAATCACACGCCTCTGGCGTAATCTCACGGAAACCTCTTCAGCTGCCGTGACAATGGGAGGTTTCTAAGCGCTGTGGAAGAACAACGGTTTCAAATGCAAGTTCAAGCACGCATGTGCGACATTCACACAACATGCTGGGAAGAGGAGAAATGGCAGCCTCAATATTCTACACCCCATCCCCCCTTGTATTTACCCACAGAGCAGTTTCTACGTACTGCTTCAACTCCTGAATACTCTTTTCTACTCCATGTCCACTTACCTCACTGACACCAACCAAGTGATACTCGGTCTCTCTCGAAGCCCCGGGTTAAAAATAATTTTGGAGATTGGTTTTGTATTGAACAGTACTGCGGTAGAGAGCAAGGGTCCTATACTTTTTGTAAGGGGCTTTGAAAAATTAAACAGTCATGCGACAAAAGCCAGAATCATTAAGACGAACACACAGAAAAGTAGTTTAACGACAGTAAGACTTATAAACCTGTTAAAACTTGAATACCTTTTGTGTTTGTTGTTCCCACATTTCCCTCGACGTGCATATTGCATATATTACAATTGCAATATTATTCGTGGAAGCCAACAATGTAAAAATCACATTATAGCAATTAAAATACAGGGTGCTAATGACTTTTACTTTGTATAGAGAAGTCTTAGACAATTACTTAGAGTTAAGGGAACCCAAGATCACCGGTGAAAATGTCGGAGTTTTGTTGCAATGAAGCGATTGAAAGTTGGTACTGAGATTAACAGTAAGGCAAAATAGAATTAAACTGTTTAATCTTCCTTTTATTGTGTTCTCTGTTTAAGATGTTTCGTTTTATTTAATTTCAGCCTTTTGACTTTAAAATGTAACTGCATGCTGTAATTTATTTGAATTACTGACAACTAAAAAATATTTCTTTATATTACGAACTGCTTTTAACTATTCTAATCATGAAATATTGCACTATAAATATAAATAATAAAGTTAATAATGAACTATGATACCTAGGAAATAACATCATCAATTATTAACATAATTTCAAATTAAACTTGGTAGAAGCCGGCGAGTTATACAAGAAATGGATAAGAGTATTAGGAATCGAGAAGAATATTTCAGTACTTCAGCTATACTCAAGGCTGGCCGTTGCGCCTACGCCCCAATTGGTGGTACGTCCGGGAGGAAGGAATGAGGTGAGAGGACGGCCGGGATCTATGGGCGGTGAGGCACAGAGTATTCCCTAACCTATTGCCAGATAGGATACCCTAAGGTTGGCTAAGCCTCCTCCAAGGAATTCAAGCCCCTTAGAAGGGCCGCTTTCATACCAGAGGCCGCGACAGAAATGTATCCAAAGCGCAAGCCACCGCCACACCCCACAGCCCACCTCATCTGGCACCGAACCAGCGGAATGATATACGGAATAATGGGAGAGTGAAAAATTAAGTAAAGCGGACCCCAAAATTCGCCTAAGCGACCAGGGGAAAACCACGAAAACCATGATCCGAAGACATTTGAACTCGGGAATCCCGAATGCGAGTCCACAGCATTACCATCTTCGCCTGTAGCCCTAACATGGAAGTGTGAATCCGTACAGCCTGAGTTCTACAGTTATTTATCTTAAACCCCTCTATACAGAGTTGCAATGTTTCAGTGTTATTCATTAACGCCCTGTATAACATTTCCGAAAGCTTCACGTTCTTCCATTTCGTTATCATGTCTGTAATAGTCTCTTTCAGGTATATATGCGAGTGTAAACGCGACTGATAGCGCAGTTTCCAGCGATATTGAGTACCCCAACACATGAAAAGCCTCTAGTACCTCGACTTGCGTGTGCATTTTCAATACTGCGGGGGAGCTTCCACAAGGCGTGCAATATTAATTTACTTTTTTAATCAGTTTTTCCGCTTCTCCATGCCCGCCTTTTTCCTTGCTAATAACATATTTTGTATCGTGGAACTAGCGAGTGGGAGCAAGGGGGGGGGGGGTTGCGTCCACGCAAGTTCCCCCTTCCCTTTATTGCGCACCTGTACCTTGCTCTAATACAATTGTAATTAAATTGACTGTGGAACTCCATACAGTATCCCCCCACCCGTTGTTTGTCCTCTCTGTCTCCAAACACACAATACGATCATTGTTGTTACTCTTTTCTATTCCGTAGCAAGACTTAAATTAACACATCAACAGTATGGTTATAGATTATGTGAAACCAAGTTTTGTGTTATATAATGACTACAGAAAGCGGCCAATAGAAATGAATACTGAACGTACCCTACTTTTAGTGAATTCCGAAAAAATGAGGCTATTGCAGAAAACCTCTGTGCGTTAAGGCTCTAGAGGTCGCAGTTTTTGCTTTTTCTCAACGAAACTCGGCATATAACCATGAATTAACAAATGATTCGTCGAGTTCGTTCTCAGCAAAATTAGACCATTTTGGGGGGGGGGGGCGTTAACCCAATCGAAAAAATTAAATAAAAAAAACGCCCTAGCGGTTGCTTTTTTATTTATTTATTCGATTTATGCTCAACGAAACTCGGTAAATTTCTTTAATATAAGTAATTTCCAAAAATCAGGGCCATTAGGTTATTAGAAGCGGGAGTATGTTTGAAAAATTGAGTGGGGTTAAAGTGAAATTTGAAAATTGCTCTAAAGGTCACAACCTTTTTTTTAAGGCTATTCGATATATGCCACTGAAATAAAATCAGAAAAATAGTTTCTGAAAATCAGTGAAAACGGAAAGGAGAAGGAGTTTAATTGATAAAATTATTAAAATCGCTTTGTGTCATAACTATATGCTTTTTCGCAACAAAACTCCGTATATACCATTTAAATGGAGCAAGAAAATGAGTTTGCGAAAATCAGGGAAATCGGGTCATTAGGAGAGGGGATTTCCATAAATCCCAAAATTTAAAATTTGCTTTAGAGGCACCAATATTCCTTCTCAACAAAATTAGGTATATACCATTTAAATAAAATAAGAAAAATAGTGCCCAAAATTTGGGAAAGTGGACCATTAGGAGTGGAGATAAACTTGAAAGCTGAGATTTAAAAAATGATTCTTGCGTTTAATTTTCTTAATATTGTTTTAAAATAAAAAGAAAATTTAATTCAGCAAATAAACTTTATTTGCATTGATGTATATGTATTATATTTAACCAAAACATCGTCATCAAGATAGCATATGTGAAATATTAATCTAATATGTTTGAGAATTATATTTGTATGTAACGGAGCTCTGTAATAACCTTCAGAAAACATATGTTTTTACTACAATAACATTTAAAGTAAATTTCAAAGTCAATGAAAATCAATGTAGTTTTATTTTCATCTTCTTTGTAAATTGTAATTGTTTTTAAATAGTAACATGTTTTTATTTTATTGAAGCATATGAACATCTTTTTTAATACCAATGTAACTCGAAATTTTCGTTATTTTTCTCTATTTTAGTCAAGGGGCAAGTTCATAAATATGGTTACATTTTAAAATATTTATAAATATTCACACACTATAACTTTGTTTATCAGTGGTCATACATTTCATTTAAGTAATAGTACACCATTAATTTTTGGAATTTAATCTCAATAATAACAATGATAATTCTAAATGTGTCGTTTCTCTTTTGTGATACTTATAGCTTGCAAGAATTCTAATTTTGTTCCCTAATACCACACAGTAATGCCATAACATTTCATTTCATTAATTAATAAGGCCTAATTTGGACTTTATATTCGCTTTTATTAAAAGTTATTCAACTCGGTGAGGAATTAGCTTAGTTTACGCAGCTCCTGCGTGACGGACTTTTATTTCAATGTAAACTTATGCAAACATTTCAAAATATTGCAATGGTAATCTCAGCTGTTTTAATTTTTACAATAAAAAATGGCATGTATTTGTTACTTTGTAGAAATGTTCAGTCAGTCCTGTAACATTAGTTATTTTTAAAAAAAAATAGTTAATATGATTACCAGGGACATTCATTAAGCCATGTGCTTGAGTATGAAAATTCAAACCTTGACGTGAAATTCACCGCATTATTTTTCACTGCAGTCTCAATTGACTTCCACAGTAAGTTCACTGCGCCTCAAGTGAATTTAATAGCTTCGGAATTTTAAGATGTGTATATTGTATACAGGATGGGTAGAAAGTAACTAGGTATTAATTAATAGCTGTGGCCATGTTGATATCAGTGAAATCATAGTGGAAATATTATATAATATTACGTCATTAAATAGGATTTGAACCTTCGCGTATCGGAAGTACAGACAATGGCCGTGAGAGGGAATATGCTACAATAACAAAAAAAGTCTGTCTGTGAATGAATGTTATTTAACGCCCGTTTTTGCTACAGAGGCACCACACATGATAGACACGGATGATACATGACATGAAATTATATATTGGGAGTGGATTTATTTTTAAGGAAGGAATCATTTCAGACCTAAGTTTAGGGTACCTCCCCGGCATTTGCTATTTATGATGACTGAGGAATACCTGCAAAAAACCTCAGCCAGGGAGGACGGTCCTGGCGGGATTCGAATCCAGACCTCCCGTTCATGAGTCAGAGACTTAACGACCTCGGCCACCCGTGGCGGTATGTCTGGCTGTTAAGGAGTGAAGTGCAACAAGGAATTGTCACTCGAACCTAATGACACAGCTGCCTACTTGTTCAAAAGTTACCGTGTAGCGACGGCCATGTCTCCTGCGTGACACCCTGACGCCACAGGTGTCCACATTGAAGTTTTACCCCCATGGATGGCCGAGGTCGTTAAAGCGCGGACTCGGTGAGCGGGAGGTCTGGAGTTCGAATCCCGCCAGGATCATCCTGATTGAGTCAAGTTTTTCCAAGTTTTCCTCAGTCCTCATAAATGGCAATTATACTCGATTTTCAATACCTAGTTACTTTCCGCCTACTCTGTACATATGCATAAGACTAAGTACCCCCTTCTTTATAACATCGTTGAAACGTCTCCATCCATGAAGAAAAGTTTGGCCTTGGTGGTCTAGCGGTAATCGTACTTTCCCCGTAGACTCAAGGTTGCGGGCTGAAACCCACTCATGGTAGATAGATTTTTACGGATTAAAAATTCCTTCCTTCGGAAGGGAAGTAAAACCATGGGTCCCATGTCGTGGATTTATGGCACATAAAAAACCTCAAGCCTGAAAGAAGAGACCTCTGAACAAGTTTATCGGCCGTTTCACGCCCTGATTTCAATGGAACGCTAATGGCCCTAAAATAAACCAGATAAATGATAATATTCTTATTATTAAAAATAACAAAGCACTTTCTTCACATTTCAAAATATAAAATAATCGCTGAGCGACAGACCTGAATTAAGGGTGTGTAATTAACCTTAAGGTATAGACAATCCTTGTTAACTTTTCCCGCTTTTAGGATTTATGGCAAGGTGCATTTAAATGAAATAGCAATACGCCCGTTGTTAGTTTTTCACTCCGCTTGTCTTGATAGCTTAAGTAGGCACGTAGATTTCTTCAGTAATGCTGTACATATTCGACATAAATTTACTCAGCAAAACGCTCCCTATATCGCATAATATGGTTAGCATTAATTTTCTGACTAACTTTACTTAGTTACTTAGGCGTGGGAAGATCCATGTTCCTACTGTTTAATTTCTGGCTCATACAGAAAAACCCGACCACTTCCTTGGTGTAGTGGTTAGCGTTGCTGACTGCCGGGCGGGAGGCTCGGGTTCGATTCCCTGCTTAGGAATTTTTTTAAGTAAGGAAGTTCTGAGGGTTCACCCAGCGTCGTGAGGACAATTGGGAAGCTGCCTGATGAGGAGGTGGCGATCTTCGATCTAGTAAGCCGCGATATAGCGACCGGCGGGATGCGGTGCGCTGATGACATACCCCCTGCAACACTGCACTCAACCAATGATATCACGTGATGGAGGTAGAAGACGCAGCGGTCGTCACGGTAAGCCGAAGGCCACGTGGAGATATGGGAAACCAGGCTTGAAGAAGAAGAATAAGAACGCATATTTCAACTATTAGACGAAGAAGGCGGTTTTTTGCTAAATGCCGAGGATGTATACATACATCAGAGTACATATCTATTTAATGTATTTCAAAGTTGGATCAAAAAACCACAATAATGTGTAGTATGTTTGAGCCACTGTTGTAACTGTAAAAGTCTAAGACGATTAGTGCTCATCATTTTCTGTTTGTGTGAATTCAGTTTTGTTATGTTAACACAGTTTTTTCTTTACTTCAAGTGTGTATGCATGTTTTGGCATCCTATGTATTTACGCTTTAGATTATCAATATTATGTCCTCAAATTTGCAGTTTCAAGAAGTATTTCTTTAAATATTTATTGTATAATGAAATTACATTCCAAAGTTGTTTATATATATTTTATGCTCTTATATTTTTATTTTAAATCATTTTGGTGGATCTCTCTAATGCTGAAAACGTGAAAAAACATTACAAGAGACTTAATTAAACAATAACATCCACCAGTGTATAAACTTACAATATAAACGTATAACAATATAAAAACAAAAATAAAAAATCGAAAATGTATTATTTTTTTACGGAAATTTCAATATACTCTTGATTTAATACAATAACTTGATCGGGAGTTTATTTATCAAAATGCAATACCTCGGTTGGTCGGTATGTTATTTCTGTGTCCAGAGGCGTAAATATTTGTTTTACTAATGCCTTGATGTTTTAATTCTTCATCCGTGCAACAACATAATTTTACGCTTAATACGTAGCACAGGAAAAAAAAATCATAAGAACTCAACTATTGTTTTGGGTACTCCTGTATTAATATTTTGAGAGTTTTACTATACGCAACACTCCCAAAAATAAGAATTATTTTGAAGCAGTTTATTTTGCTAAATCTCACAATTTATTGAAGTACTAATTATTTAACAATATTCAGCTAGTGGTAAATTCATTCATAGCTATGACGAGGTCACAGCACTGTTAAGGCCCCCTTCTTGGTAAATTGCATATCTCTAAAGCAAAGTATAAAATAAGATAACATTTTACTCAAATTTTAAAGTAACGAAAGCGTTTTCAATCTGTTGCCATTTAGTAAGTAATGAAATAGGAACGTTGAACCGTTTTCCAACCCGGATGATTCATATATGAAAAATTTAATGCTCGACCTAGATTTCAGGCAAGAAACCTCCAGTAAGTATTTCTACTTCATGTTCGGCAAGAGTAAAATGAAATCTGGAAATACAAATACACTAGAGTGGTTTACATATTTAATTTTATGAGACTCGAAAAAGTCAACATTTGTTTGAGATATGCATGCTCAATAAAAGCACCGCCATGGGTGGCCGAGGTCGTTAAGGTGAGGACTTCGTGAGCGGGAGGTCTGGTGTTCGAATCTCACCAGGACCGTCCTCCTTGACTGAGGTTTTTTCCAAGTTTTCCTCAGTTCTCCTAAATGGCAAATGCCGGGGAGCTACCCTAAACTTAGACCTGGAACGTTTTCTTCCTTAAAAATAAATCCTTTCCCATAACATCGCCTATGGTGCCTCAGTAGCAAAAACGAGCGTTAAACATCATTCATTCAATAAAAACATACACGTGCATATAAGTCTTAGCAAAATAAACCTGCAGTTGAAAGGATCTCCCAATTTATTGAGGTGAATCATCGCATGGGCATCATGGAGTGGAATGTTCTTTTGTTCTATTCCCACACTAAAATTTATTTATTTGCTATTTATTAGCTCAAAAGTAAAAAGGGAATTATGAGCAACTGCACCCTCCCCTTCGTGCTGCATGGCGCTTAGATGTGGTCACTGACAAACAAGGAAACAAGGACAGAAGAATGCTAGAAACGTGCAAGAGGAAAGTAGAGATGCAAATTCTAGGCGTCAGGCTGAGAGATCGGATCTCTACGAAAAAACCGAAAAATGACAGGCATGAAGGGTGCAACAACAATAAAATATATCAAATAGAGATGGGCAGGTCATATCGATGGACTACAACCAATGGACATACGAATGTAAAACGACATTCTGGAACCCAAGTACCAACTACAAGAAAGTAGAACCACAGAAGAGACGGGGCTAGAAAAATCACTTGAAGGAAGCATTGAGCGTCTTTCCCGAGGTAGCTATTCGGCATGGCCAAAGCAGCTACTTTGTCCCGGTAAGAAGCCCTTACCCTCCATGGAACCCAAGGGCTAATGCCAATCTTAATGCTGCGACAAATCCTCATGCCCACACATGCCCAAGAGTTAATTCCTTTAGTTAATGTAAATAGTAATATATATATATATATATATATATATATATATATATATAGTAACAAACTGGGACAATCATTTACAAAATGTATCCAGGCTACCTGGACATTTGACTATGACAATAGGGAAATTGTTGCCTTTTGTCATCTTTTTAGCTTTTTCTGCTAATAATGGCTAGAGCGATAGGTGTCTCTACTATAACAAAGCTAAGAGCATGCAGGTGGCCGAACAATAGATTCTTTTTTTAGTTGTTGAAAATGTTTAAAAATTCTTTGAAGGTAGAAGGGGCAACAGTGTCGGCGATGAAATCGTTACATCGTACGATGAGGAATTCTCCAATAAAGAATCAGAAAGGTAATAAATTTCAAATAAGAGGCGTTTGGGAGCCCAAGAACTAACCAATAACACTTAAATATTTCAAAGGCTCGGGGAAGCAGTGGGCGCCATACCGTGAACCCCCGTGACTTTTGGAACCACGTGGCGACGTTTGGATTTCATATATAAGGAGAAACAAATCTAGTTAAAGCACGTTTTTCTACCAGAGAGTCGTTGCTAGATGGCAGCTGCAGTTAAGTTAAGGCAGTACGACGCTTCTCAGTACTGCATTCGGTTCATTCACATATATGTTCTCCGTTCGGCTCATTCATATATATGTTCTTCAGTCATACATTCGCTCAGTCAAACATACGTTTCGCTCGTTTTCTGATGATTAACGTCACTTTACCATGGACAGTAGACGAGAGGCATACAGATGCAGCAAAGGTAGCACACGCGTCATCAAAGTCATAGAGGTAACGAACCAGGTAGTCGATAACTAGTGTAGTGTGATTAAACATTTCAATGCGTTTAAATGAAGCAGGGTCGTTTAATTTAAACCCCCCTCTCCATCTTTCTCCTACCGTGACCAATGAAACACGAAAGGCGACTTCTGGCCCCTGAATGACGCAAGGTACAAGTGGGACCCTCGGTCCAAAGACAACATAAACATCTGCATATAAAAACCGCTTCAAGTCGGACATATTCAGAGTGGGGTGACACACCCCATCAAAAAACAGCTTCATTGTTAATTAGTATCAAAATGTTTTTCCATACAGGTTTATTTTTTTAATATATCGCTTCGATTTTGGATGTTTAGTATAGTTTAATATCGAACAATTTGTAACAAGTGTTACAGATCCTAGTTTTTTCTTTTTGATTGATTTATTTATGGACGCTCTTTAACAGCTCAGGTCATCAGTGTCCCATTCAACTCAGGGCGTGAAACGGCCGACAAATTTTGCTCAGAGGCCTCTCTTTCAGGCTTGAGGTTCTTTTTCGTGCCGTAAATGTACGACACGGGACCCACGGCCTTACTTCCCTTCCTAAGGAAGCCATACTTAGGATTTTTACGCCCGAAAAAATCCATCGATCCTGGCCGAGTTCGAACCCGCGTTTTGGGCAAGTAGGAGGCAAGTATGGTAACCACTACACCACCAGGACCGACACAGATCCTAGTGTCTTGATACTTACGTTATTGTCCAAATAAATAGTTTCGCCAACATTACGGACAATCTACAGATGTCGCGATAATAACAATTGCGTCAAAGGAACAACAAATAAAACAAGATTAAAATATTTAATAAAAGTTCTTGTTTGACTCTGCGGTAACATTGAAAAGTATTTGACTTCTAGTTCATTATTTGTTCAGGAAGATAAGCGCATTAACCTATCTAAAGTACAAATGTTAACTCCGATCGCAAGGACAGAATTGCAGAATTTACTTCCAGCTTGCAAAAGCGCACTCTTGATTTCGATATACATATTTCGCTTTATCCTTTCACGGCTGGCGTATTGACCAACGTTATTTCTGGTTCATGTTTAAGTTGTAACAGGGTCTTCCATAAGCCCCGAATGTATGTTCAACACGGGCTGTAGAGTAAACTGCCGTACAGCACAAATATTGTACATGCAATAGCTTGTAACGAGAACTGAACCCCAAACCACACTTTTCGTGTTTCCTGACTCCGTTACACATTACATGACCTACTAATATTACCATGGTTTTAAGGCACGTTATCTACCGATCAAGGATCTATCAGTTTGCAATGTCACTGACAAGCTCATATGAACAGATTCCTTTGAGCGTCCAAATGGTCGCTGTTGTGTTTTTACCTGTACCTTCTACAAGTTAAACAAGACCGCCACGTGTGCCCACATTTCCAAGGGATAATTACAACCCTGCGGAATGAATTGCCGCGGGCTGTCAAAGAATGCAGCAAAAAGTTAAAATAAAGGGTAGCTCACAAGTACCTCGACAAATACTACATCAATCTCATGCATATGTTGTTTAAAAGCCGGACAATTTTTTTAATTAAAAGTAATGAGGAGAGGAGTTTTTAGACTCCCAAATTCTTTTATTTTGAGGAAAAATAATGTAATCAATCAGAACGAGGTAGAAGTCAAAACTTCTATGGTCATATAAATTAAACATTTCTTCTCCATTTCCGATAGCGAAACCTGAAGGCATGCCGATTGAAGATCTCACTTTTAATAAGTTTAGTATTTCTGTAAATTTGGTATGTGGGTAGCGGAAGAATCGGAAGTTCAACATAATTCTGCTGATCGCTAAGCGGATGATTGCGTCACAGTAAAATCCTTTAAGTAATCTACGGAAGTGGTAAACTAACTGAATATAGATAAGTTCGCACTTTCTGATGCCACTAGGCAATGTAAAAACATAAAATATCCAATCAAATAAAACTAACTGTTTATATAATAATTTTGACCATTTAGCAATTGAATGCAACCCTCGGCCATACATGTGACAATATGTTGTACCATCCTATAAACGGAGAATGAAAAGTGATTTTGGAATTTTCAAAATATCTAAGTAACAGGTAACAATGGGGTGGATATGCCTGAATGGGCAGTATTATAGGAATAGACGGTTCTGATTGTCACAACTTATGAATAAGAAATATACGCTAAACATACGAATGACATACGTCATTCTGAACTTGCAAGGTCGATGAAGTGAACAAAAAGAAATGCTCTTCAGATACAAGTAAAATTGCTTATCAACATAGTTCTGTGTTTCATTTCAGGGTCTTAAAAAAGAAAATTCTACTTTTTAACCAAACCTTATAACATGAGCTAGAATTAATAATAATTTATGCATTTAATAATATTAAATTACAGCTGTTTTAGTGTTAAACTATATGCATTTCAAATCACCATCATTCATAAGTTGCTTGGCGAAAGGGAAAGCAGATTTTGTGTGTGTGTGAGGCATCACAGTTGGTGACACTGGTGATACATGAACTGAAGTGATAAATTGGGAAAGAATTTTTTTTTCAAGGAAGGGAGCGTTCCAGGGCTAAGTTTAGGATTCCTCCCCGGCATTTGCCATTTATGACTGAGGAAAACCTGAAAAAAAAAAAAAATCCACCAAGGAGGACGGTTGTGATAGGATCCTAACCCCAGACCTCCCGCTCGCGAGTCAGTACCTTAAAGACCTTTGCTATCCGTGGCAGTGGGAGAAGGCAGAAACAGATAATAACGCATCATTATGTTACTTCCTACAAACAAAAAAGATTTTCAAAAAATCCACTGACAAGCAAGGAAGAAAGAGAGAGGGGGAGAGGTGTGGGAGGGAAAAAGATGGAGAGGGAGGGAAGGAAAGCAAGAGGAAAGGAAGGTAGGGATCTCAATTTGGATCATTAAGTTTACCTTATGAATCATAAATCTCAGAGTTAAGTTTTCATTTTCATATTATTCAATGTGAAACAAAGGATTCTCAAACACGCCCACATCTCTGAATTAGTTGCAAGTGAAGATCGCGTTTCTTTGCAGCACGTAGCCAACTGAGGGACAGGAGCCTTTGGACCGCATGAGTCGCTGAACTGTAAACGCATTAAACTTTGATCATTAGTTCTGCATAGAATTGTAATATTTCAATAAAAACTTAAAAGGTGTGGAGTTGTTAGTGGAGAAAATGCAGTTAAAATGCTTATTTGTTTGTTTAAGGAAACTTTGTTTAGAAGAGTACCATGATTTCCATGCCTTTAGATAATCGTAACAAGGTAGATTCAATGTAAGTACAGGGGGTTTCAAAAGTAACGCAAAATGTTTAAGGTGACAAAGTTGTTTGAGAAAATGTGCTTACATTTTCCTATTTTCAAACGTTTTTATTAACTCGCTTTCTTGTCTGTTCGGGTGGAATTTTGTAATTAATTTTTCATGCACTTCTAAATGAGATATGGACTTGAAAATTTCTGACACAGGTCAGAAATGGAAGACATTACAGTATAATATGGTAATTATCATGGTTCAATAGTTCAACGGTTCAAAAATATGATCCCGCAGTTTTGAAAATAAAGCAACGCAATATCAAACACGAGGGCTTTAAAAAAATATATAAAATGAATAGTAAGAACACATTTCTGTAGTTTCGTTAATAAGGCATAAAAATATAAAATTTAAAATAATCGTTATTTAAAAATAAGAACAGTGGTTATGATGTCCGTATTATATTTATCAATACAATAAATAAAGTATGGTGTAACTTGATTTATATTTAATTTCAACATTTTATTTCAATCTAAAATGATTAGAATGTTTGTTATATTTTGATAACAATATAGTCGTCAAATAAACAGCGCGATGTCGAACGCGCAAATTCCAAGAAACGAATGGCTCAAGGGCGATCAACTGAGACGACGGAAAAACGTTCTTCTCGACTCGCTAATGACACACAACGACATGCTAAATATTTTAATAAAAATACAGTCGCTATTACTACTTTTTCAAATAAAATCCTCACAATTAAATCGTAACAAATAACATTTAATAAATCAGATTTCTATTACATAACTTAAATTGCGCTAGTGTTAATGTGTAACATATTTGTTAATAATGTATTAATGATTTTACTCTGTAAATAAGCAGGGAATGAGTATTATATTTAACATAATATAATGAGCTACATATATTATGAAAGATTTTGACTTCTATATTGAGGATCTGGTACAAATGTATTTAATACTGAAATAAGCTTGTTCAAAATTAACTTTTTGTTTCTGTATTTTGTTTTTAATTAAAAAACAATAATTAATCAAATCTTTCGATATATCAATGGAGTAGATAAAACAATTTTCTATTTTAGATGTGATGAAGAGAAAACTTCCAGATTTCAAAGAATTAGCATTTTGTGGAATGATTAACAGTTTCTATTACGAGGGTACGTTCATAAGTTTCCGGCCTCTCCGAAGAGGATTATACCCTTCACAAAACCCTTATCTGGAGTCATGCCTTATCTGTTAAGTAAATGATTGCCGCTGTAATTTCCCCTCTGCTGTGTTCAGTTGTTCAGATATAGTTTCATAAAGAAGGCTATGTGTACAGGATTGTGACAGGTTCAAAATGGAGTTTCGAGCTGTTATTAAGTTCTTCATAAAAGAAGGACTTACTCCAAATTTAAACAGCGATTGGACGGGGTATATGGGGAAGTATCCCCCTAATATTCTACCGTAAAAGAATGTGCTAAACTTTTTCGAACGAGTCGAGAAAGTATTGAAGACGAAGAGCGTGCGGGTTGGCCCTTGGAAGTGCTCATTCTTGAAAACATTGCTCTTGTGGAAGGAGAAATTATGGAAGACCGGCTGTTCAAAGTTACAGAAATAGCAGCAAGGTTAGGTCTTTCTAAAACAACAGTCCTTCGAATAATTCATGAACATTTAAACATGAACAAGGTTAGTGCAAGATGGGTGCCTAGACTTCTTTCCTATGTCCAAAAGCAGCAACGAGTCATCTATTGTCAGGCATTTTTGGAGCTCTACCGTGGCTACGACAGAGAAATTCTGCAAACCATTGTTACAGGAGATGAAATTATGGTTCTCTACTACGATCCCTTGTTCAAAAGAGAATCAACAGAATGGTGTAACCTGACGAAGCACCGCCTCTAAAGGCCAAGGTCATTCAGTCAATCAAGAAGATCATGGCCACAATCTTTTGGGAATGTGAAGGAATACTCTTCATTGACTTCAAGGAAAGGAACACTACAGTAAATTGGGAGTACTATGCTAGCTTACTGCACAGACTACGAGCTTCCATAAAAGAGAAAAGGCGAGAAAATCTGGCCTTCTTGACGACAACGCGGCACAAAGTTCTTGTTTGAAAGGAAGCTGTGAAGAAGTGTGACTTCAAGTAGATCGACCATCCACCCTACAGCCCAAATTTAGCTTCCAGTGAGTATTTCCTCTTCTCAAAACTCAAGAAGGATCTTCGAGGAAGGAAATTTAAGTGTGACGAAGAAGTGATGGATGCTGTTTATACTCATTTTCTGAATATTTTGGGAGTTGAAATGTTAATTCAAAGATGTGAGAAGTGTATTGCAATAAAGGGTAACTATATTGAAAAGTGAAATATAGTTTTTGTCTTTATCATACTTAGAGCATTGTTAGGCCCGAAACATATAGACATAACCTCGTATTTCAATCGTATGTAGAAACGCTTCACCTGAACAGTCTATCTCCAAAGTACATACAAACGTCAACATTAGCCACGTAACGATTTTAGGTCAATAGTTTGGTCGTTAGATATGAATGTCTTTCAATATATCTTGTTAATGGTGCTATCATAACATTGTTACAGCTAGTTCTTCAAAAAATGCACTTCTGTGAGAAATACAGTTTTAGAAAGCTCTTAAATTTAACTCGTTTAGTATCCAAAAGGGGTATTCGCACAAACTCAAGCTTCAAATAGTCTCTGTGAAAATCTATTGCCCTTCACGAACAAGTTTGTTGTAACAAATATTAAGCGGATTTCTTACTTGCCCATATCATGCTTGCTGCGAATCATGTGTTTTTGCACTGTGAATCTCTTTCGGTCTATGCCTTTGTTTCGCACATCTTACAAAATACTACTTTGCCATTCATAGAAAAAAACACCTTACTTAATTTAGATACAACCTGTCTGCAACTGCAATTGCACGAAACATTCGTTTCTGAAGATCCTTCATTTACTAAAAGTGTGCTAGCGAAAATAAATAATGCCGTGACACCAAGTAAAAAGTAGTTGCTTCGCTTCTAAAGACCCAGATTCTGGTTTTTATTGTTATCGACTTCAAAACGATGAATAGCAAGCATTACAATTGACTAATTTAAGAGTGAAACATAATTTAATAACCATATAATAAATTATTAATGTAATTGAAAAATTGACCAGTAAAGGACGTAAAACTTGAAAATTGACCTAAAGTTAAAAAATAAAAATTATGACGAAAAAATGCAATATAAAATTACATTGTATAACCATAAATTCCTATTCAGGATTTTAATATTCAAGAGGAATATGATATAATAATTCAGGTATTTTGAATGTTACAAATAGTAATTCCATTGTAAATGATTGTTATATAACAAAAATTTAAAACCTTTGCTGGAGTTGAATTAGATCTCTTTTGATTTTTATAATATGAGGGATCTTTTGAAGTTCAACAAGTTTGCAGTGTTAACCCATCGAGTCATATGACGAGTTGTACTCGCATAACATAGTAAAGGCATATAAATCGCATGACAAGCACAGCTGGCAAGAGTGCGTTGGTCATTAAAACTACATGTGTTTGCATCTCTAAGTCACTAGTTGCATTCAAAGGAAATGAGAATGGAACTAAATGCACATAGTTCTTGGAAGTCTGTCTACATGGTTTGCCTCGTCATCAGTAATATGTTGTATAAAGTTACTCTTTCAATGCAAAGCACAACTAACCTCAGTAGTCAAAATGGCAGATTTTGAAATACAAAACGAAGATACAATTAGTTATTCTGTCCATGAATATAACTCTGAATGTAATTCAGAAATTGATAATGATAATGGAGATATTACACTCCAGGTCCTTCAAATTGTGCTGGCATTGCGGCGCAGAAGAAACAAAGTGATTAGAACTGAACAAAAAATGATGATAATCCCATTATGTACCCACACAGTGATTGCAGTGGAGTGGATTCTGTAAAGAACTACTAAATATATAAAAATATTAAAGCAATGTTATGTGACAAAGCAAATGCACAATTAACAGAGAGAGAGAGAAAACTGAAACATGCTTTGGTACACCAGTGAGATTACAGCATTCTGATGTTTCAAGTGCGAAAGTGACAAATTCCACTATACTGGAGTATGACGAGGTGCATTGAGACACCGATATTTGGAGAAACAACGAGAGACAGAGTCGCATTTTCTGCAGTTCTCCAAAGACAGAAATGAAGACCGAAATGTTAAGGTAAAAAAAGATTAGGCCTATCTTCCAGCATTTTTCTGCAAAGCTGTCAGGGATGAAAGTCTAAAGAAATTCAGCGGTCGCCTCTCATACGTGCAAAGCAATAGATCCAATCGTGCAAGATTTAGAATAAATATTTACAAAATTTGAGAATAGTGCTTGCACTTAAAATGTATGTAGGATGTGACAGATCCAACAAGTGTGAATGTTGTAATACAGGTGTGTGACCCATTGCCAAACATTGTATCTGGATAACTGGTATTCGTCTCCAGATCTCTTTAGAGGATCGATGGATACAGAAACGAATGTACCGTGAGAACAAACAGGAAGGAAATGCCACCTGATATCTGTCATAGTAAACTGAAACGTGGCGATTATGAAGCATGGTCTGCAAAGAATGTGCTGTGTGTGAGGTGGAAGGATAACAAGAATGTTTTTTTCCCATCGACGAAACAAGAAACTGCTGACAGTACAGCAACAGGCAAGCGGAGAAGAAGGAAAGGTCAAACATCCAGGGAGGAGGTAAAGAAACCGAAGTATGCCCTTGAGTGCCAGAAGGGAATGGGAGGTGCGGATTTGCAAGATCAAGTGACAGCTGTTTCGTATAATGTGACAAATGTTAAAGGTTACAAGCAAATACTTTTCTATCTGCTAGACATGTGCATGTACAGCTGTTTCATTTTGTTTCTCAAGATGACTTGTAAGAACAAGACTAATTACACGGACTTTGCAACCTTTCATAAGCCGCTTCAAAGCGTAACCACTACCAGGGTACAATGTTAAGAGGTCAACCTTCAGCTGGGAAACTGCAACGTGTTGTATGCTACAGTATCGCGGGTTCAATAATTGTCAGGATCGATTTATTTTATCGGGCGTAAAAATCCTAAGTATGGCTTCCTTCGGAAGGGAAGTAAAGCCGTGGGTCCCGTGTAGTAGATTTACTGCATGAAAAAGAACCTCAAGCCTCAAACAGGAGGCCTCTGAGCAGAATTTATCGGCCGTTTCATGCCTGAATTGAATGGGACGCTGATGACCTGAGATGTTAAAGAGCGTCCGTAAATAAACAAAAATCTCCTTACCCTTCATTTGGAGAGCTGTTTTGAGATCTAACACTCCAACAATCATATTAGGCCATCAACACTGTTGAGTCAATACTTCTAGTATCATGCTTGCAAAATTTCAGGAAAAAAATTATATTGGTTGATTTGATATGCGTTTTAAACTTTAAAACACACTTGTGCAGCTATATACGGATTTAAATCAGATTTTTCAGGTAGTAATGAGGGTATTAAAATACGGGTTAAGAGATTCCTATAGATCTGGCGAAAACGGTTTAAAAATTACTAAATAATACATACTTTAACCATCTGAATGTAACATCCGGTATTTCACTGTATTTCTGATTTTCCCTAACACTTTTAAAACTAATGCATTTAGCAATCTGTGGAATTTGACCCGGCCAGACCTCGGAGCAAGAGAATCATCGTTACGCAAGAAAACGAGTGGTAAAACTGCTCTCTAGCCCATGTGTCGCACAAGTACATGAATGCAATAGTGTGACGCATCTACTTGTGTTATTGGATCGTCAACAACGATATAGCCCCATCTTATCCTATACAAAGTTGGATGCCGTAGCCTATATGGGAAATGTCCGGTGCTTGTGTTATTATCAGGCCAGGTACTCCGCATTGGCTGTTTTCAACAGAGCGTATTCACGCATTGTACTGTTTGGTATTGTATTTGTACTCACTGATTCACCACATTTGGAGATTAGTTCGGTGACAGCAATTTATAAATATTAAATTACAATAAGCCTAGAAATGGTAAACAACTACAATAATGCGCTACTTCAAAATGTATCCATTTTCTGGTATTCTCGATGAAACCATGGACGATGTACAAATGTGATTTACAGTATTAGGGGACAAAGATGATTGCCCAAAACCGTAATCAACTATCACAGTTAAGCGAAGCAATTTTGAATCAGAATGATTATTAAAAAACAAAGGAGGAAAAACGCAATCATAATAAACCACTTTTTTTTAATGGCGTGTAACGTCCATTTTTACTACTGAGGCACCACAGGCAGTGGATACTGATGATACATGAGATGAAATGATATATTGGAAAGGATTTTTTTAAGGAATGAAATGTTCCAGGCCTAAATTTAGGGTACATCCCCGGCATTTGCCATTTATGAGGACTGAAGAAAACCTGGGAAGAACCTCAGTCAGGGAGGACGATCCTGGTGGGATTCGAACCCTATATGGCCCGCTCACGAGTCCGCGCCTTAACGACCTCGGCCACTCGTGGCGGTATAAACCACAGTGATCCTGATAAACCAAAGAAACAAAATAATTTAGAAATAATTGTAGTAGTTCAGAACAGTAATAAATATTATATTTATATATTAGTACGTCAATTTCCACGTCCCCAGCAATGGGAATATTAGTAATATTGGGTATATGGACATTGATTATTTAGTTCGATTAAGAGCAGCCTCTTATTGGCTTAAAAACAAAATAACCCCAAAATATTGGACATTACTGGTGAAAAGTGTAGAAATAGAAAAGGAATCAAATCTTCTTTATTACAAATATGGCAACAAGAATGGGATGAAATAAAAGAAGGTAGAAGAGTGCATGAAATCTTCCCATCCACAAAGGAAAGATTACAATTTAAGCATATTCATCCCAATAAGGGTTTAGTACATTATGTAAAAGGACATGGTCCATATATTTGCAAAGATTTAAAGTACAAGCAAATAACACATGTATGGTTTGTAATATGATCGATACACCGGAACATGTCTCATTTGAATGCCCTAAATATCAGTCAAATGTAGCTGTGGAAAGACGACTATTTGCAGGGAAACACACCTGGAATATCATGAGAGATGAAGATGATTTTAGGGTATTGAATGAACTAACAAATAAAATATCATGCAAATTGGCAGAAGAGTACATAACAGCAAAAATCAAACAAGTGAAAAACTTCAAAAGTCAGAAATCGTATATTCCCCTAGAAGATCCCAGATTATCAGGGAAAGGCAAGAAAGATATTTACAAGTAGAATTAGTTGAAGAAAAAGATGATAAAGAAGATAACACCCAAATTGAATCAGAAGGGAGCAGAATTGATAGAAGAAGATAATAATGGCAGTTTTCGGGCGGAAAGGAAGCAGTTCAGAGAAGAAGTAGACAGAGATCAAAAGAAGGAAACTGCACTGTGAACACACCATGGTACAGTATAGCTGTTGCATCAACTCCACTGGTGTCCAGGTCCTGATGCCTGGAGTTCCGGAGCAGAGCAGCCCGGATATCGAGCGTTAGCAGAAATGTAGATTAAATTGGATAAAAATTACAAATTATTTAATGTTAAAGATAATTATTGCTACTGGCCACCAGTAGCAATTGTAGGCGTAATTATAAATCATAGTTAAAATAGCTGTAGTGCTGGATTCCAAAACCGGTTTAGTTTATTGAAGTTTTAGATTTGTTTAGTTACAATATTAGTGCTGTAGATTTTAAAATCTGTAGAAATTAAAAGTATCTAATAGTATTGTAAAAAGTAAGAGGAATAAATAAAATAAATCTGGAGTATTATGTCCTGATGTAGAAGCAAGTTATCAGGATATAATTATTACATAATAAAAAATAAAATATCATAAAACTCATAATAATAATAATAATAATAATAATAATAATAATAATAATAACAATAATAATAATAATAATAAGAAGAAGAAGAAGAAGAAGAAGAAGTCAAAATTACCCAAAAAACCAAGGATACTAATAATAAAGTAGTATTATTATAATAAACAAAACAGGCATATTAAACTAATAACCGAAATTTGTCCGACTGTATGTCACAATTCTCCCTTGATCAAATTCAGACACTTGCTGGAATAGCTGCCGAACTTTTGACGAGTCGTACTCGTTTCGTCTAAGAATATTTGGGTTCGATTTAACGCCTCTCTTATGGGCGTTGCTACTTTAAAAACCATCAGTGTAATTAAGCGAATTGAACAGAATAACCCTATAGAAAAATGAACATTTTCACTATAACCATAATAATTATAATATCGTTAACACAAATAAGGATCTATTAGATGTTCACTGAACATGTCGTCACCAACAGATTTCGTTAAAGCTAGCGTAATTTCTAAAGACGTTAAAGCTATCGCCTTCAACCTTAACCCACCAGAAAAGGAAAGTTTGTGTATTTCCCGTGTGTTGAACACTGTCCGTAATAAGGAGAGGAGTGTTCAGCGTGCTTCAAGCACCTCCCTAAAAAATGAGTTGTACTATATTTATTAGAATAGAACCTACTTCCAGGATTTGACCCAAGCCAATTCTGAATGTTGCAGGTTGTAACGACCCCTCACACGAGCACGGTGTTTCCTGTGGTAGTCACCGAAGTTGATGGTATGGAAGTGGCTTTCGCGAGTGTAGAACTGGAGGCGGCCAGTCATATGTTTCGTGAGGGAAAACTGAAACTGCGCTGTTTGGCCACCATTTTCACTTTGTATCGTCATAGCAAGGAGGTCATACTTACTACAGAGGACTCTCCGCAGCTAGCTCCCGTCATGGGCGCCACTGCTCCGCACTCTCTCGGTAAAACTATTGTACTAAGTTGCTTCCTAGCACCGACCTACCCCAAATACATGTTGTATCTTAACACCCTAATGACCTTTACAATTGTACAATATCCCTTTACCATACACCCTCCTCATTAGAAATTATGCTTCAAAATGCTTATTTTTGGTTATTTTAAACCTAGAACGTAAACATGCAGTAAACAAGTCAGAAAAAAAAAATAGAGAAAAGTATTTAGAACCAAAATAATGGTTACATGACTTATGTTGTTACATAAAATTAGTTATCTCTTAAAATAACTTATTTTGTTTAAAATGAAGAACACGTGTAAATATATGGATTACAGAGCAGAAGTGAAATAATTCCTTATGAGTTACTTATGCACGCAACACCTTGTGTTCTAAATTTGAAATGTAGATTTGAATTGTGAACTAAAACACTGTTTGTCACGTTCCTTTATATTTCTATAGTTAAATGATAGGATAAAGAACATATTGAGAAGTACGGGTGACAGAGGTGACAAACAATGTCAGTCTATACAGGTACATATTGTGCCCTTGAATGTTAAGATGAGGGCCACAAGTCCTGTCTGCTATCTGTCCCTAAACCTACTGTGAACATTTCTAGCGAATCCACATCATACCGGCAAAGAGGCGCTGGAAGCTCAATTTTATAGAAATAATTAGCTCTACGATCCTAAGAAGAAATGAATATTGAAAAAATACGCCCATAATAAGCATTTTATTGATAAACACTATGATCTGTTTCTAGGACAGGTTGATTCGGGTACTACTAGGCCCTGGGTCAAGGGGTGCAACACAGAGGTCTGTGCCACCCGTGGGTTTTTGCTTTAGGACGGTACCTTGTTTACTAGAAATCGTTGATTTTTCATTCTACTAAGAAGACATTTAATCCCCCCCCCCCGTAAACAAGGTTTTCAGTTCATTCTATACATAGCGGTGTACCGAATTCACAAATAATTCTGCACAATTTAATAGTGGATGCCATTGTTAGTTTGTATCCATCCATTTTATTCGAAAATTTCTTCATTCTATATTTATTCATTCTTCAACAGAAAATAGTTGAAACTAGTTAATGTGGCACTGTTCTTTGTCATAATAATTCACTTATTATTTATAGTTTTACAGCTGATAATCTTCAAACAGATCTATATTTTTTGTCAATGTTGTGTATTCGAAGAAAGTGTTAAACAATTTGCTTATTATATTATTAGTTTTAACATATGTTTTCTTGCGTTACCATTACTGCTAATGAGATTGTTCCTAACGCAACTATAAGCGTCTCATTATTAGTAAGAATTTCTATATCATTTTTGCAAGTAGTTCAAAAGGAAGAAGGAAAATTTTTTAATGTGCCGTTCAGCGTTGTTTCGAAAAAAAGGTGTTCTCAGATATAAGATTAAGGGAATTTGTTGAAGTACGAGGGTAGGTCCATAAGTTACCGCCCTACCATTTTCTAGGTATGATAAACATAAAAACCATATTTCAATTTTCAATATAGTTACCCTTTATTGTAATACACTACTCACATCTTTGAATTAACATTTCAATCACTCCCCCCCCCACCCCTCAAAGAGTCAGAAATCTTGTCTTCAAAATGGGCATAAACAGCATCCATCACTTCTTCGTCACACTTACATTTCCTTCCTCGAAGATCCTTCTTGAGTTTTGAGATGAGGAAATAGTCATTGGGATCTGGGGTTGGGTTGATGGTCGATCTCTCGGAAACCACATTTCTTCACAGCTTCCTTTGCAACAAGAGCTGTTTTCAAGTTGCACGTTGTCGTGAAGGAGGCGCACACCACTACTCAGCTTTTCCCGCCTTTTCTCTTTGATGGAAGCATGTAGTCTGTACAGTAGCATGGTACTCCCCATTTACTGTGATGTTCCTCTCCTTGAAGTTAATGAAGAGTCACAGTCCCGAAAGATTGTGGCCATGATCTTGGTTAACTGAGTGACTTCTACTACGTCAGAAGTACCTGAGTGCTCGGGGATACAGAGGCAGCACCACCGCATCTGAACGGGAAGAAACCAGTCCCCTACCCCAAGGAATTTTATGTTGCTGGATTTCAGGGACTTGGGGAAACGATGGGACATGTGCCTTAATGGATAGCCCGATTATTTTGAGAAATAATAGTATTTTTCAAACCGATACTCTTATTTGTTTAATTTCTATATCCATTTGTGACTTACTTAAGGACTTACCTAATATACCGAGGGGGCCAAAAATGTATACGCACTTTCAAAGTGAATGTCTATTTAATATAATGCAAAGTTGTAACGAAAAGCAACAGTAATGTGTAGTATGATGTTCTGTAAACATATGCGACTACATACATTATGATAGCGTTGCTACGTGACAGGTAAATCAACAATGAACAAATGAAGCCAAATGTATCGTACGATGTTCTGTAAACAGATGTGACTCACATTACGTTATGTTAGCGTTGCTGCGACAAAATGAAGCCAAGATTATCGTTTATACAGCGGAAAGCAATTTTGAAGTGATATTGGAAAACCGAGAATGTTGTTGAAGTCCAAAGGCAATGGAGACGTGTGTACAGAACAGAACCGCCAACGCCAGTAACAATTGCACGCCTTCGAGACAAATTTGAAACTCGTGGTACCGTATGCGATGTACACAAGGGCAGATCTGGGAAACCTTGCACAGCAACAAGCCCCGCGCACTGGATCCAAGGCACTACCCTAGGCATTGGATAGGACAAGAGGTCCGATTGAGTTTTCACCGCGTTCTCCGGGTCTAACTCCGTTGGACTTCTACCTATGGGGAACTCTTAAGGATGTTGTATACCGTAGAAAACCAGCTAAAGTGGCAGCACTTCGGGAAGAAATTGAAATGGCGTGTGCTGCAATCGCTGAGGACACTTTTGCAAACGTTGCTCAATCAGTAGGTCAACATACTCAAAAGTGTATCGACGCCGATAATGGATATTTTCAGCAACTGCTGTAACTGTAAAAGTTAAGATGATTAGTGCTCATCATTTTCTGTTTGTGTGAATTCAGTTTTGTTATGTTAACTCAGTTTTTTTTTTGTGCTTGAAGTGTGTATACATTTTTGGCACTCTCTGTATATAAGAAAAATATTAATAGACGTTGATGGTGGTTACTGTAGATAATAAATTCAATTTTCTTTACTGAAGGCTACATCCAAACGCGCCATTAATTTCCAAACAACTTAATGTTTAAGGGTTATGCTCTTAGCAATAGAGCATTTCAAATGCTATAAGTTATAACGTTATAACTAATTACGACTATAGGATGCTATTAAACTTTAAGACATAAAATATTTTAACCTTGTTTATTTTTCAGACTTTGGGTGCAGAAAGGACAGTTCGGCCCAGCTGGTCGTCAGCCTCACTCTGGTGTTACTGCTGCTGAACATTACTAGATAGCGTGGATCTGGACTGCTGTAAAGTGTTGTCATTTCACTGTTGGGGAGTCAGGTGATGAAACTAAGAGACTTCTTGACTTCATTTAACAAGGACGGTGACTAGTTTGTGGAAGTGAATCCTCAATGTCACAAGTCAAATTTCTACAGACAGGAACGGAAGGGAAGCATGCTGAGAACGTAATCACTGTTTTCATGTAACATACATCTGTGGACTCCCAAATAAGTGTGTGGTTCTCCAAAACGATGTATTTATGGCCAAACCCAAATTTTGTACCGTAATTCCATAAGAAATAGCATCAAAGAATGTGTGTTTAACACGCCGTTGATTGTGCGATAAGGATTTAAGAATA
Organism: Metallyticus violacea; assembly: GCA_030762175.1. Classification (NCBI taxonomy): domain Eukaryota; kingdom Metazoa; phylum Arthropoda; class Insecta; order Mantodea; family Metallyticidae; genus Metallyticus; species Metallyticus violacea. The sequence continues at coordinate 9,589,850 of CM060841.1, forward strand.
CCTGTGGACAAACTGAAGTAGGTGGGGGCTTCCAGTAGCAATGGGTGTTTCAAAATCTAGTTCCAAAATAGACTTTTAGTTCATGCTTTAAAGTTTCACACAGTAATGTAAGTTTTCTTATTATTTTAAATTATGCCTTGTTTTAAAAAATTTCCAAAAAGTTTTCAAAATTGATTAAAAAGGATCGAAATTTTCAAAAAGATGCATTCTTAAGTTCAAAAACTACAATTATTTGAAAGCATTAGCAGAATAAATGTACAAAAATAAAGGTAGGAAAAACGTATAGAAAAACTTTGTTCTATCTGGTTTAGCAGTGCCCAATTTGCTATTTTGCAGATACGACTATTAATCTCGTAAATATAAAGAGCTGTTAATCACATGCACCGTTCGTATTTCGGTTCTTATATAACTTTGCCACTCGTTTTCAGTTAATATACACTTTTCAAAGCAGAGCATATAGTGAAAAATAACCTATAATAGCGTTAAATTATTGTTTTAAATTTCTCCTCTTGTTTGAAATGTTGATATTAGTTCATTTCAGTCAAATGTCTCCCTAGATAACTATGTATCTATAATAATTTAAAACAAGGATACCTTTAGTAGCGCATAGAGTCGCGTGAAGTGTGTTAAGCAGTGATCAACACACAATTTATTGAGTTGATTCATTTTGATCGCAGAGTTCCCTCTAATGCCGACTGGTAAATCAAAATCCGGCTATGCTCAAATTAAATACTAACATAAAAGTGATAAACGGCGAGAAACAAAATATGTTAGTCCTATATGTACATACTAACTTATATATCCGTGAATTTGTCAAGCACTATAAAGTAGTTAGCTATTAAAACGGACATTAATTATCTACTTTTATTTGTTTATATGACAGACAAACTAACATATAATTTACACAACTTAAGACATGAGAGCACAAATTAACAAACAGCATTTGAACCTCGAGGTAAAAATGCAATATGTTTGAGGTTTATATGAGTGACTTGGTGTATGTAATACACGTCGAAGAAGTAAATGCCACAGTTGATGTTTATTTGTAATGTATGTTTATTTGGTGAGCGCAATTTGTCCTTAATGTTGCGTAAATACTGTAATAAATAAATCCTATATTCTACTTTGTCAGAAATAATACATGAGAGTAACAATAAAATGGACCGTAGAAATTGTTAACAAGTGAGTTATGAAGTTCATACCTTAGCCAGTGTTCCCTTCCATTTCCCAAACAGTATCTTTGTGAATACACAAAAGATTTATATTCCACTGCGGAATTTTCTTTATATTGGTTGGTATTAGTTCCTTCAGCTTCCTGGTGGAAGCAATATTCGACTTTTAATAGTTAGTTCTTGAAAATATATCTCCACTATTTAATTTTTTAACTACTTATTATGATCAGTTTGTCAAATATTCTGGTAGACTCATTTCACAAAACATTAAGACCATTATACAACCAGCAATATAAAATTTCTCCACAGAGGAATCAATATTGTTTAACGCCCGTTTTTTGCTACAGAGGCACCACAGGCAGTGGACACTGATGATACATGAGATGAAATTATATATTGGAAAAGGATTTATTTTTAAGGAAGGAATCGTACCAAGACTAAGTTTAGGATACCTCCCAGACATTTGTCATTTATGAGGACTGAGGAAAACCTGGAAAGAAATCTCAGTCAGGGAGGACGTCCTGGTGGGATTCGAACCCCAGACCTCCCGCTCACGAGTCCGCGCCTTAACGACCTCCGCCTTCTCCACACAGGGCTACCATCAGAAGTCACCAATGTAGACCTGAACTGTTTTTTATCTAAGTATTTTATTGACAGAATGAAAATCCACTTTATTCGGCTTAAGTCCACAGCTGAAAGACGCCCAGAACCAAGGTAACACTTGTCGCAGGCTCCGTCGATTGAGAACTTGCCTTTGATTTCTACAGACACAAATGACATGCACCAAGTTCAATGAAAAAATTTAATGGCTACTAATCCGCGTCATAGTAAGGTTCGAAGTGCACATCTTTTGCATTCACAGGCAAGAGCTTTACTTCAGCAATTCTTTCAATTTCTGGCATGCTAATTTATATAAGTTCTTCTACAATGTGGGGTTTACTCCTATACACTTTATTTTTTCTGTAATGAAAAACACTAGTTCGCATTAACACGAAGACTTGAGTTAAACTCGAAAACTGAGTTATGATAACATAAAGAAAGAAATGCTCCTTGCTTTTTTAATAACAAACTGCGATTTGCTGTCCAAGTACGTCCATCAGCGGAACTGTATGTTATTATAACTGGTGGCGGCGCGAAACTTGACCCGATGCGAACTGCGTCCAAATGCGTACACAGAACAAAAATAACTCTTCGTATATACTATGTACCTACAGGGCGTTCTAAAAGTTCTCGGCCTGACCAAAGAAACACAACATTTAAAAAACATTTTCATCAGTCACACCGTTTTAATAATGTTTAACGCCCCATTTTTACTATTGGGGTACCACAGGCGGTGGGCATTGATGATACAAGACATGAAATGGAATATTGGAAAAGAATTTTTTTAAAGAAAGGAAGCGTTCCAGACCTATGTTTAAGGTACCTCCCCGGCATTAGCCATTTATGAGGACTGAGGAATATCTGGAAAAAACCTCAGTCAGGGAGGACGATCCTGGCGGAATTCGAACCCCAGACCTCCCGTCCGCGATTCCGCGCCTTAACGACCTCGGCCATCCGTGGCGGTATCCTTCACTTGAATCCAGTAGTAAAGCGTAATACCTCCCCCCCCCCCGTTCTATCCTTCTAGAGGTAATATACGAGCACCTTACCATGAGATTTCCAGAAAATGGTAGTCATGACTATCATTTTCTGGAACCGTTTTTTTATTTCTCTGGTGCACTTTCACCTGCTACCATCACTGTTGGGCTGCTCTTCGTCTCTGGCGTGCGGTGATGAATCCATGTTTCATCACGTTATAAATCGTAGGAGAAACTCACTGGAATTGCGTTTAAACAAGTCTAAACACTCTTGCGAAATGTTCATTCGATTGCGTTTTTGGTCCATTGTTAATAATAGCGGCACCCATCGTTTCTCATATCCAAAACTTTGTATAAAATGTAGTGGACACGGCCTATCGGGATCTTTGCATTATCAGTCAACTCGCGTTTAGTGGGCAATCATTAAGTACGTACGGTATTGTGAATTTTTGTCATAATCTCGTCGATCGTAGGGATGTCCTGAATGCTCATTATCTTGAATGGATGTACGATCACGGTTTAATTTAGTAGCTCACTTTTTAATCATGGAAAACAAAAGAAAAGACTCCTTTAATGTACAATATAACTCCTTTTATATTTCTTTCTGGGCTTAACCATTCAAAACGAAGTACTTTAGCATTTCAGTTTTGTCCCTTTTGTAGAAAATCTGAACGCTAGGACCGCCACGGGTGGCCGAGGTCGTTAAGGCACGGACTCGTGAGCGGGAGGTCTGGGTTCGAATACCGCCAGGACCGTCCTTCCTAACTGAGGTTTTTTCCAGGTTTTCCCCAGTCCTCATAAATGGCAAATGCCGGGGAGGTACCCTAAACTTAGGCCTGGAACGATTCCTTCCTTAAAAATAAATCCTTTCCCAATATATCATTTCATCTCATGTATCATCAGTGTCCATCGCCTGTGGTGCCTCTGTAGCAAAAACAGGCGTTAAAGACTATTCATATATATGTTAACGCTAGTGTTTACACGTTCGTCACAAACAAGTGACTACACCTACGCTTCTGAAACTTTACAGCTGATCATCTAAAGGATGATATTTAACAATTGCCATAGTAATTTGGCCATCTTCACGACATCTCTGAGTCAGACCGAGAACCTTTAGAACACAATATGAATTATGTTTTAAATTTAAGAAATGTGCAATATTTATTTATTTAAGATAAAGTGTAATCACCCCTTGGAAACTTCTGAAATTTTCAGCATGATGTCTACTTAAGTACTTGAAATTCGCCACTAAAACGAAGGAACTTCAGTTGTCTTATTTTGAAAGTTATTTGGGTGCTAGTGATCGTCTTAGTTATTTATTTGTTACTATACAATGTAAAGGAAAAAAAAATTAATCGGAACAAAGGCATGGGTTTTCTGACATTACCTGACCACAGGTTGATCGTGAAGAGAGACTGCGCATGTGTCACATTTTCTTAGGCAGAATGTACCACAGTACAACTTAGTAATATTAACAGTTTATTCCTGTTCAATCCATGTATTTTTGATACTGGGGTAACTCCATTTCTACGTATTGCATTTTGTTAGTTTGTTATAATATGGGACAAGCCTTGATGACGTGTTTTCCAGGAACAGTTATTTAGCTGTTTATTAATATTACACTACTGTCGATATATCAGACTATTGTTGAAGTATCGAAAGGGTGTTATCAGGAAGAATGATGTCTAGCCCTGGCTCGCAAAAACTTGAGGAAAATCTTACACACTGGGTGGCGTTTACATAAAGATTCCAGAAGCAAGAAACTCAGTAACCAGCTACCTTAGCTATTTCCATTAAAATTATCTTTAAGGGACATTGGAGTGCATTTTCAAAGTACCACATTTTTGTATGGATTTTTATGATACTTTTACTGTTATTGCTGTTACGTCAATATGTATACCACATTTCATTAAAATAGAATAAATATTTACGAGATATGTATTATTTCATATATTTTATTACGTAAAAACCAAAATGTTCCTCGCGTCTTGTGAGTCGAGAAAATTGATTGGAATTTTCTACTATTGGAGCTTTGAACCACACACTACAATTTAATAGAAGGATATTTTAAATATATTTTATTGGTGAACAGTGATAATTTTTTAAATCTATAAAAAATTAATCATAAAAATAAATAATCTTTTCATAGAATTTTTAAAGTTATTATTGGTGATAGCATGTGTTTTGTTCCATACAATATTACGATTGATACTTCTACACATTCTGGAACTTTTTAATTGAATTTGAGCAAAAACTGTTACGCGTGGAACAATATGAATTAGAAAAAAATGAAGCATTGAGAAACACGCTGTTTAATAAAACGTATGCTCGGAAACAGTGCGTCGGTCCTGGTGGCGTAGTGCTTACCATACTTACCTCCTACACCCATGATCGCGGGTTCGAACCCGGCCAGGACCGATGGATTTTTTCGGGGCGTGAAAATCCTAAGTATGGCTTCCTTCGGAAGGAAGTAAAGCCGTGGGTCCCGTGTCGACATTTACGGCACGAAAAAGAACGTCAAGCCTGAAAGAGAGACCTCTGAGCAAAATTTGTCGGCTGTTTCACGCCCTGAGTTGAATGGGACGCTGATGACCTGAGCTGTTAAAGAGCGTCCATAAATAAATCAATTAAAAGAAGAAGAAGAAGAAGAAACAGTGCGATTTAAAACACGCGGAGCTCTTTAAATGACTGAGGAGAGACATGCAATTCTGACTCTCTGTGAACGCTTAAAGGTTCAAGGAACCATTTGCAGAAGAAAAAAAAAAAAGCCGAAAGCTCATCCCCAGGTTCCTTAAAAATAAAAAATTGTAACCTTGTGCGTAATTCCACAGAGAGTGTAAAAGATTGGTTTTTATGTGTACTTGTTTTATTGGTCATAATTTTATTATTGCCTTTGTAATGTTGTATACAGGATAACATATATACATGCAAAAAACGAAATAATTAAACATAGTATGCTCTAATTGGATTACTTTGCATTGTTAGGAGGAGGATATTTCGGTACATCAGCGTTGCAAATGACTGTCCATTTGTGCCTACAACTTCTTGGCGGTACTACTGGGAGGAAGGGATATGGTGAAGGAGACTAGTATCCATGGACAGTGAGGTAGGGATTTAGACCAGATAAAAGATCTCGACACCGGAGGAGGGCTCCATCCCCTCCCAGCCAAAGAGATTGAGACTCTCAGAAGAGCCCCTTCCATACCAGAAGCCGGAGAAAAAGGCTTTCCAAAGCGCAAGGCACCCCACTTTAGACCGTGTAAAGAATCAACAGAATAGAAAACTCATAGAATGGAAGATTGGAAAATTAATGGAAAGCAAAGATATATCCTAAATTTTGCCGTATAACTAAAATGATCAAGTTTGCCGATCCCAAGGGGTTTGAACCCGAGACCTTCGGATTGCGAATTCCAGAGTTACAGCCTGAAACAACCCGCTTGGTATGCTCTGATTAATTTCATAATTTGGTGAATTTATCACTTCAGTTTTGCGATACTAAACCTTAAGCCCAACAAAATAAATATAAATAAATGGTGGATAGTTTTTAGCAAAGCATATGAAATATAGTTACATGGATTAATTTACCATGGCTAGACATAACAGAAAGCAAATCGGCGCTTGTTCGCAAACAGATGGAATATTAAATTTACTTCCTTTTGAAGTTTCCAAGCGAAGGTCTCATTACAAAGAAGATAAAAGGAAACCAAATCAACATTCTGGTTATACAAGGTTCCTGAGAGAACCCACAATTTCCATAGAGAAAAAAAAAAGTATCTCTAATATACCAGTATCGTGCTTTCAGCTTCGGAGAGTAAACTCATTTGGTAAATACGAACATTTAAAAACAAATTAAAGTGATTATTTTATTTAAGAGACTTAGCGGTTTTCATCTGTCAAATTTCAGTTATATTCCTTTGCCCCGTGAAATTCATAAATGAATGAGATAACATGCCTCATTAAATTGAATATTTCACTTACATGACGTCATCATAAAATCGACCAATGAAAGGAAACTAAATGTATAATTTTGACCAATATTGCATAAAATTATCGTAAAGTTTTATCAAATTCCTTTTATCGCGCGAAGTGCATTTGTCTTGTGGCCAGTATAGCCAACCCTATAACCCCAAATTCCTGAGCACGCATCACTAACCACTTTTCTGTGTTTTCAGTAATTGTAAATTTAACTAACTGAATGTATGTTCACTCAATCAATTGTTTTTTGCGTATTCACCCAAATAGTCTGAAATAATTTTGTAAATTATGTAACAATATCTGCCTAAGCAACCATAAATCTTAATAAACACGTTGTTCAGAATGTCAAAGTGTTTTCTCTGTTTTGTTTTTCTTAGTGGTACTAGTCAATCGAACGGTAGCGATTGTAATAGTCGACTTTCATCTATTTTAGTCTCACGGTTTCTGAATAGATAGGTATTCATAAGTAAGTATAACATTTTATACACTTGTTAACAATCCGTGCGCGAATTTCAATATATATATATATATATATATATATATATATATCACTTTTATTCTTATTCTATTCATGAAATAGTCCCAAATCCGTATTTGGTTCTGCTCTATTGGCATTACTGACAATCGACTTTCGTCTGTGTCAAGATGGCTTGAAAAGGTTAAGTATTCATAATACAAATATACAATTACTACAATATTGTAAGTCGAGTTTACTGGGGGTTATATTTAAATTATGACTTTAATCGTGAAATAGTGCTATTAAATATCACTCGAGGTTTATCGGCAATCTCAGATTCTCTTGTGATATAACTTATGACTATTTCACTTATGTGACGTCTTAAAATGGACCAATGAAACGAAACAAAGTTTGGAATTTTGACCACTCTCAGCCTGATATCGCAATGAAATTATGGAAAAAAAAGTATCGAATCTGTTTATCAAGCGACATCCTTTTGTCTTGTGGTCAGTGTAGCCAACTAGGAGATACTTCCACTATATAATTCTTGAGCACGCCTCAGTGACCACTTTTCAGTAATTATAAATTGAATCAACTTCTTGTGTATTCAACCAAACAATTATTTTTCATTCGATCATCCAAAAAGTTTGTAATGATTTTATAAATTGTGTTACAATATCTGCCTAAACTAAATCTTAATAAATATGTTGCTTAGAATGGTAAAATGTTTTCTGTTTTGTTTTTCTCAGTTGGTACTAGTAAATCAAACGGTAGCGACGTAATAATCAATTTTCGTCTATTTCAGTCTAACGGTTTCTGAATAAATAGGTATTCATAAGTAATTATAACATTTTATGTTAGTGTTAATGTTCTGTGCGCGAATTTCAAATATATATTACTTTTATTTTTATTCTTTTATTCTATTCATGAAATAGTCCTAAACCCTATTGGCATCACTAACAATCGACATTCGGCATGAAAAGGTTAAGTATTCATAATACAAATATACCATTATTACAATAATATGACAAGTTTAGGGGAATTATCTTTTAATTATTATTTTATTTGTGAAATATTGCTATTAAATATTACTAGAGGACCTGAGTTTTCCAGACTAGCTATTTTCGTAAATTTATCGGCAATCTCATACCCTCTTGTGATATTATTTGTGACAATATCACGTGTTATTATGAACATAATTAAATACAAAAAGTATTGCAATTAACGTTGGTTCATACTGAAATTACACCAGATAACTTAATAATTTAGCTGTAAAATAACCAATTAGATTATTTTAAAGCAACCTTAGGCATGAAGTGAAGTAATATTTGATAGCTACCCCGAAAAAAAATCTTCCAACATGAAGTTCCCGCACTGGTTGCCTTAGTTCCTCTTCGCTTCGCTTATTCATTTTCTTCTTTGTTTTCCAATATTTTGAAATGGTCTTCTTCGGTGCCATTCTGTTGAAGGACACATCTCCATCATTATATGTACTTCCATCTGCACTTATGAAATTGGAGGTAACTCCTGCAGACTTTTTGTTCACTCTTCTTTGGCATACTGCACAAACTTTCCTTCTTGGCGGTTAAAGACTAAGTAGAAAGCGAGTATGCAACTGTCCCTTGCCCTGATGTCAACGTCCTAGTTTTTTTTTTCAATAACATAAATTTAAAGTTTCAACATTTTCCCGTACTGCAGTCATCCCTCTAAAACTTTCCTTTTTGTGCAGTATCCTTAAAGAAAAAAACTGGCCAAGACCTGTGTCTATTTCACGTATTTTATCTTATAAGATATTTTCCTCCGTGTATACGATTGGTCATAGGTTTCGATTACTTAATAATAAAGAATAATATCGTGCCATCCCATTATCTAATGACCAAATGAGGGGACTGAATGGGCTGATAGGTACTTCAAGCAGGGTTATACTAGAGACGAAGGGGGCGGGGCAATACAAGAGTCGGTGGTAGAAACACTAGAGGGAAGTACATTCTAATGTATTTAAAAAGTTGTATACTCACCAATGTCACGCAAGGAAATGCTGGAACTGCCTGCCCTCGTTTTTCAAATATTTTTGGCATCTGCTTCTGAAATGAAATGTTACTACTTAATTTTCTTTGAAACATCAAATTGATCTCTTGACATGTTATAATTTAAATCCCATAAAGCGTTTAATTTTTATTTATTTGGTTTATTTACTGACGCTCTTTAACATCTCAGGTTATCATCGTCTCGCATTCAATTCAAGACGTGAAATTAGTGATAAATTTTACACAACAGACCTCTTTTTACAGGTTTGAGATTCTTTTTCGTGCCATAAATCTACGACATTGGACGCACGCTTTACTCCCCTTCCGAAGGAAGCCATACTTAGGATTTTTACGCCCTAAAAAATCCATGAACCCTGACCGGGATTGAACCGACGATCTTGGGTTTACGAGGCAAGCATGGTTATCACTAGACGACCAGGAGGACTTTTAATATTTAATAAGATCAACAGATTGTACAATAAATATAGTTTATTGAATTTCTCTCCTGTTTTAACCGCCACGGGTGGCCAATCGAGGTCGTTAAGGCGCGGACTCGTAAGTGGGAGTTCTGGGGTTCGAACCCCACCAGGACCGTCTTCCCTGACTGTTTTTTTTTCTTCTAAGATTTCCTCAGTTCTCATAAATTGCAAATGCCGGGGAGGTACCCTAGACTTAGCTCTGGAACGTTTCCTTCCATAAAAAAAAAAATAAATCCTTTCCGAATATATTATTTCATCTAATGTATCATCAGTGTCCACCGCCTGTGGTGTCTCTGTAGTAAAAAAGGGCGCTAAACACTACTCTCCTGTTTTAATATTCAACGACACATTTATGCTTTATATATAGTATACTTTAAAAGAGAGGCACGTTTCATTAACAATCTCATGTATATAGTAATATACTAGCATTTAAAAATATGTACCTAAATACTGCATAGATCTGCGAAATAAACATTTCACTAGTTTTCTTTAATATTTCCTCTTTAACACTAGATATTAATCATATATAATTAAAATTATTGATAATTGTTTATTCTATTTCAACCGATTTTCACGTAGTTTCGCGTGCTACTTTCAAATATGGCCACTAATCTTGCTCTATCACTTAGGTAAGGGTTTTTCAAAAAGTGAACGAAAGTTTCCTGTGCTTATTTATTGCACAGTCTTATACTACCTGCATATTTTTTTACCCTCAACTCCTTTTGGTACTTTTCTTGTAAGCAGCTTGCGTCTCTTCTCTGTGCAGAGATGCTGACGTTCCATCTACTCTGGCATCTGCGTTCCAAGTGTCTTGATATCTTGCTGAAATCTTCTCCTCTACTCTTCACCAAGACTTTGGCGAAGCAGTTCAAATGAGAATGCAGAAAATGTACCATTTAGCTAATTGAACAGCCCAAATCTTTGGATTTCATCGGCATGTTTAACACCATACGCTTAAAGCTGGGATCCCAGGGAATTTTTGAACAGCTTCTTTAAGAGCAATTCAAGCCTCTTTTTGAATTACACGTTTACAAATCTACGTGGTTATGATGGAACCATTTCACGTTCCTACTGTGTCCCAAATGAGCCACCATTTGTTCACTGCTGTGAAGAAGTAAAAAGATTCAATGGCATGAAAATTAACATTACTAATTTATCCATATTATCCGTTTCTTTCTAAAATTGAAATGTATTTATAGAGTTTGAAGAAACATTCGACAGAGTAGAAAGTTCTACACAGAATGAAAGAAGAAGGATCTTCATCAATTCAATTAAAAGTGTGTATAAGAAAGAATACTAAAATAGTTATAATTATGTTAAGATATTTTATTCCTGGGTCGTAGACCGTACATGCTTAAGTAGGATGCACAATTAAAAAGTAGAACAAATAATGAATACAAAAATAATATTAATAGTAATTTTTTAATGATTTATTTATGGACGCTCTTTAACAGCTCAGGTCATCAGCGTCCCATTCAACTCAGGGCGTGAAACGGTCGACAAATTTTGCTCAGAGGCCTCTCTTTCAGGCTTGAGTTATTTTTCGTGCCGTAAATGTACGACACGGGACCCACGGCATTAACAGTAATAAATAAATAAACATTAAAGAGGGAAAAATGATATTTACAGATATATGAATGGAAGCTTGACACATTGTGTATAATTACACTAGTTATTGTGTTCTAACTAGAAAATAAATTGCTTCTAGCTTTGCGCACTTTGGCTAGAAAAATACTCCTATTCAACCAATTAGTGTAGTTTGCCAACAGATCCCAGCATGCCAATCGACCTCTAATTGCCTTAAAAAAGTTTTCAGCAAACAGCGTTTTTCTCGGGTGTTTTCCAGTGGGTACATTATGCCAGAATATGTGCCCATTCCTCATCTACTCCACAAAATGGGCAGAGTCTTCTACCAGAACCATTTGTTATTTTTTGAGCCTTCCAACCTCGCAGTCTAAACCAGGCCATTGCTGATCTCGTCTTACTCCCTAGAAGAAGTATAAATGCCTCTTTACCCCAGATAAGTTTAATTTCATTTGACAGGTTCAAGAAAACTTCAGTGATACATTCTGTCTCGCTTTTCCGCCTGCTGATATCCTCTAGCCTTGTTCTAACCTTCTTCCATACGCTTTTATTATTTGCATTGTCTCTTGCTATATTGAACTCAAGCCAATTCCTCTGAGTCATCTTTCCACCTCTGCAGCCCAAAACGTTAGTGTTATATTTTATATCTGGTGTCTATAGCATTTAACATATCCCTACATTAGTCTAGGCCAGTAATTCACCGTCTTTGTTTAACCGTATCTTCATAGCAACCACCTCCCTCAAGATCCCACAGTTTGACGTTCCTTTGGAGAGCTCGAGACCCTTTTGCAAAAATCTACTAGCTAAATTAAGTAATAATTATTACGGACTAATCAAAGTGTCATAAATGGGTGTAGTTTATCACCCGTACATTTTAATTTTTTTTAAAAAAATTCAAGATTGGAAATAAGAGACAATACAATGTGTCTATTTAGGAAAGAAAGGTGGAAAACGCCAAGATAATGGGATTCCAAGGAAACAGATAATTAAGATAAAGAAATTGATATAAACTAAGTTATAATAGAACATTCATGTTTAAATGTTCATGAATAATTCGAAGGAATGTTGTTTTAGAAACGCCCAATCTTGCTGCTATCTCTGTAACTTTGAGCACGGATCTCCCACAAGAGCGATGTTTTCTGGAGTGAGCACCTCCAATCCTAGACGCTCTTCGTCTTCAATGCTTTCTCCACCTATTCGAAAAAGTTTGGCTCATTCTTTTACGGTAGAATATGAGGGGGATGCTTCCCTATATACACCGTCCAATCGCTGTTGAATTTCATTTGGAGTAAATCTTTCTTTTGTGAAGAACTTGATAACAGATCGATATTGCATTTTGAACATGTCACAATATTCTACACATAGCCTTCTTTATGCAACTAAATCTGAACAACTGAACATAGAAGAGCGTGGAAGTTGAGCTTCAATTATTTAGTTAACAGATAAGGTATGACACCAGGTAAGGGTTTTGTGAAGGCGATAATTCTTAATGGCCAGGAATTTATGGACCTACTCTCGTAACTGCTTAAACGAATGCGTCTCGCGATGTGTAGAACTTCAAAACTGCTTGCCTCAGCAGAGCAAACTCTACCTTATATACATATTAAATTAAAATCACAGTATCGTTGCCTTAACAATTACTACATGGGCGACAAAAGCACGCTTTAAAATTTTGAAACATAAATCTATCATTGGATAGTTAAAAGTTCACCTGCCGTACGTATATCATCCGCTATTTTTGAAAGTTTAAAAACTTTTGTCGACATTGGCCAGTTTAAAAGGTTAGCTGTGCAACCACCGGCCGGGGTCAGAGCTCTTTGACGAATTTAAAAGTCCTTTTAAAAAGTGGCGACACACACGCCCTCGGGTTCATTCTACTCTCGGTCTCCAAGCTACCGTATGCCAGAGACTTTATCCTTTGTTGACATACAATTTACAGGTTATAGTTAAACTGTATTATAAACATATACATGCAAGATATCTACATCACTAACTACAATAAGTAAAATATTATGATTATATTTGTGACAGACACCTTATATTGTGTTTATATTTTAGTGGGGGTGGGGCATAGGTACAGTTTCGGTTATAATGATGATTGTTATTATTATAGCCTATGATATGCAAGATCAATGGAAATGAAAATAAATATAAAATATTAGACAAAAAAGCTGGGTATCTCAATTTCTTCTGAAATGCTCCTCTTAATCACTTACGGTGGTGCTATTGAGTAGAAAACTGTGTCAAAGCGATCAACTAACATAGTGTAATTACATTTTTATTTTTATTTTAAAAGCAATTTTTAGATAATACATTGAAAATGCAAATTTCTGAAACATTGGTGTGTGTTGTAAGTGAAGGATTTTTTTTAATTTGCTATTTTAATTAAAAAAAAAATTCCCAAATTAATTTTACAAGTTTCAATGAAAAACTGTACCTCCGTTTCCGTTTTGTTCCTTCCAGATACTTTGTGCGAGAAACAAAAATACGTCATAATCTTTTGGCATTCTACAGACGCTAACTTACTCTGACACGTGAATAAAGAGAATACGAGAAGCGCTTCCGTTTCTAAAAGAGTTTAGCATAAGAGAAAGAGATGGCAGAAAGCAATACCTCGTGTACAATATTCACGGTCAGGTTTCGTTTTCACTTTGAGAATTACGCTACGTTCTGAAGTAACGCAACACATGAGAGTGAGACAGAACGCCCACCTCTCCACTAAGGCAGACTGTAGAAACTGGAATTTCAATCACAACTAGAGTGTTGGTTTCCATGCAAATGCATAGTTTTTGTAGAGCCATGTATAAAAATGACTTTTCTTTGTGTTTCCAGGAAAATATAATGAAAATATATACTTGGATATTTATACAACCCTACTGTTAATACTTTATATCGTTTTAAATAAATTAATATTTACATAAGCTCCATTTTAATCTGAAAAATTTAAATTGCAGAAGCCAAAAGTATTTAAAGTACGAAACATTTTGGAGATCCTTTTAGAATGCATTATTTATTATGCACAACAAAGTAAATTTGGTTTTAAAAACTAGGTCTTGACAATTTTATAAATTATTTTCACCGATTTTACTCTGAGGTACTGGAGAAATGCAGTGAGGTTACTGAGTTATGGGCAGCCTGAACGCAGCAGCCGCAATCAGTAAAAAAAAAAAAAAAAAAAAAAAGGACAGTCACCGGGCGTGAAATTAGTATTTTTATTTTTATTGAAGCATAAAATAATAATGTATTTAAAACGTATAAAATAGAAATTGAATATGATGCCCCTCGGCGGCAATATATTGCCAACATCTGGGTAGGAGTTTTCTGTGTTTCATGTAATTTTACTTCCGTAAGAACACGTTTTTTATCATTGAGAGATATTTTTTCTCGTAACTTTATACAAAATGGCGAATATTTTCTCTACCTGGCACTATATTAAAATTATATTTTCTTTTCATATGTATATACACCCTAAAATCTCTTTCTTCAAGAACATATTTATATAAAATATTTTATCTATTTTCATTATAATTATTTTAATCGTTTTTTTTTAGATTTACATTAATATGAACAATAATAATGTGCAAATGTAAATATGTAATTTTTCAAATAAAGAAAAAAGTTTGGAATATATTCCGGTGTAGGAAGCTACGGGGGTGTTGTATTACAAAATTTGTTTATTTTATTTAATATATTATTTATATATTTATATAGTCGTTTTACTAATTAAGAACGATTAACACAAAATTTGCACAAACTACAAGTTATTATCTGCACAAGCACTGAATGGCCTTGACGACTGTCTTCTCCTGGTTCTCAGCCGCGCTCTGCTGGCCCGTTGGTGAAATAATCTTCTCATAATGCCCCTGATAAGATATCTAGCCCGTATGAAGGTAAGATAATTGATAGAATTGATACCTTAGAGCTTACGACCTAGCATCTGTATTTAGAGCTACAACATTGTACGAAATTGAGACAATGCTATAGATTATCCCCTATTCCTTTTAGTTTATAAATGGATGAAACTATAAGAGAGGGAAAAGCTAAAGTAAAAAAGCATAGTTTGGGCATGGAAAGAGCAGAAATAATGTCTATATTGTTTGAAGATGATGGAGCAATTATAACAAATACAAAGAGTAACATATGAGCTATAAATGTTTATGAAAACGTTCAAAGATTTAAGGTAATTATTAATAATAGTCCTAATGAACAGATTCATAACCTCATTTTTCTAGGATGCAGAATACCTCATGGTGAAATTGATATTGATAAAATACATTTAATGACATTAGAACTCTCGCAAGAAAAGTAAGGTAGAAATGATAGCAAGGCGATGGTGGAATCAACTTGCAGTACGGAAGTGAAACATGGACTAGACGAAAATAAATGCAAGCAATAAAATGTGATTTCTCAGATCAATTGATGGATTTAGTTTGATGAGGAAGAGGAATAGAGATAATAGGGAAGGACTCGGCGTTGATAGTTTGATAAAGAGTACAGATATTCTGGGATAAAATATTTACATCGCATTCCTAGACAGATAATGGCTTATAGGCAAAGAGGGAGGCGGGAGAGCTGGTAAGACCAGATATTTAAGGCGTAACAGGCCCTAGCCTAAACACTTGAAGAGTATATTCACCTATTGTAAAATATTTCCTAATCAATTTTCAACTATGAAAGGTTTACATTTCAAAAATTTCAACGGAAATCTTGTCGAATATTTCCTCAATTAGATCACAAATTCCAGTAGTCACCTTAATACCGCACGTCCCACTCAGCAATCTGCCGTCCATGCGCAGACCTAATGGTCGGCCAACGTTATCGATCCGTAAACTATTCGTACACTAAACACATGAGTAAAAGTATGAACATCTTATTTTTAGTAATAATGAGTTTTACTTCCGTTATTGCAGTTGTTCAAAGTGGTGTATACCTGCTTTCAGACATTCCTGATATGTTAACATTTGCACCCAAAAGTTCTGCTTTGACATTCTTATATATAGTTTTAATTGCACCTCAATAATTTCAGAGACTGTTGAGTGGTCTTGGACAATCACATTTCAAGTTAGGTAAGGAATTGTTTCTAAAGGACCAGTGCGTCACTGCCTAATAAAGCTTCCATCGGAAATGATACCACACAATAACGGACGGGAGTTGTCAGCATGTCTCTGACGCAGTCAGTATTATACTGACGCTGATGACCTGAGCTGTTAAAGAGCGTCCTTAAATAAAAAAAAAAAAAGTATTATACTGACTTCTCTATCATCATCATTACTTTTACATATTAGAACACATGTTATAATGAAAAAATAAATGAATAAATATCTACTCCGCGGGACATCTGTATGTCGCTTTGTACAGTCAGTTGGGTAGCTTCCTCTCGTAGCTTGAATTTAACGAGACCATTTCATTCATGTGACGTCATCTTAAAATAGACCAAAGAAACGAATCAAAATTTTGAATTTCCATCAATCACAGCCGGATTACGGAGTGAAATATCGAGAAAAAAGGTATCAAATTCGTTTTACACTCGACGTGCATTTGTTTTGTGGTCAGTGCTAGAGGCTGTGGGGAGCTATTGATAGCAACAAAAACATGGACAGTCGACAATCATAACGCAAAATGGAGGAGGGTTCTTCAAAGCGTTTTGATGATTGCGGCAAATGTGCAAATTGATCTTATCATTAGGGATTTCAAATCACAGAATACGAAGAAAAACAGAGACATTATATGTTATATAATTTTTTTCTCATTTAGTATTAGAAAATCGAACGGTAGGACACCTTTGTCCATTTCAGTCCTAAACCCGTATTTTGCTCCTCTCTATTGCCATTACTGACAATCGATATTCTTCTGTCACAAGATTGCTTAAAAAGGTTAAGTATGAATATGCAATTATTAAAATTTTTAAGCCAAGTTTAGAGAAATTATATTTAAATTTAAATTTTATTCGTGAAATAGTCCTAATAAACATCACTAGATGGTCTGAGCTTTCTAGATAAATTGTCGGTAATATTACTTGTGATAAACAAGCTACTGTTATTCATGCTTTCCTGTCAGTATGTACGTATTTATTTATTTATTTATTCAATATACAATTAGGTTTAAACCCGGCGGCAATGACAAAATTATAAAATTAAAATATTTACAGTTTTTACTTACATTATACTTGTCTACCTAATTAAGTGCCGTGCAATCGAATTTTATATGTGTTAGCCTAATTAATTGCAAGTCAACAATTAATTCATTTAAGTCTATTTAAAACAGATATCAACCGAATTAATTGCACATCAGCCTAAATATATACATGTAAACCATTAATGTATGTCAGCCTAATTATACATGTCAACAAATAATCCATGGAAAATTAATTAAAACATTTAAAATCTAACTATGCACATGTCACACTAATTAAATGAATGTCAAATTACATACATGTCAACCTAATTAAATACATGTCAATAACTTAAATGCATTTCAACTTAATTAAATACAAGTAAACTTAATTGTATGCACGTAATTAAATACATTCAACCCAGTTAAATACATACTGATGTAATTAAGTGCATTGCAATCTAATACAATCAATAAATATCAGTCTAATTATTCACATGTAAACAATTAATGCATGTCAAGTCTATTTATATACATGTCAGCCTAATTATAAGCAATTAGTGTTAACTAATTAAATACACGATGGAGATTTAGAAAACTAAATCTTGAAAATATTGATGAGCTATTGGGGTTCTTGTTGAGAACCAGGTTTGAAAACAATATAAGGGCACAAATTGCCGTATTTCGCTTAAACAGCTACTTATCGTATTCTAATTTTAGCTTACAACCACGTCATTTTCTTTGAGAACCATAGATTTCCTATCTCGTCCAAAGACCCCTATAAGATGTTGTTGATAAAACTAAGTATTGTCCTGCAATCATGTATAGTGTGAAGGTAGGCTCTAGATATTGTAGCATGCAGTGAAATCTGGCGATTAATAACCCTCTAGAAACGATTTTTGTATCAAAAAGCTCATTAGAGGCTCCAAAGAAATACGTTTGAAACGGACTGTGGCAGAATTCAGTTGAAAACATTTCTGTTGTCTCTCATTATGTGATAATTGTACACGGCGGCACCAAAGTTGATATTTGCTGATCCTGGGGGCATCATCATTAGTGCTAATCTCTTTCGGAATATTTATTTTCCAAATAAGCCAATTGACTCTTTACATAATGCAGAGCAAATGAATCACATTAATTTCCCCTGCTTTAACCATAGCAGCAGCACACACCGATATACTAAAGACCTTCACTAAATGTAGCAAATGGCATTTTATATTCTGTCTCTATGAGAGCTTCTTCATTTCAGTGAAACACTTCTCGCGTATGTTTATGCCTGACAGAATTAGAAGTAGCAGAGGACACCAACGTTGTCTGCTTGCATATTTATTCGCACTGAATCTGTCAAATTCTTCTCTATATAAATTTTCAAATTTGATACGAAAATCTTTTCAAATAGCAATTTGAAAATTCTGGTAACATTTTGGCTGCCAGCTAGTAATGCTATTTTCAGAACATAAGGAATATTATACATTCCAGAATCAGCCAAAAATCTGATAATTTAATTTAAAACGTATGCAGTCGCTGGTATACAGTAAACAAAAAAAGAGTTCTGAGTATAAAGAAATATTTTAAAAAAATATTCTCAAACTTTGACTTCACGTCTACGCCGGAGATATTTAATGACCAAAAGTAACACTAAGGTACACGACCGGCGAAAACGCTTAGGAAACATGAAAAGAAGACAGCATAAAGAACTGTTCGAGGCGGCTCGGGGGGAGGGGGGGGGGAAGTGAGACAGAAAGATTCCACAATATATAGGGAAATGGACGGAGGAGGGGGCGGAAGTAAAGGAAAAATGTGAGAGAGGCACCAAAAATCGCGATATTACGAGAAAGAGAGAAAAAAGCGAGAAGTGAAAACTTCCGTTTCTGGGGTTAGTACCCAGTCGTCATTCTTCCAGAAGCTATTGGACTCTCCCTCCACCACGGAATGTCATCCACACACCGCACAGTTTTGTCAATATTCAAAAATATTGCTTTCCTTTTACTAAAACTACAATTTTCTACTTTGCGGCAGTCGGGGGACTTCTTGGCAACTGACGACGGAAAGGTGTCTACGGAGCAGAAAACCCATTCGTTTTATGGATTACAGGGGAGGAGGTATCTGAAGCAATTTCACTTCGACCGGAAAGAGGGTTGTTAACGGGCGCACATTTAGATCCCAGTATCGTATTTTGTTAACAGCGGATATTTTACTATCATACTAGCTGCATAACTTTGTTGCGGAAACGAAATTTTCCGCTAAAACTTATGCACCAAATACAAAGATAAAACGTAACTCAAGAAGCAAAAACAACAACTTAAAAAAAGTCAAATTAATTCATTAGTTCGTATAATATTACCTAGAAAAAGAACATCTTTGAAACAAGCTTGAATCTATTATAATATTGCGAAAATGCATTCAAAAACGTAACGTTATTAATATGCACATTCAGGTATATCTCATGCACCTGCGCACCTCGTTCTACCGAACTGATAAGCCCTCCTTCCAACCGTTCTATTCATGTCATGCAAACCATTGGCTTAACTAGGTTTGCCTTACTTTGTTCGTCAATGCCTTTTTGCTAATTTCATATTTTATTATCCTTCCTGCTATTATCTTTACTTTAATGATATAAAAGTCAGTTTATTAAGAACATATTTAAAATAAATAAAAATACTAATCAATAAATACGAGAAAATTTTTCATTAGAAAAACACATTTCATATGATTGGCGGAAGAAATTAGCAAAGAATAAACGTTTCCCAGTCGGCTTGTAAAATGAAGTCGCTTCGTAAAGAGCAGTATGCTGTTCTGAAACGTTGCTTCCGTCTGCAGAAATCCGGCATGGAAGCGTACTCGATGTTACAGAAACCATACGGGAAATACATTCTGTCACAACCGATCGCACTTTGGTGTTTCAAGTCCAGGTGCTGCAACCACCGCAGTGAAAGACATCATGATACAGCTGCCGTCATTGTTTCGCAAATAACGTGGATAGACTGGCAGATATGTTACACGAGAGTGTGTTTGCCATTCTGCACGATCGCTTACATGTGAGACGCGTCTGAGCAGAGATTGCTGATGCCTGAACTGAAGATGTTGCAAGTGAGGGTCACCGGCATACCTGAATTACAGCAGATGACACTTGACTTCACTGGGAACTCAGTTTGGAACTCACCTGGTTCTTCGACACCATAAAAAGACCATGCATGTTCGGTCAGCAGGAAAAGTTAGGGTGGTTTCGTCCTTTGAATGCCGTGAAATCGTCTATCAACATGACGTTCCTAAAAATACGATTATTGGATGTATTACAAAAAGGTTTTGAGCGTTGCACAATCTGGTAGACACCTTCATATGTCCCCATGTTTTGAACGTTGTTGTTCAACGTTTGACCAGAAAGAATATCCAATATGTGCCTCACCCTCCATACAGGCCAGACGTATATATATATATATATATATATATATATATATATATATATTTTCGGTTTCCTCGAGCTTTCGGGTTAACGGTTGTCGTGAACAAGCGCATGCGGTTCTGAAGACAAAGTCAACTGTTTCCAGCACATCTTCCAGGCCAAGAGCATACCGTATCACAATATTGTTGCGTCGCGATTGATTTTCCAAACAGTCTAATCTACTTTCCAGGAGCGTGATCAGTTCCACCAGATCCCCCGTTTCCTCCTCCAGTTTTTTCGGGTGATATTTTCGAACCCGCGCTGCATCTCCTGCCTCAACTGCTCAATTAAATAAAATGCCTCCATTCTCGCACTCACAGGTACGTCAGTCCCCTTTGTCGTTCAGGTAGCATCTCCAAGAGCACCCAAATGAATGGGAAATATTTCAAAAACCACAGACTAATTTTGAATCTGCCTAGTATATTTTTTAAAATATTAAAAGCATTCAAAGTCATATAGGTGCTTTAGCGATAAACCTCGCCCACTCACCCAATTACTTACGTCTTGGGTGCTAGGCCTACTGCATAACTCTGCCCGCCTTATCGTGTCTTTTCAACATTTTTCCTGGCGGTTTCGTGATGGTTAGACATCTGACTCTAGAGCAACACATTTTAGTGTGTAAGCGTTTTTTTAAAATATAAATCAGTTCTTTGAGTACATTTACAATAGGCCCACATATGTTAGAAGAATAAGTGATCAAAATAATTAATAACTGACAAAATGATATTCATATAACAAAAGTTATTCCAATATAATGGACAAAGAACTTAATAAGGTTATTTCACTCATGTGACGTCATCTTAAATCGACCAAAGAAACGAAACAAAATTTCGAGTTTTGACCAATCACCGCCGGATTACGGAGTGAAACTATCGAAAAAAAAGAGTGTAAATCCGTTTTATCATCCGACATGCATTTGTCTTGTTTTCGGTATAGCCAACTCTATACTTCCACTATATAATTATTGAGCACGCATCACTGATCACTTCTGCTAGAGGCGGCGGGAAGCTATTGATAGCAATAAAAGTATGGATAATTGACAAGCATAACGCAAAATGCGGGGTTCTTCAAATAGATATTCAAAAGTATACAAGTGTTAATATTCTGTGCGCGAATTTCAAATATATGTCACTTTTATTCTTCTTCTATTCATGAAATAGTCCTAAACCCGTATTTTACTCTTCTCTTTTGGCATTACTGACAATTTTCTCATGAAATAGTCCTAATAAATATTACTCGAGGGTCTGAACTTTCCAGATAAACTCACTCACTATCTGCATGAAATTATCGGCAATCTCAGACCCTCTAGTGATAGCAGTTGTGATAATTTCATCAAATAAAGTGTATGGCAATTTAGCTGTACCTATGACATGCAAGTTAGAAATAAACGGACCAATAATTAAACATGAACAAGTATATGAACATCTGGGTGTTATTATAACATGTCACAGAGAAATGATACTTGAAGCTAAATAGTAAATTATTAAATACGTCTCAATGTTACAATTTAGATCAATATGAACTTATGAGGAGAAATAAAGAGTCGAATTTATACAATTGCTGTAACACATATATTAGTACTTGCTGCAGAAATAAGATCAGGTACAAGAAAGAGAATACCGGAATTAAACATTCATGTGGACAGAATAGTCAAATAGCCCGAGATTATTTTCCCATGAGTAGTGTTTAACGCCCGTTTTTACTACTGAGGCACCACAGGCGGTGGACACAGATGATACATGAGATGAAATGATACATTGGGAAAGGATAATTTTTTTTTTTAAGGAAGGAAGCGTTCCAGGCCTAAGTGTAGGTACCTCCCCGGCATTTGCCATTTATGAAGACTGAGGAAAACCTGGAAAAAACCCCAGTCAGGGAGGACGGTCCTGACGGGATTCGAACCACAGACCTCCCGCTCACGAGTCCGTGCCGTAACGACCTCGGCCACCCGTGGCGGTATTTTCCCATGACGCCTTTGGGTAAAACATCTTAGGAAACGATGGAAAAAAGATTTGCCAGAGAAGCACTGAAGAAAATCAGGCAATATGCCTATGAAAAAGTGAAAAAGAAGAACTTTACACCTGTATTATTCTTTAATTGTTTTTATTTTAATTTTCGAGCGAAAATTACACTTTGAATCCTCACTTATAGACAACAATGAGCCAAAGGAGGGAAAATTAACAACCCTACTGGTGGCGACATCGCTCGGATACTTTAAAAACAATTATGAAACAAACAAAACTCAATGTTTCCATGTCGTCATCCGAAATAGTATATACAAATGTTATATTATTATTTTAAAAAACACTACTACTATAAGCATCTCGCTGTAGTATGTACTTAAATCATTGTTATTGTGAGCATTAAACAATAAAATAATATAATTAAAAGATTCAAACTGCCGATTGATAGATAGACATTCAAAAATGCATCTCTGATCCTGATCTATGAAGACAAGGACGCACGGCACAAACGGGGGGGGGGGGGATACAAAACTCCCACAATGCAGCATGTTTCTGAAACCTTGATTAGTCTAGTGGAACTCGAGGGGAATTCCTGGTCTTTTGAGGTTGCTCTTTTTCGAACTCCGTTTGTAGCCTTTCAAGCGAGACAACGGAAATGGCAACAAAAACATAAAAACAAGAGCAAGCAAAAACTAGCACTATTTTCCCGCACATGCTTTATCTTTTAGTAAGCTAGAGAGCTTGTCTGGACAAAAGGAGACTTAGCACAATAACAGAAACTAGCAACACTGCAGAGTCCAAGAAAGAAAACAGCGTTCATGCTCTAATTGTTATATATGACGAAGGAGTAACAGAAAATAATCAAGTTATGGAGCTGTTTCGACGACACCATGTCTACTTATTGTAACTGTCGTCGATAATACTCCTGACTTCGACCGCAATAAATAAAATAACGTCTCTCTTAAACCCTGCAAGAGCAGTGACTAGCCGTGCTTGTGTTCATCAAGTAAACACAACTGACAAGGGCGGCGCTCCTCTCAGTGTTTGGTGTTCGTGGATTTCAGAGAAACATTTGAACACTTTATGCCTTCAACCATATGGCAAGTATTGGAAATTATACCTGGGAAGTATTACAGATCACAATGGAGAAGCAGGCAGCGGTTTCCAGAAGAAGAAATAAAGGTCCATAGTGTGATTGTCATTTATAAAACATGGAAAATATATAAACTACGTGTTTATTTATTTCAACAAGAATGACGCTAAAAACAGATGTCTATAGGTCACTGATGCAGATTATATCTGAAATATTATCATCATCTATAGTAAATGTTCAAATTGTACTCCCGGGATTCGAGCCACAGCCTTAACGACCTCTGTTATTCGTGTCGGAGAGTTAAAGCTGCCAGAGTACTAATTTCCTTTTTCCAAAATTTGAGGGCAAATAAAAAAGTTATATTTTATTCACCGATACATTCCTCATTTTCAATAATTCGTTCTACTTTCAAACAAGTGACAAAAGATTTCATTCCGATTTATAGCAAAACGACATGCATTAGTGCTCAGAGTGCAAACTTTTACAACTAAATTGTATATTTTAGTATACCACAAGTATTTTGAACAAACAGACTTTTTTAAGAGAACGTAGTAGATGGCATCAAAATATTCTGCAACGCGTCAATGTTTGGCAGTACAGCGTTGCGCGCGCAGCGCTAGGGACCTGTAACCCTAAACTAGCAGTGTGCCAAGTGCAATCGGTATTTTTTGCATTCACAAAGCGTACTAGCCTGCGATTTCGTCATGGACAGCATGTATTCATGAAGTCCCGGGTTCAAATATTCTAGGGTCAGCTATCCATGTATAGCGGCAGTATTATATTGTAGATAAGTATCTTGCCATGTTTATTCCTGTAGTTTCGTATGTCTTGGAAATGTGTTTATTTTAAGTTTATTTCTTCTTCTTGACAATAAGATGTATTAGAAATTAAGAAATTTTGTTGCCCTTCCAATAATTTCCTATCAATATTTTACATATTTAAGTTTTTTCCACCCAAAGTTTATTTTTTCACTTTGAATGTATACAAACTGCAATTTTAGACTATGATTTGAAGATTATAAGCCTTCTTCTCATTCACAGAAAACTAATGGTGATTAATTTATTAATACTAATTATGCCACATTATAAAATCTTCAGTACCATTTCCTAATAACATTATCGAAAAGCACAATGATGAAAACATTGGATGTTCTTGATACGAAAGTAGGTTCATAAGTTTGCGGCCTAACCATTTTCTAGGTACGATAAAGACAAAGAATATATTTCACTTTTCAATATGGTTACCCTTTACTACAATACACTTATCTCATCTTTGAGTAACATTTCAATCCCCCCCCCCCCAAAAGAAACTATAGTCAGAAGTCTTGTTTGCAAAATGGGCATTAACAGCATTCATCACTTTTTCGTCACACTTAAATTTCCTTCCTCGAAGGTCCCTCTTGAGTTTTGAGAAGAGGAAATTGTCACTGGGAGATTGATCCGGACTGTGGGGTGAATTCCATCACATTACCAAAAGATTGTGGCCATGATCTTCTTGTTGACTGAGTGACTTTGGCTTTTAGAGGTGGTGCTTCGCCAAGTTTACGCTACTCCATTGATTCTCTTTTGGACAAGAGATTACAAATTCATCTCCTGTAATAATGGTTAGCACAACTTCTCTCTCATTGCCATGGAAGAGCTCCAAAAATGTCTGACAACAGATGACTCGTTGCTACTTTTGAACTGAGGAAAGAAATCTAGGCACCCATTTTGCACTAATCTTATTCATGTTTAAATGTTCATGTATAATTGGAAGGACTGTAGTTTTAGAAAGGTCTTGGTGCTATTTCTGTAGCTTTGAGCCGCCGGTCTTCCATAATTTCTCCTTCCACAAGAGCAATGTTTTCAGGAGTGATCACCTCCAAGGGCCGACCTGCACGCTCTTCGCCTTCAATGTTCTCTCGATCCATTCGAAAAAGTTTGGCCCATTTTTTACGATAGAATATGAGGGGAATGCTTTCACACCGTACAATCGCTGTTTAATTTCATTTGGAGTAAATCCTTCTTTTGTGAAGAACTTAGTAACTGCTCGAAACTCCAATTTGAACGTCATAATCTTCTACAAAAAAGCTCACTAGGGAAGTAGATTCTGGAGACACAAATCCATCGCGATAAGATCTGGAAAGGGGCGGAGAGAAACGTTTTGATAGAAAAGATTCTGTTGAAAGAGCAGTCAATTGATTAAAAGGTGGGTCATATGTACATATTAATCACGAGATGGCTTACTCCGCTTATTACTGGAAGCAAAATATGTCACGACAAACCACACCAAATTTTACACAGCCAAATTCCTTTAAAATTGCGTACTTAAACAATGTAGATAATTCTGCCTTGCTTACTTCTGTCTGTCTATTTTACTGTAAAATATCTTATTGTTTATTATATACGCGGCATATAAACCTCTACTGCTCTTCCAACGAACCTAAAGAAACTTTTTAGTTTCCATCGTATTCCGTAAATAGCTTGAGAATACTACCAAAAGGCCCCCCCCCCCATAATTACGAACATAAGATAAGAAATTTTCATATTATTTTTTCTAAACGTTCAAATCAGTTGGGTGGTTACAAATTAAAATGAAAACAATATTACCGTGTCGATGTTCTTTTATATGACCTACCGTACCCTGTCCGACTAGCAGAAAATCTCCCATATCTGAGTGTATACATCTTCGGACTTCTAACGTTATGTCCTTAGAGATTTTTATTTCTAAGAAATGACTCCAAAGGCATTTGGGACCCAGGCTTCAAGATTCGTTGTTCCAGTTACGGGCGTTACTTTAAATGTTTTCTTGGCGTAATCCGCGGCCTATGTGAAAAAAGGAACGGTCACAAATAATTCCAAAGCGCTGGAGGTTTATATTCCTATGAACACAGTACCGCATATTTCTATATGTGACCAATTGATACCTGTGAACTTCGCTCGTTCTATCAGTTGTATGATCACCAATTACCTTCACACAGCAACACGATTAAAGTGATTGTGTGACCTGTTGCTAAAGGTGTTAATTCAGTTTAAAATGAAATCTAATCTTACCCAGCAGATCTGACTAATTTCAGATAGCTGTAGTGGGGAAAAAAAAAACATAAACTTGTGTTTTAAGTACTCAAAAAGTGCGTTATTTTCAATTAAGAGAATTCAGTTAACAGTTTTCATGGTGCACTATAGCTATTTGTCTCTAAATAGTCAAACTGGAAATTCTGTAGAAAGAAAATCAACAATTGTTACTTAAAATATAAATATTTCAAACAATTTCAAATAATAACAAAACCTGATAGAGATACAGAAATTTACAATTAAAAAAAAAAAGTTCATATTTACGAAAAATCAACGAGGCTAAAAGAATGACTGGTGCTTAATGCCCGTTTTTTACCACTGAGGCACCACAGGCGTTGGATACTGATGATACATGAGATGAAATATATTGGGAAAGGATATTTTAAGGAAGGAAACATTCCAGGCCTAAGTTTAGGGCACCTCCCCGGCATTTGCCATTTATGAGGACTGAGGAGAACCTGAAAAAAAAAACCTCAGTCAGGGAGGATGGTCCTGGCGGGATTCGAAACCCAGACCTCCCGCTCACGAGTCCGCGCCTTAATGACCTCGGCCATCCGTGGCGGTCCGAGGATAAAAGAATCACCCTGGTTCAAAACAATGGAATTATTACGGAGGATAATATTCTACAAGGTAAGATCCACACGTTTCTGATTTTTAGATAATACAATTAAAAATACAGGTATTATTTTTAAAGCAATTTCCCTTTATTTCAATGCATTTTTCAAATACCTAAATTTATTTCAATCCCCTTAAGAATTAGTCCGAATCTTTGTCCGCAAAATTCTGGAAAAGTGCGCCTTTCGACCCATTATCGTTTCTTCGAACGTCAGATTTCAGTTTTAAAAACAGGTAATAGTCGCGGGGTACAAGATCTGGGCTATAAGGTGGATGATTCAGTTCCTAGAAGTCATATGTATTCACAGCAGCCTTGGCAAGAGCAGTCAGGTGGACTGGTGCGTTGTCATTGTTCAGACGTAATCCCCAACACAGTATATCACGTTTCTTTTCGTTGATGGCACTGAAGAAGCTCAGCGTAGTACTTTCCAGTCATCGACAAGTCAAGTCTATCTTCTGAATTGCTCTTCAGTCTCAAAATTATCTCCATAACTTTCTTTGTAGACCTGGCCCTTCTAGAGGTTTGCTTCACTCTTCTTTAGCCATTGCATGTTCTATATGTGGCTCCAAACTTGTCCTCATGTTAAACATTAGAACATATGTACTTGGACACGCCTCTTGGTGTATTAATTTAGGGTGTTTCTGCATCTTACATAACAATATCTTCTTCCGGTTTTAAATAAAAAGGTTAGAAGTCATCATATTGATTTATTTTATTAATGTAATGTCTTTATTTCTTTGATAATACTGTATGAAATAATAGCACTGTCAAATGATCTCTAAAATCGGGTAAGAAAAGCATGCTGAATCTCTGCTCGGCATTTGTTTATGGCCGCTTGCTCAAAGAGCTAAGACTGCTCGAATTCATTTTTCTTCATCGTTACCATCAGTTCTTTAGCTTTAGGCTTTGGGATCTTTACAAATCAAGAAGAAATTTTCTTTGAGAATCAAAGTTAAAAGTTTTAATATCTGAGAGAGATGATAAATTTACGAACATAGAGAATGAATTTATTAGGAAATCTCAGACCCTTGATTGATATATATTAGGACTATTTCCCGAATAATATAAGCATTTAAATATTATTCCCTTAAACTTGGCTTACACATTGTAATAACTGTTTATTTGTATTATGAATACTTAAACTTTTCAAGCCATCTTGACACAGATCAACATTACTAACAATGTCGATTGTTAGTAATGTTGATAGAAAAGAGCCAAATACGGGTTTGGAACCATTTCATGAATAGAATAAGAATAAAAGTAATATATATATATTTGAAATTCGTGTACAGATACTAGCAATTGTATAAAACGTTATACGTACTCATGAATTGTTGATTTCGTTTATTTACGGACGCTCTTTAACATCTCAGGTCATCAGCGTCCCATTCTATTCAGGGCGTGAAACGGCCGACAAAATTTACTAAGAGGCTCTTCTTTCGGGCTTGAGGTTCTTTTTCGTGCTGTAAATGTACGACACGGGACCCACGGCTTTATTTCCCTTCCGAAATATAATGTATTCTATGTATGTCATACTTAGGATTTTTACGCCCGAAAAGAACCCATCGATCTGGCAGGGTTTACTTATGAATACCTACCTATTCAGAAACCATGAAACTGAAATAGACGAAAACTATTACAATCGTTACCTTTCGATTTACTAATAGCAACTGAAAAAAATAAAGCAGATTACCATTCTGAAGAAGGTGTTTATTAAAATGTGTGGTTGCTTAGGCAGAATTGTTACATAATTTACATTTTTTTTTCACACTGTTTGGCTGAATACGCAAAAATAATTGTTTGAGTTGATAAACATTAAAGTTAAATGTACCATTTGGTAAAACTTCATGATCATTTCACTTCTGTGATTGGACAAAAATTCAAAAAATTGTTCCATTTCATGGGTAGATTTTATGAAATAGTGAAGGTAAGTTTATTTCATTTTCAGAAATCTTAATGCAAAAGATACACGAACAAGTACAAGTAGGCTTTCGGACAACTCTGAATTTTGGTTTGTTGGCTAGCTGATGACTGTTTCTATTCAATTTATTAACCATAACGTACTAAATTGCTCTTTGTTGACTTATAACAGGAATTACCTAAAAGCAGTAGTAGCGAATTATTATAACTATCATAATGCGAGGGAATGATGTATACCGCAAAGTTAATTAACGTAAACTGTTGCAGGTGTGTTAATTATCAGATTAAACATACGAGCTTACGTTTCAGCCATTTCGTGATACGTGAGCGCACTGAGTGATTTCAAAGTCGCGTTAGGCCGAAGCTTTATTCCCAGCACTGTATTCTAATTATTTGTATGCAGCAATGTTTAGGATAATGCTATCAAAGAAGAGAGATTTAGCGAATTAGCTTCTCTATTTGCTTTGTATAAACGCACCTACTACACAGTTTCGAAATATACCTAATAAAAATTCTCCTGGCTGTTTTTATTTAGATCAAAAACTTGTATCCTAAAATTTGTTTTGAAACCAAAATGAAGTTAGTTATTAATTTTTTATAATTTGTTGCTCTTGCACAGATTTAGTCGGGTAGTTTCACACAGTTTCAAATCACCTCACATTTATCTCCGTTACTTATTTGATTAAGCTAAATACTTGGGCTAAATTTGTTGCTTCGAAATAGCATACAGTATTGTTAAAATATATTAAACAAGAAATTTTATAAGCGTATGATTACATGTGCGAGGAAAAGTTTGCAAAAACGAAAACGATCTACAGATGAGTAATTCTAACTTTTCCTCAAGTCTGTATGATATTTTTTCGACCAACACGATTCGAAATATTAAAAGCTTAATATACAGGATGCGGCAATGCTTATTTACTATTTTGAAATGAATACTATAGTTTTTCAAAGCACAATATTGTCTGATGCACATGAGGTACATATGTGTCATTTGGCATAATATTAAAAATTCGTTTTTTTAAAAAAAACTACCCTTTCAGATGGTCTCCATCTCCATCAATGTACTCAAGTAAAGGCTTTTTATGCGAAAAAATAAAAATATATGTAATAAGTTTAAAACAAGCCTAGAGGATGTCAGCAGGCAGGAAATCGAGGCAAAAGTAACACGAAAGTCTCCTTGAACCTATCGAATAAAATTAAATTAATTTCAGGTAAAGAGGTGTATATGCTCGTTCTAGGGAGAAAGTCGAGATCAGAAATGACTTGGTTTAGGCTGGGAGATTGGAAGGCCCAAAAATAACGGATAGTTCTTAGAGAAGAATCTGTTCATTTTGCGGATTTCATTTGATTTATTTACGGACGCTCTTTAACACCTCAGATCATCAGCGTCACATTCAATTCAGAACGTGAAACGACTGACAAATTTTGCCCAGAGGCCTCTTTTTTCAGGCTTGGGGTTCTTTATCGTGCCGTACCCACGGCTTTACTTCCCTTCCGAAGGAAGCCATACTTAGGGGTTTTATGCCCGAAAAAATCCCTCGGTCCTGGCTGGGATCGAACCCGCGATCGTGGGTTTAGAAGGTAAGTATGGTTACCACTACACCACCAAGACTGGCCGATTTTGTGGAGGGGAGATGGAGTTGGTACATATTCGGCAGAATGAGCCCCTTGGGAACACCTAAGAAAAACTCCTGCTCCCAGAAAACATTTTAAGGCAATGTGTACAAAGTGTACAATGCTAGAAGCAATTCATTTTCTGATTAGAACGCAATGACTAGTATAATTATAAATAATATGCAATATGCTTCAACTCTATATCTGTAAATACTGTTCTTCATGTTTTTTTTAAATAACAATGTCTATTTAATTATTTATTTATTAATATTAATACTGTCTTATTTTTTATCATTATTTGTTCCTCTTTCAAGTTGTGTATAATATTTAAACAAGCGACCCATGTATAAATTTGTAATGTGTACATAGAGTTTTATAATAATAATAATAATAATAATAATAATAATAATAATAATAATATACCTCTAATTTATACGCATAGCTGCTCGTTCCTAATTATTTTCTCTATTGTGTTCAGGTCGTCTGCTCTTGTGCAAAGATTTTGTGTTTCAAATATTTCCAGAGGAAAAAAATCTGAAATCGATATACGGAGATATGGAGATTAAGACAGTCAAGATATGTCTCCATTGCGTGAAATTAACTTCCCTCCAAACACTGTTCTTATTGCGTCCATAGAAAGGCGTGCGGTATAAGCCGTAACTATATTTTGCTGAAAATAGGGCTGATGTTCGGTCAAATCGAGATTTTGCAATTGTTACTTTTCTTTTTTATTTGTTTTACTTATGGACGCTCTTTAACCGCTCAGGTCATCAGCGTTCCATTTGATTCAGCGCGTGAAACGACCAACAAATTTTGCTCAGAAGCACTTTATTAAGACTTGAGGTTCTTTTTCTTGCCGTAAATCTACGACACAGGACCCATGGCACAGTTGTTACGCTGCAATAGCTTTATTTACATTTTCATCTTCAAAAAAAAAAAAAAAAAAAGTAGAAACCAGTAATCCCCCTATGCTCAAAATCCGTATCAAACTTACTTTTTGACTATGGAGAGGTTTTTGAAAAGTTTATCACTCCATGAGTTGATGTTCTATTTGTTAAGTAGATCCACAACTCAAAGTTTGCTTCGTCGGGCATTATCATTCGCCCTATAAAATGTACCAGCCGTGTTTCCAAATTGCACCTTGCGGCTCAATGGCAGATGAAAGTTTATGCACAACATGTGAAGTTCATCATTTTCCGGCCTTCATACTGTAATTGGTTTGCCTCTATGCTTCTACTCGTAAATTAAATGTCTGAATCTTGGCAACGTCAGTACTACAGAATCCATTAAAAAAGTAAAAAAAATAAAAAATAAAAAATAAAACCCTACAAGAAACCACAATGTACAGCTGACCAGCGTTCCATATTGTTTACTAAATAACATTACTTTGTGATCTTACCTAGCAAGCACACATTATTCAATTTCCACTGTCAACAAAATATTGATGAGCATTGCCTACAATATATTATCAAAAATATAAAAAGCTGATTTGTATCTCGAATGGTTACTGTTTTAAAAGGATGTGTTCTTTCGTTTCAGTATTCCATTTTGGCACGTTTTATTTTACCTAGGATAAGGATTTTTTCCCTAGGAGAAACTTTATTCATAATACTCAAAAAATTACTATATATTTTAATCATTTTAATGTAAAATCTTTGATATTGGAGTAAGAAAATTCTTTATTTTTAGGAATTTAAAATATTGTTCTAAAAAATAAAAACACTAGATTTTATAATTATTATAGTGAAATTATAAATATTTGAATGTTTTCTCCATATTATAGTGTAAAAATAACAGAGTTGAGTTCTAAGTTACATTATTGAGGATACAAGGCCAAAATGTTGTAACACTGGGCATTTCTTGTTGATGGTATTAAAGTTCCCACTCTACAAGCTTTCTCATAGAACAAATAGCCCTATTTATCTCGGAAACCGCACATTAACAAATAACAGCAAATTGGACACAAATGAAAGCTGTATTCATAATATGCTTTAAAATATTTTCTTGTCATAAATACCAATTTTTATCGCAATTTCGCTTCATTAGAAATAAATTAACCGAATGAGAACACAATTCCTTTTGCATAGTTACCAGTACGTATTTGGGACTGACCTTGGGTGCATCAACGTGGAATTTTAATACTATATTTTGCTATCAATGATTGTGTTTAAATCTTCTCCCTGATTGTTTGACAACTTCTCTGATGTAGTTGTGCTGGGGGTATGTAAGCTTAGCGCCAAGGTGGGGAAATTAGCTGACAACCCTATAAACAAGAGAGCAGACCGTCAATTGTTGTGGATATCAATATCAGATCATCCGCATAAAGGAGCGCTGGTATGGATGCGCCTCCTACATTCGGGGCATCAGATTCTGCAACACACATTTTCTCCAGTATGTCATCTACAAACAGATTGAAAAATATACAGCCTTGCCTCACACTTCTCCGTCTTATCACACTTTTTGAAACTTTGTCGCGATCATATTTTACACACAACTGCACCTTACTAAACATTGATTCTAATGGCTTGATCATTTCCCCCGAGACTGCTTTCATGCATAATTTACTCCACAATGCTTGCCTTTCCACGGACTCAAAAGTTTTTCGAAAATCTATGAAGGCACAATGCAGTTTTCCGATCAGAAAATTTTATAAGATTTGGGGAAAAAAAAAAAAAAAAAAAAAAAAAAACTCGATCGTTTAAAGCAGCTTTAATGTACTCTTAACTTAAAATATTCATCAGTTGCTGAAATATGCAAAAAGAACGAAGTGAAGCATATATTTTTTCAACAGTGCCAATAATCACAAAAAATAAAAAGGTAATAACAATGCGGTTTAATTTAATTCAGATTTAAAGACAGCAGAACGTTACAAACAGAACAAAACAAACAAGATTCGTAATTTGCTATCTTCCGCAATGCTATTTTATATGAATTTTTGGATGTAAATGTCCCAAAAGTGTCTTTCAAGCACACCTCTGTAGGAGTAACG
Organism: Metallyticus violacea; assembly: GCA_030762175.1. Lineage (NCBI taxonomy): Eukaryota > Metazoa > Arthropoda > Insecta > Mantodea > Metallyticidae > Metallyticus > Metallyticus violacea. Next base: position 9,623,926 of record CM060841.1, read on the forward strand.
TCCCTTTTAGATTGAGTGAATTCTTAATGGCCTTCCCTTAATTACAGGTTTATGAAAATTGTTTTGGTTATCAAACTGCACTCTTTCCACCTTGTAATGAAACAAAATATGTTTATCCCAACAAGTTGGTGTAGAACGTTTCTCAACATGGCAACAAAAACAGACATTAAAATCACATCTCATTAACTAAGCGCATATTTCTCCTATAATAATGCTAGCAGGTTCTCTATTTTTTGCTTGTACAATAAACACATAGCAATTTACAAAATGAATTTCGTTGTTAGATAAATGTTACGGAGTTTTAGATGTCCGGATAATATCTTTATTTAAAATTAATTAACTTCTAATTTATTAAATATTCACAAAAAAGTAATTTTAATAATTATAAAATGTTTCTTCATCTTTACAAGCACAAACTACTAGGGATAGTAAAAAAAGACAGAGTACTTTTTTTAATCGCGCACAGCAAAGAAAGAAAAACGGAAGTTCACTCGCGCATGCGTCTGTACAGGAGACGAGCAAACTACGTCAGATCTCCAGTCGCCTACATACAAAATTGAGTTGATTCGTGAAGAGTAACATGCTGCGTTGAAGTTTTGCTTTTGTTTGTAGAAAATCAGCATGGAAGCTTACAGATTGTTGCAGCAGGCATATGGTGATGCTGTTCTGCTACAATCCACAGCACTTCGATAATTTAAGGAATTTAAGGAGGGTCGTGTTTCAACAACAAAGCAAGGCGGTCCAGGTGCTTCTGCAACAGCAGTAAACGAAACCATGAGTAACACAGCTGACGTCATTGTTCGTGAAGACCGACAAATAACAACTGACAGACTTGCAGACATTTTACGCATTTCCCATGTTACACATTTTCGATTCTGCATGATCACTTGAACATGAGACGCGTTTATGTGAGATGAGTCCCAAGATTAAAGACTCCTGAATAGAAGAGATGTGTGACTGGAAGTGTGTAGGGAACTTGGAATAAGATCCCCATCCTCCGTACTACCCAAACATTGCCCCTTGTGACTTTTATTCTCTTTCTCTGTCTGAAAAAAAGAGTTAAGGGGGAGTGTTTTGGTATTACCGAGGCCGCCGCGAAAAAGGCTGAGGCGGTTTTGAAGCAGGTGTCAAAAAATGGCTTCCAGCATGTGTTCCAAAATTGACCAATCGTTGAACAAAGTGCATTCAACTCAATGGAAAATACTTTGAAAAATATCACACCAAGAGTCTGGTGTATTCCAGCATTTAAAAAAAAAAAAAAAATTCAGAGTTTTTTCACCAGCCCTCGTACTTTACTATAGGTAGTAGTTTTTATATTTCTGGGAGGTTTTATAATATAATGGATCACATTAAGTTAAGTTATTATGGATTTTCATAAATTGAAAGGTGTACTTTAAATTGTTTACAGTGTGCGTAGATGGTAATTTGATTTTTCTTTTACGATGATGGATTTTTTATGATTTTTTGTTTCATTTCAAATCCAAAAATAGTCAAAAAAAAAAAAAAAGCATGCTGGGTGACAATTTCTCGAATCAATGTCTCCTCTCTTTTCTCTTTCTCGCTCTTAAGAATAATATGTGCCCAATAACACAACTTTTGTGTTTCTTTCATAAAAAATCCCTCCTTTGTTTCAGCCCTTAGCCGCCTAATTCTACAAAATTTGAAAGAAAAAAAATAGTCGAATGTGCTTGAAAGAGCTAAAAAGATCTTGCTAAAATTATAATTAAGACGTTAATACAAAGTGTAGTTTCCAACCTAGTGGACCAACAGCATTTAATCTTAAATACGTTTTAAAGAAACTTCCAAACAAAGAAAAAAAAGTATGGCATTGTTGGCATTTTTTTGATTTTTGAGGGATGCTTAAGAGCTCTAAAAATGCTTATCGCGGTACGCTAAGAGAATCTGAATCTATCCTAGGATGTCACGTGAACGGTAAAAGATGGAGAGGTAAATGGAAACGCAGGAAGGCATCATTGAAGAGGAAACACTTTTTTTTTTTTTTTTTTTTTTTTAACTACCGCTACTTACAAGGAATTATACAACTGAATAGGCTGTGCATTGAAAATCAGCAGAAGTAGTTGGCATGGAAATAAACGTGAACTTAATATGTCATACTCCAACAATGTATCCATTGTTTATTTTCTCATATGAATAATAAACACGGTTTGGAAGGACAAAATAACTAAAACTCTAAAAATATCTCTCGCAGAAAAAAATTGAATTGTAAAGCAAAAGGAATGCACTCTTGAATGTGCATTTATTATTTCATTTTATATCATTAGTTTGAGATATGAATATTTTACCAATACTCATACATTATAAATTTATTAATGAACGAAATGTTTAATATCAATGTTTATAAAACACAAGTTTAATCAGATATTGCACATAGTGCGGTCAATAATCGGAATGAGTATAAAAAATAACCCAAAAATATAGAAGTAGCATTATTTGCAATGTTAAATATATATTCTTCTTAGCTATTTCCACTAGTCAGCCCTAGAACCACTCCACTTTGGTTACACTTAGCACAGATGTCAGAAGTTTAAATGGTCAAACAATCGCTTCAAGTGACATCTAATGTAACTATTATTTAGATATGAAATGGCCGCTAATTTATTCCAGGAACACATTTTTTCATGTATGGAGATTTTAACGTGCCGCAAATATACGACAAGGGATCCTGATAAGTTTTTACGTCCCGAAAAACCTACCAACCTGGTTTGAAGACGGGAACCTTGTATTCAGAAAAGAAAGCGTTACTCCTAGACCACCGAAGCCGATTTTAATACTATATGTAAAAAAGTACGAAAACATAGACTAATGGGTGTTCTGTAGTATATCTTACTGTACAAGAAGATAACGTTTATCTCTGTCAGTATAATAAATAAATCATCCCAAACCCGTCCGATTTCACCCCATGTTACGATACTGCAATCAACATTTACCTCTTACTGAACTATTATAATTAAACAAAGAAAGTACTATTTAGAAGAGTCATGATCTTATTAATTGTGACATGTCTATTTTTCTATGTAATAAAGTATGCATACATTCGTACTTCCTGAATTCTTAAATGTAAAAAACCAGGGTATAAAATACAGCTACAAACATTCTATGGTTATATTTCCAAATGAACATCAATAAATGCAAACATTTTTTATTCCTCGTGCCTTGTATTGTAGCGAATAAACCCGTGTGTTTTTGTCTCTTGGGAATTTATAGCCTGAAATGCTAATTAGCTTGAAAGGATGGAATGGGTCGATGCTTTCACAGTTACATATATCTTACTTTCAACACACGCATCAATGTGTGTAGGACAAGGTATAGATGCACAGCACAAAAATACTCGATCACACATTTAAAAGAACTACAAAGTATGAAAACTAAACTTTTACATTATTTTCAGTACATTACAAATATAAATGTCCTATTATGCCGTGAGCGTTTAGTACATGAATTTTTGTTTAAAATATCAAGCTCTTTTCGTCTTTTCAATTTGTATGAATGATTTGAAGCATTGCCTTGTTTTATAGATTTAAAAAAATGGTTGTATGTACGAGGATAGGTTCATAGGTTTCCGGCCTAACCATTTTCTATGCATGATAAAGACAAAAACTATATTTCCCTTTTCAATATAGTTATCCTTTATTGAAATACATTTCTCACATCTTTGAATTAACATTTCAATCTACCCCCAACCCCCAGCCAGAAATCTTGTCTGCAAAATGGGCATAAACGGCATCCATCACTTCTTCCTCACATTTAAATTTCCCTCCTGGAAGATCCTTCATGAGTTTTTAGAAGAGGAAATAGTTACTAGGAGCTCGATCTGGACTATAGGGTGGATGGTCGATCTCCTTGAAGCTTTCTTTGCAACAAGAGTTGTATGCAAAAGGGCGTTATCGTGAAGAGGGCGCACATCACCACTCAGCTTTCTTCGCCTTTCCTCTTTGATGGAAGCACGTAGTCTGTGCAGTAGACCAGCATAGTACTCCCCATTTACTGTGCCGTTCCTCTCCTTGAAGTCAATGAAGAATATTCCTTCACAGTACCTAAAGATTGTAGCCTTTATCTTCTTGGTTGATGGAATGACCTTGGTCTTTAGAGGCGGTGCTTTCGCCAGGTTTACGCCAACCAATTGATTTCATCTCTTTTGGACAAGGGATCATAGTAGAGGACCATAGTTTCATCTCCTGTAAAAATGGTTTAGAGAACTTATGTCTCGTTACCAGAGCAGAGCTCCAAAAATGCCTACAACAGAATATTCGTTGCTGCTTTTGGACCGAGGAAAGAATTCTAGGCACCCATCTTGCACTAACCTTATTCATGTTTAAATGTTTATGAATAATTCGAAGGACTGTTGTTTTAGAAAGGCCCAACCTTGCTGCTATTTCTGTAACTTTGAGCCGCCGGTCTTCCATAATTTCTCCTTCCACAAGAGCGATGTTTTCAAGAGTCTTCATCTTCAATGCTTTCTTGACCCATTCGAAAAAGTTTGGCACGGTAGAATATGAGGGGGGTGCTTCCCCATATACACCGTCCAATCGCTGTTTAATTTCATTTGGAGTAGGTACTTCTTTTGTGAAGACTTAATAACAGCTCAACACTCCATTTTGAACATGTCACAATCTTCTACACATAGCCTTCTTTATGCAAGTTTATTTGAACTGAACACAGCGGAGCGGAAATTAGACTGCAATTATTTACTTAACAGATAAGATATAGCACCAGATAAGGAGGATTTTGTGAAGGCGATAATCCTTATCGGCGAGGCCGGAAACGTATATACCTATCATCGTACGTTGGTACGTTGGTACAACAATTTGGATTTCACTTACAGTAGAGTTAGCAGCAAAAACGCTATCATAGTTGCGAATAACCTGATATTGCTTTACGCAAAGGAATATATAAAAAGCAATAGCTCAAATTCACTTGACAAGACATCTTACGTCAATTGCGCCCAAATTTAAATGTTAACAACTGTTAATATACTCCTTATTATTTTGACAATTCTGAAAACCGTCATGACAAACTTCGTTTTTGCGCATAATATTACAAGAGCTCTGCAGCCCTTTGTTTCTCACAATTCTTGTGGAACGGGAACTCACTATTCGATTAGACATTTCTGACGACTTGTATTACGGCCGTATCTTGTGCCCGTTCTGTGATAAAATCTACATACATTAAATACTTATTTTCAGTTCAGTATTTCAGTCAACTTTTGGGCGTAAATCATCAGTTGGAAATTAAAAACCAGACTTGAAATTTTTGGATCATGGTCGGGATTCGAACCACGAATTTTCAGCCTTCCGTGCTAATACTCTAACTAAACTGAGCTATCATGTACTCCAAGCACGAAACCACGAACCTCTCTCGTACTCTCTATGAGAGAAATTGAAAAAGTTTTGCTTGTTGGAAAAAAATATAAGTAACACAGCTGACAGCAATATACATTAAATACAAACTTATACTTGCATAGTCACTGTCGTACAGTCTGTTGAGTTCAGTCCAGTATCAACATCTGGTGAAAAAGCACGAATATTTGAAAAGAAAACACTTTAACTTCTACCTTTTCACACGCTATAAGCTGGTAATAGAGAGGAAAACATCTACCAGGACTTGGTAGCTGCTCATAGTGATCAGTGTGATCATTTGATACCACTACAAGATGAATTCGATCATTGGAACAAGGGCGAGAGACTTTGAAAGACAACCCTCCGCTCACTCTGGCTGACCTCGGGATACTGTGAATGAGAGAACAATTCAAAGAGTGAAGAACCCGATGGAGGAAAATCAACATAGTTCTGTTGGAATGCTAAATATGGAAGTGTTGGTAGCATTGACAGTGTAGCTGTACAAAATGGGTTCTACGTTTGAAGAGAAGGGGAGAAAGAAATGTGCAAGGAAACTGCTGAGCATATTTCCACCAAATACTCTTATACGTTTGACAGGTGATGAAGGCTGGTTTTGTTACTGTACCACCCCAAATAGACTGCGTGTGGACAAATGAGAATGACCTAAGATCATTTACTTGCTTTTCGAGAAGATTTTTATTGTTGGAACCGAATGTTCACTGTTTTCTTCAACTGTAAAGGAGCATTAGTGGTTGCTGTATGCCAGAAGGAATGATAAAGAATGGCACTTATTTTTTAGATCCTTTATTTGAACAGCTAAGGCGCTGGCGTCCAAAGGCTGTTGCTTTTTCACAGTCTACAACTGTGTGTAGAGAGGAATGGAGAGTTCTTTGAAGGATTGTGAGGATAAGCTTTCGAATTCAGTCCTTAGCTTGGACTTTAAGATAACACTTTTAAACTGTTTCAATGAATCTCTAAGGTCTCTCTACTGTGAAAGATTTGTTTTTAGAAACATCTGGGTATTTTTAAACTAGACTTTTAGTTTAGCCACGAACTCTATATGGAAAGTTTGTATATAGAAATAGTTTTTCTACATTAGCCGTTTGTAGGACATTAGGTGAAAAGGAAAGAAGGCACGGAAGGCTGAAGATATGTGTTTCAAGAAGTCTGAATCATCCCTTTTCACTTTTGAGGAAACGCCTCTCTGGTCTAATGATTAACGATGTTGGTTGCTACCCGCGAGCTCAAGAAACAAACTTAGAACCTTTTCTACATTAGGGAGATCTGGAATCCAGGCTTGTGAGGAAAACTGGGGAGCTGCCTGATAGAGAGGTAGCGTCCTTTATCTAGTGAGCCACGGGGATCCAATGTGATTACATAGTGCTCTCTACCACAAGAAGCAGGCTTGGCTATCGCAACAGGCCTTGTCCTTGCTTTTTGATTGATTGATTTATGGACGCTCTTCAACATCTCAGGTCATCAGTGTCCCATTCAACTCAGGGCGTGAAATGGCCGACAAATTTTGCTCAGAGGTCTCTCTTTCAGGCTTGAGGTTCTTTTTCGTGCCGTAAATGTACGACAGGGATCCACGGCTTTACTTCCCTTCCGAAGGAAGCCATACTTAGGATTTTTACGCCCGAAAAAATCCATCGGTCCTGGCCGGGTTCGAACCCGCGTTCTTGGGTGTAGGAGGCAAGTATGGTAACCACTATACCACCAGGACCGACCCTTGTCCTTGCGGACTGTCGAGCATAATAAATATTATTTTATTAGGATATCGGTCAGGATGCATGGTCGTAGATGCGGTCCCTAAGAGTTCCTCAAATAGTAAGTCCCAATCACCGAGAGTCACCACAGTCTTCCAAATGATGAGACCCTGCCAGACACCAGAGCAGGAATTTACTACAAAGAGAAAATCCACTGCTACGCCGCACAGCACCATCCCACCTCTTTGACACTTTCGACCCTGCAATGAGTGAAATACTATGGAGTGAAATAGGGAAAAATTACCTTCTGGCATTTGCTTAAGTGACCGAGGGAATATACACAAAAAGCTCAAAATCGGGAGGATCGATTTCTAAGTCTGACCCATCTTGTATTTTGAACTCTAGAATATTTCTTCTTATCTTTCATTGTAACCTTTCGTTTTAATGTTCAGTTAAGATCCATGTTTGGTCCATTTAAAAATCACCAAATACCTCGAATTTTAGTTTCTGACCAAGTTCATTTACTTGAGAAAGAGCACACATCTAAATAATTAAATTATTTGAACTATTGATTTTTGTTGGAAATTCATTACCCTGATCGTAAAAACACTCGTTTGAAACGCTCTATATGCCCAAATGTGAGAGGATTATTATGTTCAGCAGCGCAGTTAAAATTTAAGTGCAGCATGTGCAAAATGTCGGTTTTCCCTTGAGACTGAGTGCACGCCTCGTATCTCGGCACACAGACATTAAAGCAACTTCTTGCATGAGCAAAGACGTTCGTTCTTTCCTTAATACTTTGGGTACTCCGACTTACTTCATTCAGCAACATCCTCTTCCTGCTTGGCTTCCTTTCTTCTTTTCAAACTTAGCAACAAAACTTTACTTCTAACTCCTCGTGAAGTGTATGTCATATCCACTCGGAGCTTCCTCACAATCGCATTAATTGGGAACGACTGCATTTAAGTGTATCAGACCTTCGTCTCATTTTGCTCCGACTCTTTCCCTCATCCTCGTTACCGTGCTATACATTTGAAAGGCTTTCTGTCTACGGATTTGGTTTAACTCCGCTGCTATTGTTAAACAGCGGTGGCTATGGCAACGGGGCGAGTGGGGTATAATTATATCTCTTCAGTGTGTAGCATTTCTACGGCGTATCATGTTGAATCCGGACACTAGGTCGTAAGGTCAGAGGCCGAAGATAACCACAAGGCAACGAGGCGTTTCAGTTAAGCTGCGCTAGAGGATTTAGTATACAAAGCACAAGTTCTGATAGATTATTAGGGAATGTGCTGACGTTTTCAGAATCACTTTAAATCCCTCAAGAGGTGACAACTACTCTTGCCTTGCACCCCAATTCAATCTCTTGAATTATAAATAATAATCAATAAGTTTATATGCATGAATACTATTACATAATGACGAAACTGTATAAAAGTAACCTGCACATAATAAATTCTAGAAAAATGACCAATACGCAATAACAATTAACAAAAATATTTCAAAATTGCAAAGATTACAAATGATAAAAAACCCCAATAAATTAGAGATTTGTTTACACGCTACATATGAAGATAGGTCAATAAGTTTCCGGCCTAACTATTTTCTAGCTATGATTAAGACGAAAACTATATTTCACTTTTGAATATGGCTACCATTTACTGCCATACACTTCTTACATTTGTGAATTAACATTTCAACCCCCTCCTCAAAAAATAGTCAGAAATTTTGTCTGCAAAATGGGCATAAACAGCAACCATCACTTCTTTGTCATTCTTAAATTTCCTTCCTCGAAGTTCCTTCTTCAGTTCTGAGAAGAGGAAATAGTCACTGAAAGCTAGATCTGGGCTGTGGGGTGGATGGTTGATCTCATTGAAGCCGCATTTCTTCACAGCTTCTTTTGCAACAAGAGCTGTGTGCACGGGCTCATAGTCGTGAAGAAGGCGCACACCGCCATTCAGCTTTCCTCGCCTTTTCTCTTCGATGGAAGCACGTAGTCTGTGCAGTAGGCCAGCATAGTACTCTCCATTTACTATGGTGTTCCTCTCCTTGAAGTCAATGAAGAGTATTCCTTCACCGTCCATAAAGATTGTGTCCATGACCTTCTTGGTTCACTGAGAGACTTTCGCCTTTAGAGGCGGTGCTTCGTCAGATTACACGATTCTGTTGATTCTCTTTTGGACAAGGGATCATAGTAGAGAACCACAGTTTCATCTCCTGAGGTTTGCAAAATTCTCTCTCGTTGCCACGGCGGAGCCCCCAAAATGCCTGTCTAACAACAGATGACTCGTTGTTGCTCTTGGACTGAGGAAAGAAATCTAGGCACCGTCTTGCACTAACCTTATTCATATTTAAATGTTCATGAATAATTCGAAGGACTGTTGTTTTAGAAACGCCCAACCTTGCTGCTATTTCTGTAACTATGAGCCGCCGGTCTTCCACAAGAGCGATGTTTTCAGGAGTGAGCACCTCCAAGGGCCGACCTGCACGCTCTTCGTCTTCAATGCTTTTTCGACCCATTCCTTTATGGTAGAATATAAGGGGGATGCTTCCTCATATACAGCGTCCAGTCGCTGTTTAATTTCATTTGGAGTATGTCCTTCTTTTGTGAAGAACTTAATAACAGCTCGAAACTCCATTTTGAAGATCTTCTGTACACAGTCTTCTTTATGCAACTACTCTGAAAAAGTGAGCATAGCTATAGCTGCAATTATTTACTTAACAGATAAGGTATGACATCAGATAAGGGTTTTGTGAAGGCGATAATCCTTATCGACGAGGCCAGAAACTTATGGACCTTTTCTCGTATATCAGTGTACCAGGTAAAAATGAACCTATAATCAAAATCCTGGATGTGGTGATGATATATGTTGAGCCGTCATCGAGAGTTGTTTTTGTTACAGTCGGAACGCTAATAAATACTATATTAGAATTGTATTCGTTGCACCATCCATGAAGACTATTTTTAAGTTCATCCAACTCTAAGACAGATTGCGCGAGAACTAACATATATTTTTACATTTCGGTAGAACTTAAAAGCTTTTTGATAAATGTTCACAGTTTTGTATAAATTTACATATATGTAAGAGCATTTTAATAAAAGTTAGAAACATTGTTTTTCAGGTGAATAAATCCTTACACTGCATCAATGATCTGTACAGAAATATAGATTTTAATTTTATATTGTTAAATGTAATTCTTTTACAGTTAATGGCAATGAATTAAGCAATCAATAAATAACTTGGATTACTGGTGGGTTTTTGTAATGTCATGTCTAATATGTGTTCCTTAGTTATATTATTTTTATAAATATTTGAGGATGTTCTACTCTAAATACCAGTATAGCTAAAATACATTCGCATGCTAGTGGTAGAATTTCAAAAGTTTTGAAAAGTGGTAAGAAATGAGTTGTGTATATATTCAGTAGAACATTTGTGCATACAGAATTTTCTCCAGAACATTATGCCGTAAATCGTCAATTGAAAGCAGGTATAATAAGTCACTGACTGAGCCGTTGCTGTTTCGGCTATTTTCAGGAAAGTGAACGTCATGAAGAGTTAAATGCCTACGGATTTCGGATCAATTTGTGCCATATTTAATTCGCTGCATTTACCGTCTGACACATCTATGGTACTTCCCTTTTAAAACACTAATCTACGAAAATGCTGAGCTTTTCTCATATACTGGCAACCATATTTTGGATCAATTATATATGAATGGTGTTTAACGCCCATTTTACCTCTGAGGCACCACAGGCGGTTTTGGATCAACTGCTAACATAAAGTGAAATGGGGTTAGTGTACTTATCAACATTTATTTTCTGTGACAATAGATAGTGCTGCTATTTTATATGAAAACTAACTGAACGCACCATTGATAACTTACACACAAGATGACAGTGCAGTTATAAGGCATTCAGAAGGCATTACACACTCAGGGAGAAAATGACTGCCATCTGTTGTGAAGAGAGTGTACGAGATTAGGTTTAAAGATTTATTATGTAAGTAATTCTCGGGTAAATTATGTTTTATATATGAAGTCATATCACTTTTAATATATTTTAATAAATTACTTAGTTTAAATTTAATACTAAGTGATATGGTGCACACAAACACCAAAAAAAAAAAAAAAACTCGAGCGGAGAACGTATGACCACAATTACTGGGAAAAGTGTATACTATAGTTTAAACTTATCCCAATGATTTGTATTTAATTTTTTTAGGCTATTTTCACCATGGTGAGAAACAGCAAAAAATGTAAAAAAAAAAAAAAAAAAAAAAAAAAAAAAAAAAAAACCAGCAATGAGAAATTAGACAGCAATCAACTCGTCTTTGAAATATTATTCTCAATATTATTTCTAGGTCAAATTATTTTTTCAAAAGAAATTATGTATTTTCTTTTCCGGAAATGGAAAGAGCATCAATTTTCAGCAATTAAGTTTTAGTACATCTATCAGCTAAAGATGATAGATATTGGACAAATAATACAGAAAATGTTTTTCACTCACTTTCTCTTTACTGGCATCAATTTCCGTATGTTGGAAAAGTTACCGTTTAGAATTAGCAGTAGAACTGTTGGTAAAATTCAACACGCTTCTGAAAATCGCTTCCATGAAGGTCTTGAGTACTAAAGTGATGTGGATGGTATTTGTGACGCCTAATCGCTCTCCTTTGAGAGATTCCCAAATCACATTCCAGTTGTTGACGGAAATTTCGGTGAGGATTAGCGGCAACCGCAGCTAAGACAGTGACTTCTAAATTTTCACCACTAGCACCTCTCATTGGATGGTGTTTTCTTGGTGTGACAGGAGAGTAAGTTTGCAAATCGTTGAACATTTCTAACAGATGGTGCTTGTTTTAAGGTTATCGATCTCCATATAAATTGCAAGCTTCTACCACAAATGTAGATCATATAGATCCTCTCGTTGATCCTGTGTGAACATCCATGACTGAAAAACGAAGTGGAACTGGCTTTATTTATTTATTTGAATAGTGTTTAACGCCCGTTTTTGTGCTGAGGTACCACAGGCGGTGAACTGAACACTGGTGATACATGAAATGAAATAATAAATTAGGAAAGGATTTTTTTTAGGAAGAAAACGTTCTACACCTAAGTTTAGGGCACCTCCAAGGCATTTGCCATTTATGAGGATTGAGGAAAACCTGAAAAAATGAGTTAGGGAGGGTGGTCCTTGTGGGAATCGAACCCGAGATAATGTCCTTTGAGGTTTGAATTGGCAATAATGAGCACTCGTTTGTGTACCGATGTCAACCAGGCTTCTGTATGTAAACAAGTAAATAACATTTTCTGTCTTATTTGTCTAATATCTCATCATCTATCATTCCTAGTTGATAGATGTACTAGAACTTTTATACTGAAAATTGAATGCTTTTTCCATTCCCAGAAAAGAAAATACACCATTCCATTTGGGGGGGTGGGAGCAATTTGACATTGAGAATGGCATTTCAAGGACGAGTTATTCTTTATTCTCTATCTTATGTCCCCCTAAGAGCACTCTAAATTTTGAAGCATTTTTTTTTTTATCTTCACCTTCGTTTCGGAGGAAAATGGCAGAGACACTATAAATGCCTCACTCTGTATATTCAAAGGAAATGCTAGAAGCAAAATTGAACAAAATCAGATTGGGTCTCTTACAATGCATAGATCTTCTAAAGAGTATGGAATTTCAAAAATTATTCTACAGGGGACAGAAAGGTAAGAGAGAAGTAAAAAGCTAAACTCCGGGACGAAACCCTGCATCTCCTCAAGAACAGGAAGCAAGGCTTGCCTCATGCATAAAAACAATGGAAAAGTGGGGATTTGCCTTAAGCCGGAAAGAGGTAATCGAAATTGCGGAGGAGTAAGTAGCAAAGAATGGGCTTAGTACTCCATTTAGAAATACAATCCCAGGCGAAGACTGGTTTCCAGGTTTTAGAAAGCGTCAGGGCCGGCGGTTCTTCAGGGGAAGATAGTGAAGTGCCGCTCCACCTGTTTTTATTTTCAAACTTCATAGTATTCATACAGAAACATGATTTTTGTCACCAGTCGTGGGGAAGTTATCACAACAGTAACAGCGAAAGATGTGACAAGGGAAGGGATGGTTAGCGAGCGAAAGGTTTTATTTTCTTTCAAGACTTAAAGTCGCTTGTCGAAGTGCAGGTACAAGGCGATGCCGTTCTTTGATGTTCAGCTCCATGCTGGTTGCCATTACAACCAAATAAAGCTTGGGCTGCATGTGTATTGTTACACTACCTGCTTCGAGACTACGGTGAAGCTATCGCCCTGAATTTTTTTGAGGGGAGAAAGGCCCCTTGTTATTCAGTGATTCATTGACACTCTTAAAACATTTTGGAAACCTTGAAAAACATAATTTAGAATGGAAATTTGCAATTGACGGTTCGGTTGTTAACATTTAGGTTGTGATAATATTTACACTTAGTCGTAGCGAAATTCTTGGAGCAGTTAAGAACTCGAGTCCAGAGAGACGAGAGAGTGGCGAACTCTTAAGTCTCGGACGGGGAAAGCGGAGTAGGTATTTTCTCTGTTTCCCATGGCCGCTTGTAAAAGTGTAAATATTGCATGTAATAAGTTTTTGTTAAAGGTAATTTAACCTATGCATTGTCCTCCGTAACTTTCTGGCTGCAATATGTGCCTTATTGCAAAACTGAGTCTTTCACTTATTAGCACGCGTTGTGTAATTGAAATTCGCAACCAATCTTAACCTCACCTCGGGTAAATCCTAGAAACCGGTGAACCAGTGATTTGCCGCGGCTCGCTACGGCCTGACGGCCTAAACTCGCCTTCATTTCGAAAATATAAAGTAATAGTGGCAAATCTCCTTTTATTCCAACAGAAAGAAACAACGTAAATATCAGTTTATAGCGCATTGTGTGCATGATATTATATTAGCAAGTAAACCATTGTAATGGAGCAAATATCCCTTAACTCCGACGGAAAAAAAGAGCATCAGTATGTAAGGATTCGCACCCACTCCTTCACAACTAAAGCATGAAGTTCTAAGCGTCCAAGCTAACATGCCGTTGTGCTTAATAGCCTTATTATCTAGCTATCTGTAAAAGTTAACGCTACAAGGCTTTTTCCGCTATCGCTCTAGAGAGGCTCGGGATTGGAGCTCTTAGCTGCTCCGAGAATTTCGCTTTGGCTAAGGTTAAGTGTGATAATTATTCCTACAAGTGATAAACTTCTGAAAATTGTCCTGAAAAATCCGTCAAATGTATCCGTCAAACCTAAAATAATTATTTATAATACAAACATTAAAAAACCATTTCGTAGGCCTACTCGCAAAATAAAGCCAGGTTTAATACGTGCATCATCAGTTAATTTAGAAAGTTTATAAATAAATTAATAACTATAAACTTAAACTATTCCAGGTATTTTGAAACGTTTCTTGTTCCAAAATAGTTCGCGAATTCCTCGCTAGGGGGAGGATGGAACAAACGTTACCTGCATCTCTGAATAAATACCAACATATCAGCGACGGTACTTAGTGATTTTAAATAGCTCGAATTTCTAAATAGCTCGCGATGAAAAAAATTAAGTAAGCGCATTGAAGGAGCCAACTTTTGTTGATTTTCTTCTAGTAGGATGTGAAATTAATCTTAGAAACATACGTATTTATATAATGTACTAGTTAGACTATGGTGTGAGTTCGAAATTGCCAAAAGGAATTAAAAGAACAGCTAATACATTATATGTACAGTGAAACCTGTTCAAGACGTAACTCACTTATTTCCAATTTGTTTTCGTTTTGGACACTCATTCCTGCTAATCAGAGCTTTCTATTCACAGAGGGCGATTTTATAGGAAGTATCCTTGCAATGAAGCTTTTCATCGCATAGTTGAAGTCCCTCTAACATAATTTTTTCATTTCATTTTTCCTGCCACTCCGAAAAAGGATATCTATCAACATCACTCACTTCCCGACACATGTGATTCTGTTTCTGAAGCTTTCTAGTCATCCATTAGCAGGTTTGAATTCCGGCTAATACAGCTTTTTCGACAGTCAGAGAGTTTGGGCTTGCAGGCCTACTGTTTTCTTTTTATATCGCCATTATTACCTACAAGTCACGCATAATGTGATCTTTATATATCACGAAAACCACGATTCTGCGCTCTGCTAGGCCACTCACAACAATACGTAGGTGCTGTTTGTGTGATGAGCGAAAATTCAGTGTAAAGATTCTTCTTTTTAGTCAAAACCCAATGCAATCTTGACGACTGTTGCACAGAAATGGGATTTTTACGATAACGGTACGTTAATAGTTTCCTTGAAATTACACGGTGTTTCAAAATATAGTTCACTTCAAATAGTGCGTTCAAGAATGTTGTTTCCGTTTTAAGCAGTGGTAGATTATTTCCATTTCCGAGTTCGACAGTTTTCGTTTTATCAGGCAAAATTAACATATGGGACATGTGATTTTCGCCGGTACCAATAATATTTTTCAAGATGAACAGGATTCCGGAATATTAGGGTTTCGAAATGGGTAATTTAATTCCGCTTAAATAGACAGGTAGCCGTCATATAAAAGTTCCATATTAAAGCAAAATTGATAATGCTTGAGACAGATATCGCCCTACCTCACAAGAAAAGAAATTTGCGTATCCAATAAGTTATAATTAATAAATATTACCTAAAGTCTCATATATTGTAAATAGCATGAAGCATACTCTAGTATTAATATCTAGTACACATGGTGTATGCATTCAGAAGGGAAAGTAGATGTTTGATATCAACTGCATAATTATTTTCTATTAGTTAAATTGTGAGTATGTACGAAAATTACTTCTAAAGAGCAAGTGTTTGCAGAATATTATGCTAATTGACTCTCCGGCGAGAGACGCGAGATAACAATATAACTGTGCACCAGGCAAGGACAGCCTATAACAATAACCTTTTGTATTTTAGAGAAGATACTAATCTCTTAGGGACAGCGAACATTCCTAAGGAGATGGTAACACAGGTGCTGACGAGAAAGGATTCCTTCCACTTTTACATCGGGTGACCACAAACTCACCAATCAGAGACCAAAGAGTTGAAAAGTTTAAAGTGAGCGCGTATGGGAAGTTGAGAGCTCACCAATAATATTTTCATATTTTGAAGGCTCGGAGAGCCGTGAGCTCTCTTCTGTGGAACCCGTGAGCTCTCAGGACCACATGGTGACATTTGTGAAATTAGTGTAAAAGGGGAAACTTCTTTGCTAAAACAGCTTTAATAGATTGCAAGTCAGCAGTGCAGGTGAGCCCATGCAGGCAAGTGGAGTGCAAGACGAGAGATACGCTATTAAGATTTCAAGTGAGCGAGTCCAGTGCTAGATCACAGTTCACGGCAGTCGTGTAGTTCACGCAGATGTAGTTCACGTGCACTCACCGTTCACCCAGTCTTTATAAGCAGATAAATAAATCATACATCGAGAGCCGTTCTAATGGCAATTTATTCGCAACGTCAGGTGCACATCAATGTAATGTCTGTACATTTTGAACTTAAGAATCTCACGTGAGTTGCCGCATACTTCACATACTCAATTAACGTCAGCGACCAGAGCAGCGCACCAAGAGGCATCCAGATAACCATGGTGAAAATAAACTCGACGATCAGTGAATGCAGCAAAGAGTTGTTCTTCAAATGACGCCCTCCCTTCCCCTAGTATCAGGGACTCCGTAAACGCAAAACAGCAGGGATTGGTCATTCTGATCTGCGACGTTTGACCGCTTGTGACAGCGACAAAAAGAAACGTTTGCATGCTGCAGTGATATAAAAGCTTACAGTACCGAATGTTAATAAATGAATTTACTAGTTAAAGTGTCTTGTACTGAAGAGGCCGTTCTTTTAGTATGACATGTCAAAAAATATACAACGACGGAAGTAAGGCATGAATATTATCACTATTAGATTATAGGATACACAAGACTCAACAAAATTTAAAATCAAAGGAAAAGGAAAGAGTGAGTATAAATATATATATATATATATATATATATATATATATAATATGTAAAAAATTGAAATAATTAAAATGTTCTCCTAAATTATATTTCAGTAGAATATAAATTGCACTACATTTTAAAGTTAGAATTAGACCCATAAGTAGACTGATATTTATGAAATAGCCTCTAATAAATTAACTTGTAGATAACAAAGAAGACCTAAGATAAAGAAAAGAAAAATATCTTCTCTTCAAGCAGTTTTCTCTACACACTGTAGATCCTATCCCCTATTACGATTGAGCACTACAAGAAGCGGCATGAGGCAAACGGTCAAAGCGTTCTTGCAAGTTTTTGAGCTGAAGAGGTCACCTTGTTAAAAATTTACGATCTATTGGGCACGCCTTAAAGTTTGTGC
Organism: Metallyticus violacea; assembly: GCA_030762175.1. Classification (NCBI taxonomy): domain Eukaryota; kingdom Metazoa; phylum Arthropoda; class Insecta; order Mantodea; family Metallyticidae; genus Metallyticus; species Metallyticus violacea. The sequence goes on from CM060841.1 coordinate 9,641,349, forward strand.
ATGCGCAGATACACATTTTAACTTGCCTCTTGAATACAGGTAATCGTTCCGCACATATGTTCACTTTTTCCCCTTCCTTTGAAAGTTATAACAAGAAGGAAAATGTTGGGTTAAAGAGAGACTTACATAGGGGCATAAGGGCTACCACTTGGCTGTCGTCCCTCAAGCCAAATTTTCCTTTAATAAGGCCCACTTAACGAGTAACAGCCATTTTCCCTATACATCCTCTTATTTCCTCTCCAGCTAATTTCTCATTCAGTTATATAAAAAAAAAGTGTTAATAGTTCATGCAACATACAAATATGTACATGTTTTTCCAAGTGACAAAAGAAGTACAGTGAATATTACAGCAGCAATGCTAGGAGTTTCTCTGTCTATATTCCATTCACTCTTTCCACATTCCATTTTCATATTAAAACTTCTTATTTAGCATTAGCATTATTATTAATTTCAAAAGCGAATGTTGCGAAACATAATTCACTTTTATACAATAATATCGAACTAACCAATTTTCTGATGACTGAAGCAGCAGCGGGAACTGCATCGATCGATAAGGCACACCTCGCGGTCAGTTGGGCTACTCTAGAGTCGGAGTGGAGGGTGGTGAAATACAAGAGGCAGTGGCAGAAACACTAATGAAATCTAACGCAATTAAAACTTTGGGAACTTACCCATGTCACACAAAGGAATGCTAGAACTGCCTCTTTATTTTTTACACATTTGTAGCTTCTGCTTATAATATCACACATTATCCTTTTTAATTCTCTTTTAGAAATGAACTTGATCTCATGAGGAATATTATACTTTAGTTCGTCCATAGACAAGAAATAAAGTTTGTCTAAAACACGTCGACTCTACCTACTAATTTATAAATTTCTCTTGTTGGACAACAGAGGATTTAGTACGGATATAAGAATCATAAGTAAACAGAAATAGAATAGTCCATCTAGTAGTTGTCATTTCATATTCCTAGCAGGCTTTGCTCCAGAATTGTTTATTTCTTTCACTGCTCAAACGACAACGAAGTGAATGGCATGACAAATCAATGCCAACATAGCAGTTCTATAAACCCCGTCCGTATCGACTCAAGTAGCCCGGCTAACTTTAAGCGATGACTTATTACCCGCCGAAGCGTCGGTCATCCGATATTTGGCAGATCCAATATATTAAGTACTTTAATTTTATATTAATCTGAAAATAGAAGTTTCTTCTTGTTCGCTTTTTTAGTTTTCGTCTATGCCGTAACAAATTAATAATAAAGATCATACGTCATATCTTAAATTTAATTGAATTGAGGACCTACATGGCGGCGTGTCCCAGGGGAGTGCCTAAGGCGTGTACCCTGGGGGCCGGTGCGCCGGAATCGCCGTTGTTGGTAGGGAGGGTGGTGGCTACTTTAATGCTGGGGTGACTCACCTCTTAAATACGAGTAGGTCTAAGCTACTATGACCTATCCACCAGTGAGAATCTGGAAGCTAAGGGAACTTAGCGCGCCTGGGCGACGCAATCGTTTGCAGCCCAATGGCGGGTCGGTTTAGAGTTACAAGGTACCGTCCTAATGCAAAAACCCACGGGTGGCACAGACCTCTGTGTTACACCCCTGGACCCAGGGCTTAGTAAACCCGACGCAACCTGTTCGCTTTTTTAGTTTTAGTCTATGCCGTAACAAATTAATAATAAAGATCACACGTCATATCTTAAATTAAATTGATTCTATGCACACAGGTATTGAGAATGCGCCGACACCTTTAGAAGAATTTTTAAATTACAAAAGAAAAATATGTTAACAAATAAAAACATACAAGTATTAAAAATGTTGACTTTATTTGTAAGATGGAAGAAAATCATGAATAAGTTCGGACATTAATTGGTTCACAGTAGAATAGAATTATCGTCTCATTTTTGAATAGTGTTTAACGCCCGTTTTTACTACAGAGGCACCACAGGCGTTAGACACTGATGATGCATGAAATGAAATGATAAATTGGGAAAGCATTTATTTTTTAAGGAAGGAAGCGTTCCAAGTCTAAGTTTAGGGTATCTCCCCTGCATTTTCCATTTATGAGGAATGAGGAAAACCTGGAAAAAACCTCAGTCAGGGAGGACGGTCCTGGTGGTATTCGAACCCAGACCTCGCGCTCACGAGTCCGCGCCTCAACAACCTCGGCCATCCATGGCGGTGTCTCATTTGTGTTACTAATGGTTTAAGCTCAAGATTCTGGGGGATTCATGCCTCCCAAGTGAAGTTTGAGATCAGTTCATTATATAATCCAAATTACACTGTTTGATGCGTTCAAAGATAATGTTGATCTCTTTTGATTTTTAAATGAATAAAAAACCCTAATCAATTTGACTGCTACTAACAAATCATCAGAAGGTTCATCGACAAATTAAATGACTTCAGAAGTGTCACTGGAAGCAATAGTATGGTGCAGACTCAAACATTGCTATCTCTACAATGACAAAAAGTAAAATATTATTAAACTCATTTTTAACTCATTCCCATATTCAACCTTCAGATCCCCCCCCTCTCCAGAAACTAAGAACTTCCTGTAAGCTTCAGAGAAACCATACATCCGGTAAGACACCATTAATATAATGACAACAATAACGTGTTCAAAGTTGATGTACCTTATTCAAATTATGTAGTAAGAGTTCAAATGTAAAGTCAATTTAATGAAGTTTTAAAGTAATAGTACAGCTAAAATTGATTGAAGCATGAATTATTTTGATTTAAAATTGGAGTGCTTGAAAAAATGTTAAAGATCAAGTTCGCAGTCATGAAATATCTGCTACAACTAAGCCTACAATAACATCTGAATTATAGAAAAAGATGACTTTAGCAAAACTGAGTCAATTTAAGACAACTTTAAAAAATACTATTTAAATATCTTTTAAGTACTTTCAAAATGATGCAAAACGGAAAGAAAAAGGAAAAATAAAAAAGCCTATTTTTGTTTAAAAAAAATATCAATTTTATTTCTCAATACTTTCATCGACTATATACTATGCACTTGATCCAGCGAGTTTCCAATTGTTTCATCTCATAAATATTTAAAAAAGTAACTCTTAGCTTCAATGAAATTTTCATTCCACAAAATTTCTTCCCACTGTGTCAATTTTTAAGTTCAGAAATTGAAAGAATTTGCTAAGGTAACACAGTGAATGAAGGAAAATCTAGGAGCCAAATTCGTAATTCTTTAAATTCATCCTTCAAACAATGCAACAATTCTGAATATACGTTTCTATTACTTTTTTTACCTTATTTCAAACAATTTGTCAGGATTATTCATTGGAAGTATCCCCTTCATAGCCAACAAAACGGCATTAATCTTATCGCTACTCTACTGTCACTTCGACGCAAGTGAGAATAATGGAACCAAATTTTGTTCAAGGCCAAGAATCGAGACAAAATTTTCAGGGTTGCAATTAAACATCCCCAACCCTGACAATATTTTCTCTCGCGTGCATAGTTTGTCTGCAGTCACCAATCATGACCACAGCTGGATCCCTGCAGTATTTCGCACTTGATGGTTTCCCATTACTATAATTTTTTCAGTAATAGACTTCATGGTGGTAATTAGACTCCCCATGCGTGTACGATATCTTTAAACTCATTTATCCAAAAATAAATATTTTTCTCATGAACTTCATTCAAGTCGTCTTCATTTGATGCTTGACAACAAGAATACTATGAAAATATTGTTTGGCCATTTCATGGAAATTAACGCGAGTTTTGAAATGATTCAATAATCCCCTCAATTGTAAAAATAAATTCAATGGCATTTCGTCAAAATTTTCTACTATATAATAAATTCATATTCTAATAATTATTAATTTTTAATATCAAATGCACATCGTTGTGTTATAGTGCATCAGTTACAGTGAATATATCGCTCAAAAAGTAACTGAGATAACTTTAGGCGCTCAATGTATGAAAATGAATTGCAGATCTACAGCCCAAAATGACTTTCTTGGGCCGATTATGAGTATCTGGGAACATTAACGAATTCTAAATTTCTGGAATTGTTGTATTCCTACTAGCTATCAGGAGGACAGAGTTATTTAATAATTCGCTGACTTGGGGCACGATACCCAATACAAGAGACAGTTTAGTTGCATGACTTGCAGTTCTAATGCAGAACCAAAGACTGGTATTTAACATAGTCACCAGCTCTACTAATTTACGTTGCTAATTCCTGGATACTTTGTTGTTAAATGAAATAACATCTATTTTTGACTACAACCTTAGAAGTTTTGGCAGTTTTGAGTCAGATATTTAGTAGATAGTATGAATGTTAGAGTATAATGCTATAATTTTATAACATTATAAACGAGTTTCATAATCACTTTTTGTATATCAGAGTTGATAAAATAAAAGTAAAATTAATCAGTAAATGCCTTCTTTTATTATACTTATGGCCTCATTGTACATTTAGATTGCTTAGTTCATTTGGATAATGTTATTATTGCAATCGAAGATGGATTTTCCCGATCAGAAAAGGCTGAATTATCATAAGTAATATCACGAGAATATCTGAGATTACTCACTGCGCTCGTGAATTTATCTTGAAAGCTCAGATCATCCAGTAATATTTATTAGTACTATTTCATGAATAAAATAAGAATTTAAATATAATTTCTCTAAACTTGTCTTAAATAATTGTAGCAATTGTATATTGAAGCAGGAAATGTCCCAAAATTTCCTTTTTAAGTATAATTACTTCTGACAACTACTATAATAATAATTGTATCTTATTTCAGGTAATCAAGTGTATTATTATTATTGCAATTAAAAGGAGAACCCCAATATTATATGAATGTATAGATATGTCTTGTTACTAGCAAGCAATATTCAAGTTATCTCTCTGAAATACCATATCTTTGCTGTGTTTTTGTAAAGGGAACGGGCATGCTGTCTTTTGTCGGAGAATTAGCCTTACCTTTTAAACTCTCGGACACTCGCCGGTCCCAGGCGCCAGATGTACTATAAAATACTAGGAATGTGTATAACTGCACTTACCGCCAAAAGAAAATACCCCTTACAGAAACACGTGTTTTCGTAGAAACCAAGACCTTATCTATAACTAAGGGAGGGAAAAGGCGTTACTTTAGAAATCAAAAGCATGTAAGGAAAGTGCCGAAATTTAGGGCAGGCCGTTCTTGGAAAACTTAAGCGTGTGGGAAGATTTCGTAGATCAGAAGGGGGAAATAATGTTAGCCAATGAGCATCGAATAAAAATCAACGAATGAGCAGAACTTAGCGATACAATAAATATCTTAAGATAGCCCAATGCGAACATATAACTAAGGAATAGAATAAGAATCAAGGGAATTCAATTTAGCGAGAGGCGTGGCGATATTACTGGATTACAGGATCAGAAGTTGTTCATTCAAAAGTCATCTCTAAAGCAGTGGAGGTCAGTCTAAGTCATTTCTATTTCAGTCGAGGGCAGTCTAAGGAATTCTAAGTCATTCTAAAGCAGTAATAGTCAGTCAGGCAGTACAACGTAATAGTAATAATAATCACCATCGTGTTCAAGTGAATAAATACGCGAGTGAATACAGCGAACTATAATTCACTGAAGAACAGCACGTTCCAGAACCTTCCAAGTTGTGAAATAAATTAAATGTTCAACCAGTGGCGAACTTCATTATTACAATGAACAATCTCCTTCCCCTTAATGACATTACGTCATTAAAAACAGTCCAAAATTTACCCTGAGATCCCATTCCATTTACATTACATTGGAACAATATAATACCGTTGCAATATTTGTACTTAACCTTTTCAAGATCTTGCGACAGAACAAATCGGATTGTCAGTAATGCCAATAAAGAAAAGCAAAATACGGGTTTAGAATAAAAATAAAAATAATATGTATTTTTGAAATTCGAGCACAGAAATTAACACTTGTTTAAATGTTGTACTTATGAGTATCTATTCTACTGAGAAACCGTGAAACTGAAATGGGCAAAAGTCGACTATTACAGTCGTTACCGTTCGATTTTCTAATGCCAACTAGAAAAAAAAAAAAAAAAAAAAAAGATGACATACAGTGTCTCTATTTTTATTTGTATACTGTAGTTTAGTATTCTTAATGATGAACTTCATTTGCTCATTTGACGGATCACCAAAAAGCTTTGAAGAACCCTCCATTTTGCGTTATGAATGTCCAATGTCCATGCTTTTGTTGCTATCAATAACTTTCCATCTGCTCTAGCAAAAATGGTCAGTAATGCGAATTCAGCAATTATATGGAGGTATAGAGTTGGCTACACTAACAACTAACCAAAGGTTTAAGCACAGATACCTGTCGGATTTGATAAATTTTTTCGATAATTTCACTTCGTAATCCGTATGTGATTGGTCAAAAGTCAAGTTTTTGTTTCGTTTCATTGATCCATTTTAAGGTGACGTAGCACGATTGAAATAGTCACCAATACTGAGAAAATCGTGTGGTACTTATTACAAAATACCAGATTCATTAATTGGAGTAAAAGTTGGATATTTTAGAAACTTTATTGTTGGCAAATATTTGAGAATAGATTCGCATTTATAAAACTCTAGAAATTCATTTGGTAACTAATATTAACGCATTTGCCTTCACTTTCATAAGCAGGCCAATGATAATTTTTATTAATTCTGTAATTACGTATTTTGCAAATGAAGATGAATTAATTCTCCTACTTACTACCATAAATTGGTTCCTTTAACTATCGTCACATGAGAGAACTTAGTAATGAAAACAATTTAACGACATAATTGTTACTATGGTAAATTTATATACCTAATGTCACAATATAAGTTTTATCAACGACCTCGACCGACAATAAAGAATATTTATGATCATGATATAGAGAAAAATATGTTCATTAATGGAATAAATGCCTAATACAGTAGGATGATAGAGCATTTATCATATAGGCTAAACTTTCGTTCTCGGTGTTATATATTGTGAAATATGAATGGAAAAGGTTAATAAACTACTTTTATTTAACCCCAAAGTTTCTTCTCATTACCACATTTGTTTTAATTCCCTCTAAATGATATCGGTTTTCATAGATAGAAAGGCTTTGAAGGCGTTAAAAATTATATTTACACATGGTCATTTTGCTTCTGTTGAAAGAAAGAATGCACATTCGTAGTTGTAAATTAGAAAATATTTAAGGTAATCTTCCAAATAAGCAATAATAGCCAGTTACAAAATAACTTTTAAGTTCAGTAACTTTAAACAGGTCGTTAAGGCGCGGACTCTTCAGCGAGAGGCCTGTGCCTGATTCCCACCAAGACAGTTCTCCCTGGCTGAGGTTTTTTCCAGGTTTTCCTGGAAAATGCCGGGAAGGTATCCAACTTAGACCTGGAAACCTTCCATACTTTAAAAAAACCATTTCCCATTTTATCATTTCATCTCATGTATTAGTGGGTCCTGGTGGGTAGTGATAACCATACTTGCCTCCTAAACCCAAGATCGCGGGTTCGAACCCGGCCAGGATGATGGATTTTTTTCGGGCGTAAAAATCACAAAAATGGCTTCCTTCGGAAGGGAAGTAAAGCCGTGGGTCCCGTGTGCCGTACATTTACAGCACGAAAAAGAACCTCAAGCCTGAAACAAAAGCCCTGAGCAAAATTTATAGGCCCTTTCACACCCCGTTTTGAATGGGACGCTGATGACCTCAGATGTTAAAGAGATCCGTAAATAAATCAAATCAAAAAAAAATCTCATTTATCACCGCCTGTGATGCCTCAATAGTAAAAACGGGCGTTAAACACTATTAAAAATCTCATGTATCATCAGTGTTCACCGCCTGTGATGGCTAAGTAATTAAAACGGGCGTTAAGCCTATTTAAAGTAATTTTAAAAATAAAATTTCGACAAATGCAAACCTTAGTGTCTAAACATGATAATGGTACATAAAGCAGGTGATTAAAAAAAAATAATAAATGTAACTGCAGAAATACTTACATTGAACGATACATTTTTAACTTTCTTACAAAACAATTCAAAATATGTGTAATTTAAATTGAACCTCATAAAATACATCAATTCGTGTAAAATATCCCCGAAGAATTAAAAAATAAAATAGTTAAAATTAACTATAGTCATAACGTTTTTCGGTTATAATGTAAAAATATGAAAATATGCTCGATTTTGTTCGCAGTTTTAAAAATATTTTCTGGAAGATTTCCGTTTGTGAAATCTTTAATTAGTACCAACAATAATCAGTTACATGCACGGTGACAATTATCCATGCAGCAATAAACTAATGAAAAGGATTGCCAAGTTTATCACACTCACGTCCCCCAGATTAGGAAGAAAGAACCCCAGTGAAAATATTTCGATGGCATAGTACACCTTCAAGTTTTCTGTGCATTTGCATGTCTTTAATTGCTTATTAAAGTTTTCAAACCTTACATTCCTTAGAAAATGACTACATACAGTCTTAAGTGCAATCCATGCTTGTTTCTCGTTGTCAATTAACGGAATCTTAAAAATATTATCTTATATTAATTAGCTCATGAATTTGTGAGTCAATAAAACTATAAAATTTCATTTTAGCTTCACTTATCTGGTAAATTTAGAAGCGAAAATCTCCGTTTCAAAATAACAGTACTCATAATTAACATTTGTTTTAATTATATCAGTTTCTTAGGCTTATTTACATGTGTTTGTGCATCATACAAGTGCTCTTACAATGTGTACTTTATACTTGTTTGTTGGCTGGTATGTGCATACGTAAAAATGACAATGTAGCGGGTACACAGAGCTAAAGCTATGAATAAACCAATCACAGGTAGAGAGAAGCATAAAGCTAAAGAAATCAACCAATGGCAAGCGTCTAGCGGCATTAATAATGTTTGTCAAAAATGAAACACTAGACAGACAGCTGTGGTAATATTTGATTGGAGTTAACAAACTTTATTTTGGAAGCAGTTCTGTAATCTGTTGCGATCAATGTGTCGTTGATTATTGATAGCCCCGAGTTCGGACCCAGTTTTCGTGTGTAAGTATATATACGAATTAGAAGGCGAGAACAACCAAATTAAATGTATAACAAATCTCGTAACTGTAAAAAGTAATAGGAAAGGAAATTCGCGAGAATTATAAAGTAAAATTAAAACAGATTGTCAATGGAATTTAAGTAACATTGTCGTAAATAATCAGATTTTTTTAGGAGAGAGACACGAACGTCATAACGTCAGTGTCACATTTATATTCACACATAGTAATACTTTAAACACCTCTCATTTCCACAATTGTATAATTGTGTATTCAGAGAGGACAACATTAAACTTATCAGATTAATTAGTAGCCAGTTTCATTTTGCAACCCTTTCGCCCAAGAGAAATATATCTGAAAAATCCAGCTATTGAAATTTGAGCTAGTCGGTCAGGCACGGAAATACATACAAATAGCAGTTTCTGAAGGAAGCAGGACAAGAGATAGTCATAGACAGTCATTACCAAAATAATCACTAGACATAGCACCACATGGCGCTAAACTACATTATTAAATTTTTCTAAATCGCACTAATTTTTCTTTCAAATATTAAAAGTCCGTGCCTTTCCTGTCTAAAGGCCTTCACACGAGTGTCTCAAAGCGAAACTTCGGCATTCCTAAAAGACATAAGATCTCCAGATTTGCTACTCATTAATAAATGCCTTACACAAGGCAAGGGCTTGATTGTATGTGACGTATGAACAGTCGCAACTAAGATACCCTCCTTATATAAAATAGTGTAGGTTAGATGCATACAAATACCTCAGAATAACGCATTTTTACTCAGATGCAAAATTCAATGTTTTAGAAAGCAAAGAAGTTCTTGAGGTAGATTAAGCCTTATTCATAGAGTTTGGAAATAATTTTATTATTTTTGTTTCGCTACTCGACGTGTGGATTTACTAGTGCCGCTGCTTCTCTATAAATCTATTCTTAGGCAGCGCAGTCTTATGCAGAATTTGCTCCAAAAGAGGTGCACCTTCTTCTCTTTTATTTCTTTTCTAGAGAATGTAATAAGAATTCCTGTAAAATCGGCTTAAAGAGGTTATAAATGCTTTTATTATTTACATTTTATGAGGCAAAGCGAGGCTAAATGTGCATAAACCCTGCAGTAGGCATCTTAATTTTAGAAGCAAATTGACAATGAGAGAAAAAACGCATGACATAAGTCGGGATTACCTACCACAAGATGTAGAAATATTTTACTGCACTGTCGGTGTTTGTATGTGAACTGGTCTCATTCATTTCATGACGCCAAATGGAGTTTCGATTCAGATATCGAAATGAAAGTACGAGGGTTGTCTCAAAAGTAATTTACACCATTCTTTTAAGAAATAGTTCAAAAAGGGTATATTTTGAAAGCTACATTCAATGATTGTTTTTCTACATAATTTCCTCGAATCTCAATACATTTTCGGTACAAAGATAAGTTTTTTTTTTTTATCTAGTGTCAAACCACTTTCCCGCCAAAATGCCTAGCCATCTTTCCACATCTTCTTTTAAGTCATTCCCATCCATTTACGAAGCGTCTTTCTTCCAGTTGTTGCTTCAGCTGCAGAAAAAGGTGAAAGTCGCTCGGTACTATGTCAGGGCAGTAAGGTGGATGACCGAAAACATCCCTTTGAGATTCACGAGCAACGTGTGGACGACCGTTATCGTGGAACAAAAAAAACTGTTCAATTTTCCCCTCCTTTTGTTCTGAATCGCCCTTCTGATATTTCCGAGCAGCACGAGGCAGATAATCGATCAACAATACTCCCTTGGAGAATCCCAAAAGATCATTGCGATGACTTTGCCGGCGATTCTATAACTTTTACCTTTTTTGTGGTTGATTCAACCTTTCCCTTCCACACCACAATGTCTTCTGAACTCGGAACATGTCTCGTCCCCGGTCACTATTAGGTCTAATGAACCGTCTCCCTCATCCTTAAAAAACTGCAAACATTGCAATGCTGCACTCCTTGTGTTGTTCTGAAAGCACGCACATACTTTTGACAAACGCAGATCCAGTGAAGTGTTGCACGCTTATTTCGATATTCGGAGGAAGATGAAACAGACTTTCATCAAGCGTAAGACCGCCACGGGTGGCGGAGGTCGTTAAGGCGCGGACTCGTGAGCGGGAGGTCTGGGGTTCGAATCCCACTAGGACCATCCACTCTGATTGAGGTTTTTTCAAGGTTTTCCTCAGTCCTCATAAATGGCAAATGCCGGGGAGGTAACCTAAACCTAGGCCTGGAACGTTTCCTTCCTTAAAAATATTCTTTCCCAATATATCATTTCATCTCATGTGTCATCAGTGTCCACCGCCTGTGCCGCAGTAGTAAAAACGGGCGTTAAACACTATAAAAAAAACAAAACAAAAAACGAGGTTTAAGGCACCGATCAGTATCCATGGCTCTTTGAGCTTCGTCGACATTATTCGGAGCTCAGGAAGTGGAGGGTCGGCCGCTTCGTTGCTCATCGTGTAACATGTTTCTCCCTTCAATGAATGGTTGACTCCAAAGAGAAGCCATTGGTCTTGACATAATGTCTTTATCATACTCACTGTACAACTCGCGATGAATTTCATTCGCACTTTTATTTGTTTCCGTCAAAAAACAAGAACTTCGCAATCGGCGATAGCAGCAAGTGGAGTCTCCATTGTTACTAGGGCCTGAATCTCCAAGCGGTAAAGGTAGGCGCATAGGAATTTTACAGTGCTACCACTACATCCAGACAAAGGTTTCCTGCGACTCCCGTGCTTTTCCCGTCTACCGCGCGGATATAAAAAAGCAGTGTTACTTACTTTTGAGACTTCCCTCGTACTTCCGTCTCTCAACCATTTTTGTGATGGAAAACAACAAACTCATACGAAATTCTGAATAATTGAATTTTCTTTGACAATGCCACTTACGATTATCTTTATCTTTTGGTTGGATGTAAGCATTTTCCTATAGCGAGAACGTGAACTACACTGCTATTTGATTTTAAACTTTTCAAAGCGATACCAATAATAATGTATGTTATATAGGCTCAGTTATCTAAGAAAGACAAATTATTATATTAGCTTTTAAACGATCACATCTGAACTGAATGTTACAAATAAAGTAGCTAAGAGGGTACAGTTTACTAACTAAATTTGGTGCTGCTGGTGCACATTGTTACATGGTATAAGCCACAACTATATCTGCATAGCATTTCTTTGACAGGTACTGTTCACACTTTTTATAGTGGAAACCAAGTAGAGCAGGCCTGGTTTTTATCGGTATTTGTACTCTTTAGCCCATTTTCACAACATGAGTGTGAAATTCCGTCGTCCGTTTCTTGTCTTCTTGGAAATAGCCGGCTTTAGATAAGCTCATGCGTTTTTTGTTTCACTACTAAACATGCCGCTTACAAATATATATATACAGCCTTACATTAAAGAAGATGTTGAAACTGTCATTTTATTTCGACAAAAAAGGCATTTCCCGAAAAAACGACACACTAAGCTAGATCACCGTGGTGTTTCTGTTTTTATTAAAAGGTTTTCAAAGGCCATTTATTTTTTCTATTTTTGGGTATAATTTTCTTAACGAAATTTCGCAAAAAGGTAATGTAAAAGCAGTTATTCATAATGTAATAAACCCGATATCGTGGTTTTGAGTATTAGTAAATAAGTACCTTGGTTCCATTATTTTCTGGTTTTAGGTAGAAACATTTGGTATATAATTAGATTCTTAAAGAATAAACTCTTCGGCATATCCGGTCAGGTGTTGGTGTTAGGTGTATAATGTAATGAAAGCGAGTGGCTGTCTAAGTAGGCCGTGACAGTATGGCGAAGAAGATGAACCCTTACAGCAAGAGAGTTTGCTAACAGGTATTGTAAGTAGATTCCCATAACTAGGCATTGGGATTCTTAAGCACTAAACATCAAGCTAGGTAAAACTCAAACTAAAATAAAATAAATAGGTAAACAAGAACTGATGAGATACAGGCGAAAGGGGATAGGATGGTTGTAGCTCGTGACTCATTGTATCTCCCGACCTGTTTGCACAGTCCAGTGACAACAAAACTTCATTCTGCTTTATTCTGGTTTTAGTGCTTAAACACCCCTATGTCTACCCCATGGTCAATGGCTGGAATATTTCTTATGCAGACCAAACAAAAAAGGCCAATTAAAACCATCAATTAAAAAGCATACACTATAAAAACAATTAGAACTAACACCGGAACATGATGGAATATTGCAGTTGAGTATGTGTTGAATAGTGTTTAACGCTTGCTTTATTGCTGAGCATCATAGGCGGTGGACACTGTTGATACGCGAGATGAAATAATACATTTGGAAAAGATTTTTTTAAAGGAAGAAAAAGTTCCAGGCCTAAGTTTATGCCATTTATAAGGACTGAGGAAAATCTGGAGAGAGAAAAAAAAACTCATTCAGGGAGGACGGTCTTCGAACCCCAGACTTTCCGCTCATAGTTCGCGCCTTAACCTCGGCCAATCGTGGACGTGAATACTACCTTGAGATAAGTTCTAGAGGTAACGTGGTTTTGGCGGTTAAGATGCTGATTTCCTGTGCGTAGAAATAAAGCAACACAGTTAACTTATTTTCCGAATATCCTAAGAAACTTAAACGCAAACTTAACTAAGGTAACATTGTTAAGTAAGGGAAATGCAATTATTACGTCTCAGACCCATTATCCCTTGTGCTTCTCGCCTGTGAAATTCGTTCTAAATAACGAAGACATCCCAGAGGATGCCTATTGGATATGGTGGCAAGCTAAAGGGAAGCTGCACTATTCTACACATTACATTACATTCAAACATCACACAGTATGCGGGACGGCGCGGACCAGTGCCTGCCGGCATTTCCGATATCATTTTTCTTCTTTCTTTTCTTTGGAAAGAAACAAAAGCGACGCTGATTAAACCCTCGGCTCCTTTTCTGGAAGAGACCGCTGTACCGACGCGCAGCAAAAGCGAAGCTGGCAGGAAAAGGAAGGCGGAGAATAGCAGGCGGAAGAGCAGAAGAAAGGGAATTGTATTCCTTTCAACACCCAGACAATTGATCCGATAGGAAACAATATCAAGCTCTTTATTATTTTATTTCTGGCAGTGAAACGCTTGAGGCGCCTCTATAAATATTTAATTTTCTTCAGTCTCTCTAGAATTTTAACAGCATTTGTTAAACTCCTAAGGTTACACATAAATAATTCCCAGGCTGCAAATGTTGAACAGTCGCACAATTGTGGACAAATTAACATAAACCATTCCCAATCTATGTTTATAAATGATTAATGGAATATCTAATAACCGCCCTAAACTGATATTGACATATAAAAATAGCTGTATTATCATTTCCGTTCTCTAGATATACGCTTTAGATACTGCCTGCAGTTTTGAACTGAATATAAAAGTTTTACTATAGTAAGAGAAAGTTTATGAAGCATTAAATAACCACAAATGACGTCAACATCCAGATGCGAGTTCTCTAGAAGTATGTGCCACACTGAAACATTGCAGCGTTTAATTTTTTTATAAATAATGTTTGATAGATATTTATGCCCAAAAACTGTCTGTAGGGGACTTCTATCTTGCGTCTGGTGTTTGTATTTGCGGATATTATTTGTAGGAAACTTGGTTCGCTGCAACACTTGTGGAGTATTTGACCGGGAAAGGTGAGTTTGATTGATTAATTGATTTATGGACGCTCTTTAACAGCTCAGGTCATCAGCGTCCCATTCAACTCAGGGCGTGAAACGGCCGACAAATTTTGCTCAGAGGCCTCTCTTTCAGGCTTGAGGTTCTTTTTCGTGTCGTAAATGTACGGTCTTGACCGAGTTCGAACCCGCGATCTTGGGTTTAGGAGGCAAGTATGGTAACCACTACACCACCAGGACCGACAGGAAAGAGGTGAGAGGAAGCTTCGCGCTATTGTGTGCATGCATCTCTCGTCACGTGCGTTCCCAGGAAAGTTAACGTAAACGTAAAGTTATACAGATCGAATGTTGCTGCATTACAGAGTTAAATAAAATATACAACGTAACATTATAAAGTTTCGATCTATTTTTTTGTGAAAAAAAAAAGTAATAGATTCAAAACAATACTATGAGTGTAAACCCTAACACATAATACATCTAAGTTTATTCCACCTGACTACCATGCACTCCCGCACATTTCTCCCAGCAACACACCGTTTCACAAAACACATTTTCTAACATTGCAAGTGTGATGTTGAGCACCATATGATCGATGCTCTCCTTTAAAATGGTCGATGGAATTGATTTTGACTATGTACACTTGTGACTTTGCATGCCACCATGCAAAAAAGTCAAGAGGTGTGAGATCTGGAGAAAGGCTGTGTGTAGTCCTACCAATCCACCAACTTGAAAATCTGGCTTCCAGGTACCCAAAAAATGAGAGGGTGCTCCATAATTTTGCAAAACAGTCTCCACGATGAAATTTGATTGAAGGAAAGAGCTGCAGCATTTCGAGATACGAAATGCCTGTCACTGTGGGCTCTGTGAATAAGAATGGCCCATACACCTCAGCCTTTATGATCCACAATCAACGTTGATTTTTGGGGGTATTTCGTTCCCACTCGAGTATCTCATTTGGGTGTTCATCCGCCCACACTGTTGGTTGATCATGCCACATGTGTAGAAGTGGCTTCATTGCTAAAGAGCACATTTTGCAGCAAATCATCCTCTTCGACTGCCTGCAACATGTCAACATACATCACTTTGCGATCAGCCTAGTCCTCTCTTACCAGCTTATGTCACATTTGGAGATAGTATGACCGTTTTTTTCAGGGCATGGGGGAGAATTTTCAACACTTTCGATTGTGGTACACCCAATTTCCAATTTAGTCTCCTAGATCACCCTGTATTTTAGCGAAACAATATATTAATGGCTACATTTAATGTTATATTTCAGTAACAATGCTCTTATGCGGACACTCTCTAGCACTCTATAGCATGGATTACTGTTTGTTAGTAGTCAGTTGTTGCTGAATGACAGACTAATGAAGCTTCATTTGAGTTGAGAAGTAGTTGCTTTATATCGCTCTGTGTTATGTGAATACAAAGAAACTGAACAGTAGACGAAGTTAACATTCTAAACCTTTTTTTTTCGATCATTGGAAGATAAAATTCAAACTGAAAATGTGCGTAAACCATCTCCAATTTTTAATTTGAGTGAAGCTGTGATTACAAAATACAGGAAATACCTTATATAATGTTTTCTGTCCAGAGAGACTTCACCCTGCATATTCCAGACTTTAATCAAAGGATCATCGATAAGTTTGCTGCTTTGAAAATTAGAAGACTAAATTTTTGTATAAAAGGGTGTATTATTACTATATTTTTATTTAATTCTCACTCCTCTCTCCCTCTCGATGTTGTTATGTTCAGCTACGCACGTTATTAAGATTCTAGAAGTTTGCGATCTATATTTCCCAGAAGCAGTAAAGTTAAGCACTCCGACGATATGCTTGCTGGCATGAGCTTCTACTGTCAAAATATCAAAGGTAGAAAAAAACTTACTTCAATATCCGAGTTGATAAATGTACTTAAACATATTTGTTTTTAAAAGAGGTTTTCAATGTATAATTTTATTGTATCAAAAGCTCATCGCAATTTAATTTTCCTTCTCCACTCTGTCATATCTTACCAGTCCAAATCTTCTAGTCTTCTCTTCCTTACAGTAACTCTTGACTTTGCCATTTGAAGTTCTCTTAAACCTGATTTTGTTCCTCCTACCAGGTGAAATTCATTCTAAAGCATTCTTGTTCATTTGTAGTAAGACGGGTGTTCTAAAAGCTCTCGGCCTGATTCAGAGATGTGGTGAATATGATCAAAAACATACTATAATTAAGTATCGTATTTAAATAGCACCCTGAAAAGTTTCAGACGCGTAAGTGTAGTCACTTGTTTGTGACTATATCGTTAGAACAAATTACTGTTAACATTTTCTACAAAACTGAAATACAAGCTGTGATAAAGTGTTTCGTCTTGAAGGACTTAATCCCAACAGAAATACAAAAGCAGTTATATTTAACGTTAAAGGATTTTCCCCTTAGTTTTCGACGGTTAAAAAGTGGGCCCAGGGCGTCCCAAAACTGCTACAACCGACGAAATTGCGGCTAAAATTCACAATGCCGCATTCAGTGATCACCGATGTTGACTGACATTGCAGGGACTTTGATAGGCCGTGTCTACCACATTTAAACGAAGTTTTGAGTATGAGAAAGCTTTCCGCTCGATGGGGGCCGAGTTTGTTAACAATGGACCAAAACAGCATCAAATGAACATTTCGCAAGAGTGTTTAGACTTGTTTAAATACAATTCCAGTCAGTTTTTCTGACGTCTGAGAATAGTAAATGAAACATGGATGCATCACCACAAGCGAGAGATGAAAGAGCAATCCAAATAGTGGGTAGCAAAAGGAAGAAAGGAAAAAGGTTGCATCTATAGGAAAATCATGGATACAGTTTTCTGGGATTCTCATGGTGTGGTATTCGTAAACTTCTATACCAAAAGGGCAGAACCATCACAGGAGTGTATCACGCTTCACTACTGGACCAACTGAAGGATGCTATTCAGGCTAAACATCCACACCTGGCGGAAAACAAAGTTCTTTTTCATTGCGATAATTCGCCACACGTCTGAGATTGTTGTTGCAAAACCGCCGGACCTTTCGTTTCAAGTTCTTCCACATTCGCCATGTTAGCCGGATTTGGCTAGCAGCGATTACTTTTTGTTCCCACACCTGAAGAAATGTCTGGATGGACGAAGATTCACATCAAATGACGAGGTTAAAACTGAGACAGGCGCTTATTTTTCACAGTTGGACAAATTTTACTGGGGGTATTAACAAGCTAGAAAGGCATTGGACTAAGTGTATTGATTTACAAGGTGACAACGCTGAATTAAAAAAATCTCTTAAATCTTGTTTTCTCGGTCAAGACGGAAATTTTTTAGAACGCCAGAAGTAGATCACCCTTCCTATATGTTCAGACTGTTCTAATTCTATTTTCATAATCCAGTACAAACTTTTGAAAATTAATTTTCTGTCTTATAACTTAATTTCGACTTTTTTTCGATACTAAAATGCATCAAGGAACATCTCATAAAACAAATTTATGTTAATAATAATTCTTAATTTATATTTTTATTTAGCGCTCATTTTTCAGCTATATATTATTTGTATGGTATTTCAGACAACTGATTTGTTATTTTAAATTTTGCTTTCCTTAGTTACATTTTTATACCATAATATGTCATTTAAAACTAATATTCTTAATTGCCCAGTTTATTTAAGTTTTCCTGTTAAATACTTATATTTAATGCAGCCTTTAATTAATTTTTTTTTTCAAAATAAAATCTGAAGTTTTATCTCCATCAAAGAGATAATAAAACCGTAAGTAAATTAATCCTTTGCTCCGCACTCAGCATACATTGTCCTAATTTTCTCTACGATCTACCATATAATCATAGTCCTCAACTATATCCAGTTGATCATCTGCAAATAATACATATGTTATTTTTGGCCTGTGTTCACAAGTGGACGTTGCGCACGCTGGGTAGTCAGTCGTCCGTCATAATAACTTAATGGAGAATATTAAATCAATCTAAAGTAAATTTCATTAATATTCTGAACCGCCAGGACCATCCTTGTTGGCTAAGATTTTTTCCAGGTTTTCCTCGGTCCTCATAAATACCAAATTGCCGGCGAGGTATCCTAAACTTAAGCCTAGAACGTTTCCTTCCTTAAAGGAAAAAAATCATCCTTTCCCATTTTATCAATTCATCTCATGCATCATCAGTATCCATTTTCTGTGATGTCCCTGCAGTAAAAATGGGCGCTAAATAAAATTAATTTTCTCTAGAGCAATTAGAAACTTGTAAGGGAGGACATAGTCTTGGGAAAACAGCTCACTTTATTATTTTACAAAGCATAAAAAATAATGGATGATAATTCGCTGCCTTATAGCTTTAGTTTCACATTGCTGTTTGTTCCTCACCCTCACAACAAGAATATGAACATCTTCTGAGCAGGGTAATTAGAATGCTTTCATGTTTTTGATTGTTCATTTGCTTCTGGGCCCTAATCATAAAGTCTATTTGAAAATGGCGACAGTGCAACTTGGAAATGTCCCACTGATTGCTTCTAATCAATGTTCAGGTATTTATGGATCGCATTATCAGATACTTTTCTCATGTCAAATTATGGAGCCCATAAATGAAGTGTTTACAGAAAATGTCAAACGTCTGTTAGTGGCTAAATAAATATATCTTTCGAACACAATACTTGTCTTTGTTTCCCGCTCTTCCTTTTTTTATATCCACCATGTCCACATTGGTTAGTTTTATTGAGAACACTTTAAAATTAGGTAGTTTATCAACGCTCAAAAATGCAATTTATCAAAATTGAGCTCTTTAAAAACTGGCAATATACTGAACTTCTTGTTCCCAAACTAAGCGTAACCAGTTATTACAAAATACACTTCCCGATGCTAGCCAGACTCTTTTTTCTTGACAGTGTAGTTAATTAAAATATCTACACAAACTTTGACGGTAAATTTTCCATAGCTTATTATAATAAAATATTTAAATTAAATTGTTCAAAACTCACTTGCCATATTTGATTTCATAGCATTATCACATTATTAAATATATGAAGAAATAAATATAAGAAGTTTTTTTTTTCAGTTAAGTTGGGTACCCGTTTGTAATTCACATGTGCTCAAAACGCTTTCAAAGCCTACACCAGTGCATGCTTGATCACCTAGGAGCAGGCACCTTCAAAACGCTTTCAAAGCCTACACCAGTGCATGCTTGATCACCTAGGAGCAGGCACCTATGTTTAGTAGGAGCTGTTTAAAGAACCAGCTCACATAAAACTCCCCTAAACAACCCCGTGGTCTAGTGGTCAGAGCTCGTGACTTTTACTAACCGGAGTTCGAGTTTCCTGCCGTAAGTTTCTTTCATTAGGATTCTTCCTACGGCGCCCATAGTCTGGTTAAATTAGGTTTCCATAGGTTTAAGACACTCCGGTACCCCATAATGAGTTGGTACTGGTTCCTCCTAAACTCCAGATCGCGGGTTCAATCCCAGCCAGAATCGATGGATTTTTTTCGGGAGTAAAAATCGTAAATATGGCTTCCTTTGGAAGGAAAGTAAAGCCGTGGGTCCCGTGTCATACATTTACGGCACAATAAAGAACCTCAAGCCTGAGAGAAGAGGCCTCTGAGCAAAAAATTCTCGGCAGTTTTACGCCCTAAATAGTATGGGAAGCTGATGACCTGTGATGTTAAAGAGCGTCGGTAAATAAACCAAATCGATTAAAATCAACTCACCATAACGTGGGACAACGTAGCCACACTCAGCCTGAGAAGTCGAGCAGTACCGCCACGGCAAGGGCGAATGCTTAAAAGTTCGAGAAGACTTGAGGTAGGCATTGAGGTAAAAAAATAAACAAATAAAAAATAATAATGTCCACTGTATTAAATTCACATGAGTATACGGAACATGCCACTCATACTACCCAAATTATTCATTTGTTAAGGTTTACATCAATCAGTATATGTTGAACCGTCATACCCAAATTACGAGGTGTCGCTTCTTTACGCATGCACAATGCCTATAAGTTGGTAGTAATGGACGTTTTACTGCACTAGTTTTAGAACATATTCAAATAAATACAATCGCATGGGCCCTACGGCCGTACATGCTAATATCGCCCAATCAAAATACACATATACATACATACACACATACATACAAATATACAGACACATCAATATATTTACGTTTTCTATTAGTAGTTTCATATACAAATACATAAACATGAATGAAACCCTTACTCCTTAGCCCCCCTTGCATTAACTCACACCCTCTCTCCAACTCCCCTCTCTTCACTATAGCCATTAATCTTCTTTGTCGGTCTTCTCTAGAAATATTTTCAAATTGTGTGAGTGTCTCGCATGCACCTGCACTTCCCGGCAAATGTTCAAACTTCTATTGGAATTCCAAAATTGCGGTGATAAATGCTCGTTTCTTAAAATTTCTGTTTCCCTGCATTATGCCAAAATATGCCTCCAGGTATCGCTTTCTCCGCACAATGGGCAAATTCTTTCTCCGAAAGCATTAACTGTTTTGTTTCCTTTCCAAGCCCCTAATCTCAACCATGCGAGGCCACTTCTTTCTTCTCTGCCTCAGATATCTAAATAACCTCCCTCCCCACACCGGATGTATTTGAGCCTGCAGGTTAAGCGATACTTTTTCTGCGCATTGAGACTCAGTATTTTGCCTATCTATATCTCTCAAATGTCTGTCAATCGTTTTCCAACTATTTTGTGTAATGTCCTCTCCCCTTAACAAAATATACCCCAACCCAATTTTGTCTAAGCATTTCCTTATTTTGATGTCCATTCTCTTCGAAGAAGAGCATTCCCCCATGTTATCCTTAACTAGCATTTAATTTTCTTATTGTTAAATTCACACTTTCATTAGAAATACCAAACTCTTTAAGAACCCCACAATTTGCTGTATCCCTCCCTACTTGTAGCAACCGTTTTAGAAAATGTGTTTGTACCTGATTAAGCTCCTCAAGTCTTTAAGTTTAAAGAGTGAAGATGAAATCTAAGTCAGGCTAGACGATGTTAAAAGCAATAGGACATTTTAGTAGGTGCTGGATTTTTCCTGTAACTTGTTGTAGTTAATAAACATACCTATCGTACCGGTAGAATATATAAGGCAAACTAGCCGAATTAAATAACTTCTCAAAACAATTTAACTGAAAATATTTAAACAAATTTCCTTGCCAATTAATGATGTCATTGAACGTGCACTTTCACTGATTGAATGGGTGACCAAGCTATAGCGTTGAGCTCGGCATCTAAATGCTGCAATTAATATTTATATTATAACTTATAAATCAAGTACTTAAAGACATGTTCTTTCCTCCTGTTTGTTCATGCAGAATTTGTCCCTAGAATATCTACAAACATTTCATATGAATACGCCTTGTACGTCTGTCAAAATCTAATGGATTGTGAAAGTTAATTCAGTTTTCAAATAAAAAGAGAATGGTGCACCATGCTCAAGTTTTATTTGCAAGCAGCGTCATCGTTTCTTCATTAGCAGCTAACACTAGTTGCGACATTTGATTACTAGAGGGGATTGTGATCGAATTTGCCGCGTTGCGTGACAATAACGTTGCAAAGCTGCTTGATGCTGTACACGATTAGCTTTAAATTAGGCGTGAAGTCATATTAATCTCACAAAGGTATGCGAGCCTGGCGCCAGGAGCTTATTCTTTGCCTGTGAATGGATGAGGAAACTTAAATTCAATCAATACTATCGCTTGGCGGCAGACGAGTTTTAACACAAAAGAAAGCAACAGCGTGCGAAAAGAAAAACAACCACGCAACGCTACCTGGAACAAAATCACTCACTTTGGCGAATTCGCCACAGAGATATGGCTCTATCGGCAAACATGTGCAGCTTCATAACTTGGTATGCCTTTAATTACATCACAAAGTTTTAGAAAAGCGTTTACTATACTACTATGTGACATTTACAGCCCTTTTTGGGCCTTAGCCTCCCTCAGTTTCTGCCTCCATTATTCTCCATCTTCTGCTCCCCGCCTCCATGTTCGGATTTCGAGTATCTGTAAGACATCCGTCTCTGGGACTTGTTTTATAGAATTTTCCCTTTAAGATTTCCTTTGAGACCTGTTTATCCTCCATTCTTTGAACATGTCTGCCCATCTTAATCTCTGATCTTAATTTCTTGTGCTGTCTCTGTACATGTCATATAGTTCTTTATTATATCTTTTTCATACTCTAATCGGTCCGTATATTTTTCTAAGTACTTTTCTTTCAAATACTAGAAGTTTTTCCTCCATAGCTTGTGCCATTACTCAGGTCTCACTGCCATATATTACAATTGGCTTTTAAGCGTTTATATCATCTTAATTTTGTTTTAGGTATATTATTTTATTCTTAAATATTCTCTGTAGCGAGAAATATGCCTTGTTGGCAGCTGTTATTCTCGCTTTAATTTCTTCACTTTCCCCTCCCTTATTGCTAATCGTTGTTCCTAAATATTTGAAACTATTGACTACTTCCAGGCGATGCTTGTTAATTCAGGTATTTCCCCTTCTGTTCTTACTATTCATCATTTGTATCATGGCTGTTGTTTTCTCTTTATTTATTATGAGTCCTACTTCCTTTGCGTTTACCCAGACTAAAACCCTTTTGATCCGACAAAAATCAACGTGGTAACTTAGCTGAACTTTCTTCACTTTCTTTGTTGCGTGCAGATTTTTAAATATTTATGCCACTTTCGACATTGCATAATAATCTTTATAACATTAAATTTTACACACTTTTTAACTGAAATGTAACATAATTCTTCGCTTTGCATTCGTTTGTTTCCTCCCACTGTTTTACGTTCCCCTGTCATCAATCCCACCTCAGATACAATCTTTCTCTAGCTCTTTGCAGGTTGAATCCCTTCTAAAACCATCTTTCGTAGTCTGTTCTACAGACTACCAAGCTACTCCGATAATTGTCGATTGTTTAGATAATCCATGAAGACTTTTAAAAAAGTCATTATTTGTTTTATTAGTTAATTTCTTATTTTTTCCATACTATATCAAGGGAAGGCTCACAAAATCAGCTTCTGTTGACAACAATGTTTAGTTTACAAATTCAGTAGCCATGTTTCAACTCCAAATGTTATGGTACAGTGAGGTTATTTAAGTTAAGGGCTGCCTAAGCGCGGCTGCTTGCTGGGTAAGTACAGCCGCTGCAACCAAAAGAAGCAAGGTTGTGTTGCCAGGCATAAAGTAAGTATTTTTATTTTAGCATCATATTTTACTTCAAGTATAACATTAAATTGTATTTAAAAGTGATGAAAATATACATTAGTACGCGATTTAAGGTTGCCAGGAGATGTAAGTCTAGCAAATAATGCAGCAGTATACATTTTATCTCAATAAATTACAAAGCTATCAATATGAAAAATTTATGAGATATTAAGAATAGTTAACTAAAGATACTCTGTTTATTGTAATTTTCTAATGCACATAAAAAGTTTTTTTAAACAAAAATAAATTTCATTTCCCGAAAACTTAAAATTTTGACATAAATGTGTATTTTTCTCAGGATTGGCTGGATCAATCTTGTTGAAAATTTGCACGCACATGTGCAAATGTGAAGTGTGGTAACTAGAAGTATTTAAATATCACTATTAGTTCATAAAAAATCAATACAAATAAGAAATTGAAATTACTGCTATTTTTTCTTCAAAATTTGAAAATTAATTTATTTTCAAATAACTAGCATAGATATATTATTATAGGTTCTGGGGATAGCACGTCTGCAGTTTAAGTTAAAAAAAAAAAGTAATTCCAATTCCATCAATAGTTTATAAAAAACATACATGATTATGTCACAATGTTTTCAGTTTTTAACAAGATTTTATTTTAGTTTGAAAAGTTAAAAAAAAACTGTTTATGCGCATTAGAGAATTAAAATTTACAGAGCAATTTTCAGTTATGGCTTCTTAATATGTCTCAAAATTTTAATATTAATAGCTTTAAAATTTTCTGAGATACAAAGTAAAATGTATACTGTTGCATTATTTGCTAGATTTACACTTCCTGGTTACCTTAGCGATGTTGAAAATGACGTCCCTCACTGTAATACATGTAGGAAATTGTTGCATTTTGTCTAACTTTTCTTCTGTAAGAACACGATGGTTCGGAACAGGTTTCTTGTCATTGCGAGATCCTGTCTGTCTCTTGAAACTTTTGTAACAAGTAATTATTCTTGCACTCACGAACATATTAGATGCTCGAAGTGCCTTCTCTCCACTGTCAGATATGCCTGAATCCTTTTGAAAAGTTTTTGAAACAATCGTCGCAATTCATTTTCTAAAATATTGTAAACTCTCTACCGGATATTTTGTTTCAGCGCCTCAACGGGTTTATTTCAGGTACATCTGCAATTTTATATGCATGAAAATGCAGTAGCTGAGTGCCTTTATACGCACTGCGACAGATACTCCAATTGTATTTAAACCTTTCGAGGAGACGCTTTTAATCGATCATCTTGACTTCTTGTCAATGAAAACGCGTTGGATTCGAACTTGGTTACCAATCTGAAAATTGCATTTCCCGTTGGAGATGTCACACATGGAAATTTAGTACCTACAATACTTGTGCAATTTCCTTTGCATAAAATATTCATTAAAAATATTTTCTTGCTCTGGCACAAATCTCACACTCAGCATACTCCACAATACACAAATACACATTAGAGGATCTAATATACACTTCCTTTAGTAGTGAAACTGAAACAGTTGTATGATAAACACAACTGAGCAAACTCAATTGCCTGCGTTACTCCAACTTTGCGGTAATCACACACCTAGAGGCAGAACTACTTTAAGAAGACAACTAAATCTACCGCTCGTTCTGTGAGTGCGGGATCAAGCATCTGACCTACGAGAAAGAATACTGCGACTAAGTAAAAGCACGTGATGATAATTGACATCATTCAGCATTTTTTTCAAAAGGAGGTGTTTCTCGTCTATCTTCCCATAACGGTTGTGCTATAGGCGTTTTTTTTCAATCAATCAACATTCAGGAGACAACAGACATAATAAAGCCAGTCCCTTTTGAACATCTGATGTTGTACATAATAGGTAAATACTGGGAGTTTGTTACAGTACTTATAACATTTTATTGAAATGCTGGTTAAGTATCAGGCCAATATTTTCTGAATAAATCTAAGCAAACTTTCCACATAGTATACTGCTCAAAAATTTGCAGAAACACATGTTTAAATCAAATCCCCAAAGAAAATATTGATACATTTTAAAATTTTGACAGTTTATAATTATAGATTGAAGAATTGTGTAAAATTAGAATGGATATTTTAACAAGCTTTTGTTTCAAAGATTAAAAATACGAACAAAATAGTGATTGATACAGAAAACAAAGTGGAAATACAAGATTACATTGCCTAGTAATCAATGTTTCCATGGTTATTTCAATACTCAGTGCCCAGTGTGTCCTCCGTGAGCTGTGATGAGTTCATAACACCCACGTGACATGCTTTGCACCAACCTCCTAACTAATATCTGTGGGATTCTCTTCCATTCTTCAGTGAGTACATTTGTGAGTTCTCTCAGGATCTGTGGCACAGCAGGAGGCTCGCAAACAATTTTACCAGCTTATCCCATGGGAATGAGGTCAGCACTGCATGCAGGCCAGTCCATCGCCCGAATTTGGCATTCTTGCAGGACAGCTTCGGTATTCCGTGCCGTATGAGATTTAGCATTATCGTGCATTAGAAGAAAATTAAGGTTCTTACCATATGCAAAGAGTACGACATGTTGATAATGTCATTAATGTAAACATCAGCATTCATGCACTGTGGGACAAACAACAGTAAGTTCTGTCCGAGACTCAATAGTAATATCATCCCAAACCATGATCGAACCGCGTCCAAATCTGTCATGTTCAATAATGGTGGCTCGAGCAAGACGTTCAGCAGGACGTCCCAATACACGTGTACGACCATCATAACCGTTCAAACGAAATCTTGAGCAGTCTGTGAAGAGAACAGCTTTCCATTCGCGGAGTTGTCAGTTGAGATGATTCTGAGCAAATCTCAGCCGCGATTTCTTGTGCTGCCGTGTCAAACGAGGGGCTTGAAAGGGGATTCTAGATCTCAACCCTTCATTTCTCCGTCTGTTTCTTACAGTCTGATCAGAAATCATCACTCCATTTGTTGTTCATACATCATTTGGTAGATCTCTGGTTGTAGATTTACGTCTGCGCAAAGCTGATAGAACAAGATATATATTAAGTAGATCTGTTATCTTCTTCTTACGCCCTTGTCCGGACCGGCTCTTGTATCCACCTGTCTGTATATATCGCCTCCAAACCCTATGGATGACAGAAGAGACAAAGCGAATGAAATGGCCATCTTCAACTCACGGAACTGCTTGTGCGACTGATGTTTCATTCAGATGTCTCCTACTCTGTATTAGCCTTAAAGAACACAAAATAACAATTTCCTAATGCAGGTTGCTGTTAAAACTTGCTTTTAAAATAATAGGTCAAAGACCTCTCACTTTGGTTTCAACAGTTCTTGAAACTTCACTGACAAATCCCAAAATATCTTTATTCTAGTTGTAATCAATACTTCAAAACATAACATTGTACGACTTTTTATTTTGGGGTTTTAATTTAAACATGTGTACCTCTAATTTTTTAAGCAGTATACTTCATATGCTGTTTTTTGTTTTTTTGGTGATAATAATTACTAAAGTTAAAATAAAGTAACGTTTAGTCACATATAACATAATATTGCTGAGTTATTTGATAAAAGGAAACAAGTCCTAGGTATAAAAATGCCCTGCAAATCACAGGAACGTAAATGTGAAGCGATTCAATTTCAGTTTCCAATTTCGCAACGCTGGCACAAAAATACATATTTATTAAGTACATTTCATTTCTGTTGTGCCATGGAGTGCACTCGCACTCAAAGAGCATTAATATGCAATAGGAAAGTAATTTAGCTAATTTATTGCGTACACTCCGAAACAGCTAAATATTCGCCAAACGTTTGTACAGTAGGGAAAATATAATTGCAGAAAGTTAAAGGTTTCGCAGTTTACGTTTGAGAGCACAGAACTCGCTCAGTTTTGTCGTTAAGCGAAATGTTATAGAGCTCCTTTCATCTCCGGCTGCCCGAGGCAAAAACGGCATCTCCAACACAGTCCAGACATGTATATATGTATGGGTTTGGCTTAAGCCGCGTATAACCATTTGACATTATCTCAATATACCAGTGTGGTGTGTGCCAGCTCTCCGTCACAACAACTAAGTAATTTAAATGGTAATTGCAGCATCCTCCTTCCACTACGCGCTCCTTCACCTCTCGAGTTCGTTCTCTTAACTATTAATAAACAATGAAGATAGCTCTGGCTAATAGAAGCTTAACAGTGTTTGCGTTGACGTTATAATAGACCCATCATCACGCATCCGGGGCGATTGCTCTCAACCCTAAGCCGCGGAGTAGCTTCCGTCACCTTGTGTCATATTCAACGGGGCGGCACGATCCATCTTTGGTGAAATACCGCTTTTCATCCATTGCTGTACAGGGGGTTTCGAAAGTGTGTGGTAATTTAGTGGCGATGTGCATCACTATGCAAATAATAAAATTTCATTTCTCGTTATTCTCTAGGTATATGCATACAGCCTGTCCCCAAAAAATAATGAAATATACAGAGGGTGCCAAAAAATGTATACACCCTTCAAACAAAGAAAAAACTGTGTTAACATAACAAAACTGAATGCATACAAACAGAAAATGATGAGCACTAATCATCTTAGACTTTTACAGTTACAACAGTTGCTTAAAATGTCCATCATACGTCGAAATTCTTCTGAGTACGTTGAACTACTGATTGAGCAAAGTTTGCGAAAGTGTCCTCAGCGATTGCAGCAGCTCATGCCGTTTGAATTTCTTCCCGAAGTGTTGTCAGTGTAGCTGGTTTTCTACGGTATATAGCATTCTTAAAAATTCCCTATGGGTAGAAGTCCAACGGAGTTAGATCCGGAGAACGCGGTGAAACTCAGTGGGACCTCTTCGACGTATTCAGTGTCCTGGAAGATTGTCATCAAGGTACGAGGACGCGGGGTATGTTTCTTTTTGAGGTCTTCCAGATCTGCCCTTGTGAACATCGCAAACGTACCACGAGTCTCAAATTTGTCTCGAATACTCACGTTGGCGGTTCTGTTCTGTACACACGTCTCCATTGTCTTTGAACTTCATCAACATTCTCGGTTTTCCAACATCACTGAAAAATTTCCTCCCGCTGTTCAAACGATAATCTTGTCTCCATTTTTGTTGTAGCAACGCTAGCGTAACGCAATGTGAGTCACGTCAGTTCACAAAACATCATACTAGACATTAGTGTTTATTTTCGGTCCAACTGTGAAATATATTAAATAGATATTTACTGTGAAAGTGTGTATTTAAAATTCTCCTAATTGGATGCTTTCTATTTATCTATTTCTGAATGTGATTGTATTATTTTTTATCCCTGGAAATTTGTACTGTTACTAATTTTAAACGTTACCATATTAATTCATGCATAATTTGAACTGTTTCTGAAGTCCCTTCACCATCCAAAAAATACATATATTTAACATATCAAATAGAAAATTTAAATGATTCCAATCTAATACTCTGGATTACTTTTATTTGAATGATGAAAAAGGGTATCTTTAATAGCATTTAATACCTCCAAAATGTTTTGATAAATAAATATAACACTCGGACAATAAATAAAGATAAAAAATAGCCCTTCTTTTACGAGGAACTACAGCAGCTTTTGCTATATTTCAATCAAAACCTGGGTAAACCAAACCGGTTTCTGCCACAGTAGATACTGAACACAACCCTTAATTTGAGGTTCGAGACAAATACTTTATAGATGGTTTTTGTTGACTTAGCGATTACACTAGTCCTTGAATTGTCCTTCCCTAAAATTTTTCTGAAGGCAGTTTTATTTTCTCTGTTACTTTTACAGTAAGGCGGTGGGTGTCTATTATTTTCTGATATTTAGGACGTGTAACTGTATATGCATTTTTAAGCATTACGTACTCAAGAGGTGGGTTGTGTGCAAAAATAGATAGTGTTAAGATTTTAAGTAAAACGTAGATTAAACGAAAAAATACCTTTTGAAAATACAATAAATGCCAAAATATCTAGTTTTTTCAAAGCAAATATCGTTTTAGACTGAAATTAATAATTAATTACAGTCTAAAATCAATTAATATTAATTGTATTCAATCAAATTTAAGAGTTGACATCAACAATAGTTTTAATCACATTTTTTACTTAAAAAAATAAGTAGTATTTCTGTAATTCACGGTTTATCCAAAAAAGTATTTATCCGAAATATAATTTCAGATAAGCACAAATAAATGCATGTCTGCAATTCTCAATGTCATCACACATCTAATTTGGAAGACAATAAACGGCAGACATCCCTACGCTTCCTTAATATACTATGCCATCCGGCCCCTCTCTCAATTTACTATCGGCAAACTGTATCTGTAGCTCAGAAACGGGACGGGATTCGGCATATTCGACAACCCCCTGATTCGTGGGCCAGCTACCCTCTGAGTGTATCCTGTACACTTATGACAATGTCAGTGGTGGAGGTATACAGAGCTTGCATCAGGTTTGATCATGTGTTTTTCTGTATGTTGTAATAAATCATGAATGAAACAAAATATTGTAGGAAATGGATAGCGTATGAAACTTTTTGATCAAGTAAAATCTTACCCCCCCCCCAAAAAGGAGGGAGGGGAACATCAGTATAGTACATCTTCTTAAATATCTTACTCCTATATAAAATCTTAAAAGTTCTTTCTGAAGAAAGTACACACCTATTAGGGGAGTAAGCTAAAGGAAATTGGGTCAAATATGAAAATTGAGGTTGTTTATTGCTTTTGGAGCTCTAATATCTTATAAATGCCACAAGGAAAATTCTAATATTTAATGCTTCAAATTTAATAATTTCTAAGATAGAGCAACTTAGTCGCCACGTCCCCTTTCTGTGTTCTTTGTCATGTAGTGGACATATTTAGGAGAGATAGCAAGTTTCATGAGAGTAGAAAACCAACATATAAAACTATGATGGCAAATCAACAAATACTGAAACTTATATATATATATATATATATATATATATATATATATATAGCGCACAGCAAAGAAACATTGTTGCATATGAAAACGGATCAGCCCTGAATGGTGGACAAAAACGGAAGTTCGCTCGCGCATGCGTCTGTACAGGAGACAAGCAAACTACGTCAGATCTCCAGTCGCCTACATACAAAAGGGAGTTGATTCATGAAGATCAATATGTTGCATTGAAGTTTTGCTTTTGTTTGCATAAATCCGACTTGCAATTATTGCAGCAGGTGATGATGTTCTAGCACAATCCACAGCACTTCGATGGTTCAAGGGCCGTGTTTCAACAATAAGCAAGTCGGTATGGTTAGCACAGCTGGCGTCATTGTTCATGAAGACCGGCGGATAACAATTGACAGACTTGCAGACATGTTACATTTCGGATTCTGCATGATCATTTGAAAGTGAGACACCGTTTGTGCGAGGTGAGGCCAAAGATTGAACAGAAGATGGCGCATGGAAGTGTGTAGGGAATCTCGAATATGTCCCCAACCCCCAAACTCCTCAGACTCACTCCCCTGTGACATTTATCTCTTTCCCTGTCTAAAAAAAAGGGTTTTGAAGAGGCTGTCAAAAATGGCTCCCAGCACGTGTTCCAAAAGACTGGCAGATGAGTTGGGCAAAGTGCATTCAACTCAACAGAGAATAATTTGAAAAAGACCACACGAAACTGAACCAAGCGTAGTGGATTCCATGCGGGGGAGGGAAAGCTCAGTCTTTTTTATAGTCCTAGCATAATGCATAGAACGCCTTAAAAAACGTATAGATTTGCGTATGTTGAACTAAGAAAAGACATTGATGGGAAGAAACTGTCAGATGGAAAGCATTAGGAGGGGAAAGAAGACTTAACTGAGTAGGATGATTGACAAACGGCAAAATTAAAATGGGTTGGCAATAAGGTCTAATGCGCATGATCTTCAGAGCATGAGACGTGCAGTTTGGGGCCCAATTTTCATGAGCTATCAACATAACATGGTTTATGCGCCAAAGGCCAAGACTCTTGGTATAAATTCAACAGATAAGAGCCAAATTATGAACATAATAAGTATCCATTGGTAGTGATGTAGGCCATAAAAACAATAGTTTTGGGGCCTGTCTAATCCTGACCCAAAAATGGACTACATAGAAAAACACAGAATGATAAAGAATCATTCATTAGTATTTTGTGGACTCGTGTGAGAAAAACAGTGTTTGTTGGTCTTGATATGCTAAAACTTGGTGTTTTACCGCCAGGGGTGGCCGAGGCCGTTAAGGTGCGGACTCGTGAGTGGGAGGTCTGGGGTTCGAATCCCGCCAGAACCGTCCTCCCTGATTGAGGTTTTTTTCCAGATTTTCCTCAGTCCTCATAAATGGCAAATGCTGGAGAGGTACCCTAAACTTAGGCCTGGAACGTTTCCCTCCTTAAAAATAAATATTTTCCCAATATACATTTTCATCTCATGAACCATCAGTGACTATCGCCTATGGTGCCTCTGTAGTAAAAATGGGGGTTAAACACTATTCATATGTTTTGGATGCAGTTTTAACATTTAACTCAGATAATCTAGGACGAATTAGAGTTTGAGTGAACTGTTAATAGACCCCGGTTACATCACAACGGTGCAACTTGAAGATCAGGATCGTATATGCATCCAGAAAACAGAGGGAATGGTGGAGGAAACGTAAAAATCTGCAAGAAAGGAGAGGAAACAAGAGGGAGATTAGACAGGATGACGATGTTGGCGAAGATGAACCAGGTAAGTTCTAAATATGTGTTAACAAGTAAGAGTTCAAATGTAAACTTTAATGCCTTTTTTCTCATTTCGATATTTTTATACCTTGTGGAGTATATTCCTCCCACATTATTAAAGATAATGGAATTTAACTTCTACAGTATGTTCTAATGAAAGAGCTACAAAAATTAGGATTTTTTTTTGCAATTCTTTTAAGTATCAAGGACATTAATTTCATTAAAATGTTTATTTAAAATAAATTGTTATAAAAATATATCTTTACAAGAAATTAAAATTTCAAAAAATGTTTCTTATTACTATAAATGAAGGCACAAATTACACATGGTAAAAAGTTGAACTTGATATCTCAAGTCAGTTTTGAGAAAAGTATATCTGAAAAATGGAAATTAGCATGCGCGAGATAGGGCGGGATTACTTCCCTTAAAAGCCTATCACTCGTTTCCAGTGTAAGAAAAGACAAAATACGTCAAACATCACTAGATAGTTCCTAGTCCACAATGTAGCAACAAAGCGTTTTGATTGTGTTAAGGGCAAGTAAAAATAGTTTCCGACAGCTGTTGGTGACTTAGGTCTGAGTGGGCGTTTTGCTGCTTCAAAGGGACAGCATTCTGGACTGGTTTATAGTTAGAGCAAAGTTTAATTAGATCGGCGTGTTGCTATCAATTACCTCAAACTACTTGCGCCTGGAAATACTAAGACGGGAACTTGAGGAATCTCATCATCTGCCCTATCGGCACAAAACAGTGACGTGTACCCCATCTCTCTCTCCTGCATAGACATAGTCAACTTAGTTCATGCCCATTTAACGCATCGTATTTTTTTTTTTTGTTATATTCCTTTATATTTCCATCTTTACACTGTCATTAAACTTACCTCTACTTTGAAAATATCTAGCTAATAGTTATAGTGTAGACAATACCTTATTTTCAGTTTGGATTATGGGGCAGTGGCTAAACTGTTGCAGAAACTCTGTAATAGAAAAAGAAAGTAATATAAATAATAAAGTTCATGCTAATGGTCCCTTTGCAAACACTAGCAGTAAAAAAATTACAATTTTTATTTATTTTTGTTATTATAACTTAAAAATTCCATAAAGTCATTATAATAGCTTATTCCAAATAAAAGTGGACATTTAAACATCCCTATAACTTAAAACAAACACACTAAAACACCGGTCAAATACTCAGATAACAATATGTAATGTAAATATGTAAATATGCCAGAACTTTTGAAAAGTTTACATTTTTAAAAATGTAAATTGAAACCGTTGAATTCCATAACAGAACGAGTTCACTTATTTGGCACTAAATAAGTTACACTTTGTAGTCATATAACAGAGTTATATCATTTGACATTCAAAATAACAGATGTCTCCAGAAATTTCCGTAACATATTCTCGCAACCCGCATCGAGATTGGACATGGGGGAATATTTTTTGACTAACTGAAATTTTTCATAAAGTATTAATCCAAAGGATAAGAAAACACAATAAATGTAACGAACTGATAGTTGCCCCACTGCCAATGCAGCTTTATACATTGGATAAAATACAAAATATAAGAAAAAGAATTTACCAAATAGACGCTGTAGCGATGGCTAGGGAGCCGTGCGTTGTACTCGCTAGTTTTTCAAAGGCGAATGCATCATTAGCGAAAAGAAGCTTTTTCAAAATTGATTACTTCGCCCGCACAGAGCCTGACCCCTAATGATCACATACCCACGAAACATCTGCAACAATTCTTTTTGTTTATGACCGTTACAACTATGATATATCTCATTATTTATTCCCGACTCAATCGTGAAACCCCATTTCACAATATTAAGTTTCATAAGCACATACGTTCACAGTTCTGTGTTGTTCTGGAAAGAAGGTAGGTAAGAAGAGTTTAAGTGGTTTTATGTTAAATATTTCAGTTATGTAACTGATCGTGGTATTTTTACCAGTTTGTCACATGTACCCTATAAAGGTCATTCGTACATGAACATGTGATCGGGATGTTTCTCAAACAGAGCTAAGAAAACGTAAATATGATGTCCTATACACAGCTGATAATTGGATACACACACAGCTCATCCAAGAAATACAATCTAGTTAAAGTTGAACAGAGAATGATTACGGATTTTAAGAAAAACGTTTATTAAGTTAAGGAACCCCTTTCTCGTGCTGAAAAAAGGAAAATAATATGTAACTTAATAATTGAAGTTACAGAAACGTAGATAATCAAAGGAAAGGCTAAGTTTGATTAAACCAACCCAGAGAGAGCTTACTGAAAGTTACTAAAGCCCGGGATATTACAAAATATGTTTCCTCAAGCCCGAAAACATAATTTTCAAACATTTCTACCCAGTATGGTAACGATACATCCTAACGCTCAGGATGGAGGTGACTGACTGAGCGAAGGAGAGGAATTTGCAAACTAAATCTATTGTTTCTTGTATATTGTTATTGAGAAAATAAAAAGCAAAATATAACCCTTTTGTATCACAATAAGAAGAACAGTAAAACACACAGTACAAAGGGCGCAAAAATTAAATCTACAGAACAATGCAGTGACCATCCTAACGGATGTAATGGAACAAAAGACTACCGAAACGTCAAACAAATGAAATGAGGTGCCCGAGATCAATTAATAATTGTACCAGAATGGACCGAACCAAACACAGAAGATAAATGACGAACTACAAAGAAACTGGAATATCAAGACAATTGAAGACTACAAAGAAAATTAGGTATAGCATATACAAAGGATGCCAAATTAAAAATCACAAAATTAATATTACATTAAACCGAAGGATAAAATAAACAAGCAGGCCCTGCAAAAATGGAATGAATAAGAATGGGATAGATATTCTCTTAATCCATTATTTGATGACGAAAAATTTTTTAATTTTTAACGGTCTATCAACTTACTTGATTATTGCTTTGTTAAGAGTGGGAAACTGCGGGGAAAACTCCATTCCCATAACTTGACCTAACCAGTATTGATATATATTTCTGGCAGAAAGCGATAACGATTTAATGCAATTAATTTCCGAAATAGAAATATATTAGCTGTGTTGATTTATTCAGACATAGTTGCATAAAGAAAGCTATGTGTAGAAATGCATGACAAAATGGAGTTTCGAGCTGTTATGTTCTTCACAAAAGAAGGACTTACTCCAAATGAAATTGACCTGCGATTGTACGGTGTATATGGGGAAGCATTCCCCTCATATTCTATCGTAAAAAAAGGCCCAAACTTTTTCGAATGGATCGAAAAAGCATTGAAGGCGAAGAGCGTGCTCGTCGGCCCTTGGAGGTGCTCACTGCTGAAAACATCGCTCTTGTGGAAGGAGAAATTATGGAAGACCGGCGGCTCAAAGTTACAAAAACAGCAGCATTTAAACATGAATAAGGTTAGTGCAAGATGGGTGCCTAGATTTCTTTCCTCTGTTCTAAAGCAGCAACGAGTCATCTGTTGTCAGACATTTTTGGAGCTCTGCCGAGGCAACGAGAGAGAATTTCTGCAAACCATTGTTACAGGAGATGAAACTATGGTCCTCTACTATGACCCCTTGTCCAAAAGAGAACCAATGAAGTGGCGTAAACCAGCAAAGCAACGCCTCTATAGACCAAGGTCACTCAGTCACACAAGAAGATCATGGCCACAATCTTTTGGCACTGTGAAGGAATACTCTTCATTGACTTCAAAGAGAGGATCACCAAAGTAAATGGGGAATACTATGCTGGCCTAATGCACAGACTACGTGCTTCCATCAAAGAGAAAGGGCTAGGAAAGCTGAGTGGTGTGTGCCTTCTTCACGACACCGCACATAGCTCTTGTTGCAAAGGAAGCTGTGAAGAAATGTGGCTTCAAGGAGATCGACCATCCACCCTACAGCCCAGATATAGCTCCCAGTGACTATTTCCTCTTCTCAAAACTCAAGAAGGACCTTCGAGGAAGGAAACTTAAATGTGACGAAAAAGCGATTGATGCTGTTTATGCCCATTTTGCAGACAAAGTCTTCTGGCTATTTTGGGTGGGAAAGCTGAAATGTTAATTCGAAGATGTGAGA
Source organism: Metallyticus violacea (assembly GCA_030762175.1). NCBI lineage: Eukaryota > Metazoa > Arthropoda > Insecta > Mantodea > Metallyticidae > Metallyticus > Metallyticus violacea. The sequence goes on from CM060841.1 coordinate 9,677,897, forward strand.
AGTGTATTGCAATAAAGGGTAACTATATTGAAAAGTGAAATATAGTTTTTGTCTTTATCATACCTAGAAAATGGTTAGGCCGGAAACTTATGGACCTACTCTCGTGTATATTCTTTATGTCAACATTTGAACCTTGTATTCTTGACGGTGTCCTAATGGTTTGAAATGATGACTACAAGTATGCTCTTAGAGATAAACTGGAATTACATCAGATGAAAAAAATGACGATTTTATACATTTAACAATTGTTCGAAAGAACTTCAAAACCATTTAAAATCCATTGAAATATGGCTGGAATGTGTACGTTGACATTATAATGGTCTTTCGCCCATTTTCCCATAATTGAGATTTATCTAAGGTCCAAATTTTGATTATTTGGCATAATTTCTTTTCTGCTAATACATTTGTACCTGTAAGGGATATGAGATGAATTTAATAATTGAAGAAAGATAATGGTGCCTGAAATCTGTAGTCCCTAATATGAGCGATGTACCGTGTTTGACTGCAGAATCTTCTGACCCATTCTATAAATTAACCTCATTTTGAAGTTGGACAGGAAAACTTGACAGACAATTTTGCATCACTAATAGTATCAAAAAAGTATTGCTTAGCTGTTAATTCAGCACATTTATATCTCAGACCAGAGGGGAACATGCCTTCTAGAAAAGGATAAAGTTTTTGAAGTGCTTATACAACATTTACACAGTTTTTATAGAAAATAAGTGCAGTAACTTCTACACTTTCTGTTCTCTTGTTCCAGTAAAGTTAGGAGCTCTTCCACTTTGCTACTAAAAAACCTATGTAACTTTTCATTCTGTTTACTAACATTTCTTCAAGTGTAAATGTTTTGTCACTTTCGATCTTCAACATAACTTACCCTGGGAAGAGAAACTTGAATGTGTAAACAAAGTTTAGCCAAATTTTTTAGGCAGGACTTTTAAAAAATGTTCTCAGTAAAAATGCATAAACAATATATCCAGATTACAATTGCCTCTCTCAGCATAAAACTATATATATGTTATCTTGTAAAGCATTGGTTTAACTTCTACTGTTGTTTCGCTACGCATGAACAATCATAGACGTTCTGTTAAAACCAAGTCTCCCTTCCCGGTTGCCCAACATGCCTTGTCTCACTGTAAGGGTTTTGATGATGCTTTTAATCTAACACTTATTGATACGTTACCTACACAATGCTGTGAAAGTTTACTCAGAGATAGAGAAATGGCAGATATATTTTTACATAAAGCGCGTATACCACCTGGTTTAAATCTTACGTATTAATTCCCCTCCACCACACTCTCATTTCTAGTTTCATATGTTTCCATGCATAACGTTACCTTCGATACTCAATATTTACTTTTATCACTTTCACTTGTCTTCTTGCCATTGAAGAACTCGCAGTAGTTCGAAATATAGCAGTTTCAAGTGTGACTCTTTCTCTGTGTTTTATCTTTATCTACTTTTATTATTAGTGTTAATTTGTTACATTGTTAATAGTGTTTCTTTATTTTTATGTTTCATTAATATAATATATATCTTACGAATTCTGTTCACTGTTGGCTAGAAAGCCAATCGCCTTATTTTGTTATTTGTACTCAACATACACAAATGTACAAAATTCCTTTAGTCCTCCATCCTCGCTGTTAAAGTAAACAAGAATGGGCAGATCTTTGTAATCATCTCTCCATATTAAAGGTCGCTGGTTTGTACGCAATATGTGCACCACGTACTATAACCAGTAGTTCTCTCCTCTCTCTCAAATAAAAAACAATTTCGCTTTTTGTACGTGTCGTGTCCTTTTTTGCAGCAGCACCAAAAGCATTAATTGTATTGTAGCCATAGAAAGCAACAATCTAGTCTGTGATTTACACCTCACACAAATACACGATGTTTTAGCCGAATAAAATATACAATCTACCTTCCCTAACGATATTCGTAACCACCAAAATTAAACACGCTGCCGTAAAGTGGGCTTTGGTACATACGGCTCATTATTGTGTTCAGAATGACGAATCTGTTCAAGAAGATATGTACAACTACTGTATGAAAAGTGAAAAATTTAAGTTTCTTTTTCGAATTGTAAAAACTTTATAAAATACAGTACTCATTTGGTCTTTATTTGAGTAAGAAGAGAAAACAGGGAGAGGAAAAGTGAAAATACAGATATAAATAAAGTAATAAAAATTAAACAAAAAATATTGACTGTGTATAATGAAATAGACTAATATTTCCCAAGTTAAAAATAAAAATAACAGAATTTATATATGCATATGTTGTGTATTGTTATGAAACAGGCTAGCATTTATGAACAAATATAAATGATACAAGTAATAAAAAGTATAACTTTAAACATAAATATACGATGGGAATGATAACAGAACAACACCTTGCAAGATTTTTTTTTTGATTCGGTTTATCAGTGGACGCTCTTTGGCTCCTCAGGTCATCAGCGTCCCATTCAAATCAGGGCGTGAAACGGCTGATAAATTTTGCTCAGGTTTTACTTACGACTTTTACGCCCGAAAATATCCATCGGTCGTGGCCGGGATCGAACCCGCGATCTTGAGTTTAGGAGGCAAGTATAGTTACCACTAGACCACCAGAACCGAGCCACTTTGTGACACGAAAGTGTCAAATCTTTCACATATCTCATCTCTGATCAAATATGTCTTTTTTTAGGAATGTGTATTTCCTCAGTCACTTTTGAAATAACCATTGCGTTTAATTATTATTTAGCATAAAACATAATATACAGTGCTTTCGACCAGACTTATATGGGAAAAGTAAACGAGGGAAGTGACGAAATACTGAATTCAAAGACACGTATTGCCAACCCGGGTTTATTAAACATCTACTAAAAAATAGCGAACAGTTCCATAACCTCTCTTTATGATATGTTAGGTACGCAGCCGATGTCGTGTTCTCAACTACAACTAATGGCGCTTCAATAGATGAAGGGTAAAAGTTGGAAACAGGTCTTGCATCATTTTGCGGAAAAGCGGGACATTTGAAGTCCACATTCTACAAAGGAAATCATTTAAGCGTCCTGCTAGACTCATGGAGGGCCAAAGGATAAACTTTCCCAAAACACAACTGCCCTGTCGAAAGTACATAGAACGTTTGGTCAGCTTCTCTATAAAGGATTTCATCAGCTCTCAGTCAGAACTGCTCTCACAATGGCCTTAGTTATTATTAATTAATGTGCTTAATTATTATAGGAAGTAAAATCATAAAAAAATATGTTTCAGTACAAAATGTTTTGTTATTGGTATTAGATGATGCCTTGTTACCCTATAATCTGGAGTAACGAAGCATATAAGCTCGTTCTAGAGAACAAGGCGATATCACGATGTTCCCAGAAAAAAAATTAAGGAAATTAGAGGACGATTGATATGCTGGGACGTAATTGCGAACCATGCTAATTGGGGAATTCTCCTAACCAAAGTGCGCGAAGCTTGAAGCAATTTATTTTCTGATTAGAATGCAATAATTAGTGTAATTATAAATAATATGTTTCCATTCATATATCATTCATTGTCGGTCCGCGGATCGCACTTTATATTACACTGCAGGTTTTCCGTTCTAAAACTCCCGTGTTACTTATTCGTGAGCAATAGCAACATGCACTATAATGACTACTAACCTTGTTACGAGTGTTTTCCATTTGTATTCAGATATTCCTGGTACGTTCAGATGAAATTTCTATTCACGCGCATAAGTTCTTCTTGAGTAATGTTCATAACTTCTGTTCTTATATTGTTCTTAAGTTTGTCTACTTAAACGAAACAGTACCGTCAACGATATTTTGTAAAACTCAGTTACAGAAATTTACTCGTTTTTCCTCGTCACAAGGTTGTAATTCATGTAACTCTGTAAGGTTTCTATTTTAAAAGTTTAGCTGCTCTATGAACAGAGATTTTTGAAACATATATTTGCTGTCAACACTTCTTAGAGACTTCCCTGGAGAGAGTTCGAATGATGCAACAATTTCGTCTATTTGTTTCTACGTTAAAACATTTCTTTTTCTCTTTTTAGGTTTAGCGTTTAGCGATCTCATTGTCCTCAACTTATTAACCACACATTAAACAGTTTCTGTACCTGGAACTAAAATACCAAGAAATGTATCCTGGATTGTCTAAATGATTTGGTTTTTACGTATGTATCGCACATAAATTTCTTTGTTCAAGCGTGAATTTTTCGGTAGGCATATCAGTGAAATAATAAGAATAATCTAATGTAATTCACACACAACACAGATGTTTCGAACAAACTTTCACTTTTGAGATGCACTATGCACAAATTCTAATGTTTACAGCTAGATGAGAAGGCAGCGACTATCACAGCTGATAAACGTAGCCTTGAGCGGGGCATTCGCCTCCCGTGCTCTACTGGAATAAAATTGAGGTCACTGCAGTGCAAGGGCACTACGCTTATACATGATCTATGGCCCGGGTATAAACGGAACGCATTTGTAATTAGTAAATAGAATTTTATAACAACACAAACACACCTACTACTACTACTACTACTACTACTACTACTACTACTACTACTACTATTACTACTACTACTATTACTAATACTACTACTACTACTACTACTATTACTACTACTACTATTACTACTACTACTATTACTACTACTATTACTACTATTACTACTACTATTACTACTATTACTACTAATACTATTACTACTACTACCACTACTACTACTACTACCACTACTACTATTACTAATACTACTACTACTATTACTACTACTACTACTACTACTACTACTACTATTACTACTACTACCACCACTACTATTACTAATACTACTACTATTACTACTACTATTACTACTACTACTATTACTACTACTATTACTACTACTATCACCACTACTATTACTAATACTACTACTACTATTACTACTACTACTACTACTATTACTACTACTACTGCTACTACTATTACTACTACTACTACTATTACTACTACTACTATTACTACTACTACTACTACTATTACTACTACTATTACTACTACTACTACTATTACTATTACTACTACTACTACTATTACTACTACTACTACTACTATTATTACTACTACTACTATTACTACTACTATTACTACCACTACTATTACTACTACTACTACTACTACTACTACTACTACTACTACTATTGCTGCTGCTGCTAAACAGCTATCGTAGTGTGCTCTGGGCAAACTTTTACTTAATACTATATTATGATGTTGCAACCTGAGATTGTCGATCCTGGTGGTCTAGTGGTAACTACACTTGCCTCTTAGACTCAAGATCACGGGTTAAATCCCGGCCAGGTTGGATGAATTTTTTCGGGCGTAAAAATCCTAAGTATGGCTTCCTTCGGAAGGGAAGTAAAGCCGTGGGTCCCATGTCGTACATTTACAGCACGAAAAAGAACCTCAAGCCTGAAAGAAGAGGCCTCTGAGCAAAGTTTGTTAAAGAGTGAAGGAAAAAAAACAAAAGACTGACGATATGTTTGTTCACTTATTCCCCCCCCCCCCTTTCTTCTTTGACACAACACACGCACACACACACAAATATATATATACCTATCTATCTAAATACTCGCCAGCATCAATTGCTAATAATTTCAGAGCCCAGGGTTTATTGGTTTACATAATGGTAAAAAAAGTTTGTCAGATGTTTCCTGAAACGTACAGTTTATGGATTTTTCATCTTCCAGCAATATGACGTTATCTCGCTGATCTTCATTTGTAGCACATAATAACGCACAATGAAACTAATCTTCCTTTGCGAGGTACAAGGAAGCAATAAAGAAGGAATTAGTCCGGACGGGGGAGTTTTTTTTTGTTTTTTTTTTACCTGCAACTTCAGGAAATTTTCGATAGGATTTAAGGCATATAATGTAACTAGCTTTCCAAAATAAGCCTGCGTTACAAAGTTGGAAGAATTTGATGGAAATAGAGAACCAAACAGTTTATATTTAACGTAAATTGCTTACTCGAGATGAGAAAGAGCGATGTTCTTGACTTGCTACAGTTCTGCTTTCTTCCTCACTAAGAAAATACAGCATAGATGACTTTAGAGCTAACTACTACAATCTAATTATAGAATATTCACATACGCACACTTATAATTTCGAGACTAACACATGAATATCTCTTAACATTTACTAATATACGTAAGTTTACCCTTATAATATAAAGATAAAGATAGTCTTATTGTGTCCCTGAAGCGCAAACAAGCAGGGAGAGTTCGCTTTTTTCTATCGTGGTGAGCTATTGCACGCTAGTTGCTCGCATGCTGTTTAAGACACTCTTTGGTTACTCCATTTCCCACTGCACTACTTGCTTCTCGGGAAATTTTCATGTTTCTCTTCCTCTTGCTACTCTCGACCATTATGGACCTGCATATTCCTTGAAGAGGTTTGTCCATCTTCTTCTGGGTCTGCCTTGTGTCCTTTTTCTTATCCGGGGGCCCCACACGGAGATCTTGTAGGTGGATCTATTGTCCTGCATTCTTGCGACATGACCGCCCCATTGCCATTTGCTTCTGGTAGCTACTTGTGCGATGTCTGTTGTCTGCGATAACTGATTTATTAATATTGTAGGTATTTTGTGCTTCAAAGTTATTCCCAGGATCTTGCGTTGTATTTTTTTTTTGGCATGTTTCACTTTTGTTATTTTGTTTTTCTGTTAGTGACCATGTCTGGCATCCATACAGTAATACAGATATACACAGATTTCGAGCGTCTGAAATCTGATTTTCCTAGTTAGTGTTTGGTTTAACAATATAAACCTAGGGCCCAGAATGCTCTACAGGTTAATGAGATCCTTCTTTGTACTTCTTTTTCCGTTTTATCATGGGAGGAAATCTGATATCCTAGGTATGTATATGCAGTGGTTTTAAAAATGTATGGGGGCGTTGATGATTAATTAAATTGCGTAATAGATAGAGGGAAGAATTTGGAAAAAAGGAATTCGAATTGATAGCTTTTTGGGTGTATAATCTCAGGGGTAAATAATACTTTCTTCCTCTCCGACGATGGTTACCGCTGTCTTACATTTATGTCCCGGCTGTTGAGACTCTGATGCTGGATACTTTTATGGCACGGTGACCATAGGGGAAGGAGCATATGCAGATTAATAATGTTTTAGGTTATGGAAGATGGAATACAATTTATTGTTCTTGAACCATTGTACATAACTATTTCACTTAACTAATGAAGAATGTGCACTTAATTCTTGCACAACTAACTATCGATTTCCGCTAATTTATCGGAACTGAGGAAGTCCGTCCACTGACCTTGCCTCGCCGAATACTCTTGCCAGACTGCGGGGCTCAAACTTGCAAGACTAAGTAAAATGTGGTCAGCGTGACTTCTCCAGGTAGCGGATGGCTTCTTCCCTTTCTTTTCATCTCTGTAGTCACCAAATATTTTTATGGTATCTACCCCGCTTAAGAAAGGTTGTAACAAAATATCAGTTAACACCTGTCTCCAGAATTCTTTACAAATATTGCTACAAAAGGGCTACGGAAATTTCCAGGTCAGGTTTTATGTCTAGGGTAGCTTTCTGCGCCTTGGCAAGAAAATAACCTTTTAAACATAATATTCAACACTTGTACAGAAAATGATATTACACATGGCTATAACGAAGTTACCTAAAATTATTGGTTACAATCAATCTAATTAAATGCGGGGGTGGCTGCTCATAAATACAGCGTCATATATTCGCTCACATATATGAGGACTACTTGTATTGCGTTTCAAGTCCTTTGAAATTAACTGTGTCTTTAGTTTGTTTAGTGAGACAGCCCTGTATTTTTGCTATGCTCACATAATTGTTCCAGCATAGTTTGCAGTGCTTTCGGTGTTTTGGCGAATAAGACCACGTCGTCGACATATCTTAGATTTGTTAGTCGATTGCAGTTTATGTTGATTCCGAAATTATTATGGCAGTTCATTTCCCTCAATATATGCTCCATTACACAGGTGAAGAGTTTGGGAGAGATTGGATCGCCTTGGCGAACTCCTCTTTCTAGTCGGAATGGTTGTCCTTCTGTTTTTACTTTCACGAAACTTTGACTATAGAGTTTGTGTAAGATACGAATGTACTTCGCCTCTATTTCTTGAGCTGCCAGAGCGTGTAATATGCTTGTATGTTCGACTGAGTCAAAGACCTTAGCTATAGTCAAAACTACGAATCCCACTTTAGGAAATTTCAACTTTAACTCAGTAATGATAACCTCCAGATCCATACAGTAATATCATTACAATACTACCCTTGGTATGGCATATGATCAATATGTTTGGACATACTTTTCCTATAGAAGGTTAACACGCCCTCTGCATATCTGCCCCTTTTTTGCTTTATCTCCCTTTCCTTATTCGTACAACAAAAAGCATTCGCTTCTATAGCCGCTTCGTTCCCTAACTATGCCTCTGCCATGCTTAGAACATGAAAGGATTTGATATACTCAATTAATCTGTCACTTGGGAGTTTCCTCCTTAGTTCTGTACACCGCTCGGAGTGGGGAACCTACGCTTTTACTTCCATGCCGCCATATGTCGGCCAGTCAAACTACCTCTCGTCTCTTCCCCTGGTTTCTATTGCCACAGGTACCTCCACCACCCTAGTTTTTGTTAATGCTGCAGCTTCTCTTGTTCAGGGTATTGCCGTCATATTACTGTCACCTCCACCACAGCTCCTTAAGGCTGAGCCGTTGCCACCGCAGCTTCTCCTGCCGCTCTTGACCGGTCCTCCCCCGTCTGTCTTGTCTGCCACCTGTTCTTCTCATCTCTCGGGATTCGAAGAGGGAACCGCGCCTCCCCAGATCTACCGAACTATTGCAGCCTTCTCTCCCGTCGACCACCAACTTGTCGAAGCGCATGAAGGCCTGGACACGTGCCTCCGGGCATGAACAAGACGTTTATTCAGGAAACTCCATTCCTGTCGCACTCGTTCACTAAAATCTTTGCTGATAGCGACACCACAGCCTCTCAAACATCGAGCCGCCTGGAGCACTTTCTCCCCAATTTACAAGGCCTTGGGCTACTTCCACTTCCGATTTTATGGGCCCTTCAATGGCATACGCACCCAACTTAATTCCTATTATGTATCGTACTATTGTTGTCTCGTTAGTTCCCAGTTATCTTCCCCCATACCATACAGCACAATATTCTTTCTCTTATAGACTGTTTACGTTGTCACCTAAAGCTCCTGCACCCGATCTATTACACCATTCAGGTTGAGATTAATTTCTCAACCATTTTCTTCATTTCATCATTCAGCTGGAAACCTTATTTCTTATATCCTCCAAAGTATTCCGCACCTCCAGCATTATACAACTACGCCATCACTACTGCTAGTAACCACCTCTATGAACATGAATATTTTAAGTGTTGTCTGTACGAATGAATGAATAGAATTAATAATGGCGCAAATAAGCCCTGAGTTCTTTGCACCTTAAAGCTGTCTGCCATTCACCTTCTCAGGATAAGGAAAAACTCGGAATAAACCTTACCCAGACAGCTTGATCTGCCCTGGATTCAAACCCACGACCTCCGCAGTAGTGGTCTCAAGCACTACCACTAGACCACGGAGGAGATGCAAGACATTCTTATTGTAACAAATATACACTTTAGTGTCTCGCTGTTATAAACGGAAAACGCCGCAACCTAATGATAACTAAAACATTTATCATCATTTTATTTAAGAGTTGATAATTTCAACAAGTTCGTTTAAAAAGTATAGTTTATATTACAACTTCCAGGGGCATGCCCACATAGCATGAGGGAAGGTTTCTTTTATCAAGACTTGCATTTCTCCCCGACATTCTGTGATAACTGCAGCGCCATCGTGCGTTTGTACTGTAAACTTCTGGTTTATATGGAACTCTTCTAACGCAGCTGTAAAAGTACGTCTTAAGCCTTCTGCAGTCAGTTCAGAAACAGCTACAAACCAATTTACTCCCATTGATATATCGTAACATCACAACAAATTGTGACATGCATGTGATATCTCTCGTCGGCCTATACAGAAACGGAATTTGCCCTTTCTGTGTCTTTTATAATCTCATTCGAATAGAAAGATACGTTTCTCACTTCACACGCTGTCAGCCAAGATGCTTTGTTCAAACCATAAACACACCTTAATTTTGTGTCGTCTTGCTGAGTACGCTCCTATAGCTTTCTGTTGATGAGTTCCAAATCGTTTCACTTCTAACTTAACAGTTGAAATTAGACGAAAAAATGGAGTCTTCAGGAAAACGTCCGCTTTATTTATTGCCACAAAACATACATTTTTTTTTTTTTTTTTTTTTGTAACTTAACAGTTAACACTGTGAAAGTTAAATTTTCACTGACAAACAGTGAGGAAGCCACCCAATTTTAAACAAATTGCGAAAAGAACCCCTAGTTAGTTATGCGTGGTATCCGTGACCTCTCTCTGGTTCCTAAGAAAAGAGAGAATACCGAGCGCTGGCCATGGGCCGTCTTCCTACTAGCCCATGAAAACAGAGAAATAAGCAGAAGGAACGCTTTTCTTTTCTTTCTCTCTTTTCTTTTGAGAGATAATTTTTAACAATTTGACGAACTATTGTTTTACCTGGAAAACAATTATCCATCTTTGAGGAAGACAAATATAAGTCCTCGTAAATCTTTGCTGGCCCATGAAGGTATGTATAAATTTAAGGCGTAAAAGCTGGCCCACGAGCTAACCTCGCTAACGGAGAACCCGCATGCTACCGCTACTACATACAGTAGAGAGGAAATGCGCTTATTGCACAAGATACAATTAAGAACCAATTGCAACCAATCGCTATTTTGATGCATTTGTTGTTTTAAAAGTTGACCAGCTGAAGAGAAAATGGTGAACAATTACGGAATTTTCTTCGGGGGGGGGCGCCTACAAGCTTTCTTGTAAAGTGTTGTAAATAATTGTAAATTATTATTAGAGGAATGATTAATTAAACCCTTTTTTAATTTTAATTCTGTAAGCTGACGTTGATAGCATTATGCTATGTTCTTTTAATTTCAAAAAATTATTCTACCTGATCTGTAACATGCATTTGTTGAATGTTCGATAAATAAAAAATCAATAATTATCAATTATGACTATTTCAAAAATGAAATCTCTACAATATTCAATGTGAAATGTTTTATTTAAATTTATTAAGAAAATATTCATAAATTTATCTCCTAAAGTTACCATACCCTACAGTTGTCTCCACACAGTCTTGTTCGATATAACCTAATGCATCACGTGGGTTCAAGTAATGAAACCGCAAAGAGACATAGCTACTAGCAACGCCGGGATCACAAAACTAATTGTGCTCTGTAATCAATTACAGTAATAAGGTTCGGTACTCACTTAGCGAAACACTGTGGGTGTTATGCAAGTTGATGAACCAATTTGTTCCAGTCCATAACCAGCGAAGGTCCGACACATTTATATTTACATGTCCACGTTTTGTATCAGACTCTCGTTTCGATACCCATTGGCGAAAACACGATTCAATTTTCTTACTTTTGCTCAATTTGGTCATGACTTTCAAAATAAAATATATTTAATAACATGTATTTTACATGCACAAAATGGCGGTCAGGAGCACTGTACACAGGCGATTTAAAAATTTATTTTGAGTCTTAATTGTATTCTTTGGTATAAAATCTGGATTCAGTTCAAATAATCACATAGTTCTGAAAGCACTGCTTTACCTAAGCAGTTTTATATTCGATCCAAAGCAAAGAAAAAACTAATACTTTAATAGCATATTAAATTCAAATCATAACGATTATCAGAATGAATTAAGTAAACATAAATAAAAAATAAGTACTAATGCAGACACGCGCCTATCATAAAATGTCAAACTAGTTCCTGTTTCCGCAAGTGTACGTGAGCTGAAGTTCAAAGATATAGACATTGTATAATATTTAAAATCTCCCCGTTGTTAGTTTTATGCATTGTTACTATTACAATGAGTTTTCAGTTTACAACAGTTAGGCCTCCGATTTAGACGAAATAACTTAACCAGTCTTGTGAAGGTAGAACACCATATTTATTTAATTTTATTTCGTTTCATTTTCCTAAAGCGGCTCAAGCGGATATTACCTTGGCCTGCCTGAGCAGGTTTGGTTATTGGGGAAATGCAACCGAAGAGGAAAAGGGAAATAAGATTCCTTGTGGTCAAGTTTGGCATTTTTATTTTAATATTTATAATTTTACTAAAAGCATAAAATGATACTGTGTTTAAAACTGAGAATATCAAGCACCTACCTGTGCTACAAGGGAGGTTTAAAATGGGTCCTCCTATAAATTTCTGGCGATTCGGAATATGTTTATTTTTTCTTCTTTTCTTTAGAGAGATACTTTTTAAACAATTTGACGGAATATTTTTTTTTACCTGGAAAGTAATTACCGGTGTTTTCTTGCGAATCATCTTATAGCATTTTTAATAGTGTTTAACGCCCTTTTTAACAGCTGAGACATCACAGGCGATGGACACCGATGATACTGAGATAAAATGATAAACTGTGAAAGTTTTTTTTTTTTTTTTTTTTTTTTTTTTTTTTTTTTTTTTTTTTTTTTTAAAGAAAGGAAACATTCCAGGGCTAATTTTACGGCATTTGCCATTTATGAGGACTGATGAAAACCTGAAAAAAAAAAACCAGTCAGGGAGTCCTGGCGGGAATCGGAGCCCTAGACCTCCCATTCACGACTACGCGCCTTAATGACCTCGGCAACCCGTGGCGGTTATCACCTTTCTAAAATTATACGTTTACACATAGGCACATAAAATGCATTCTTCAAAACTGTAATCATGTAAGACATAACTAACGAGGAACAATTAGTGCAACGCACAATCACTGGCTGACAAACCTTCCCTCAAAACTAACTACAAGCTGCTATCTGCACATGCATTAAACGACCTTTAAAGACTGGCTATTCCCAATAGGAAGCTGCGCTTTGCTGACTCGTAACTTAAAACGTCGATCTTCATAGCTCAGACACTATGAATGAATGAGTGTATTCATTCAATTGACATACATATTAATAACTTTACAACCTTCGCAGGGTTTCACCTTTCCGTACGTGCCTTTTATAATACACAAAAAGTACAATATTTAAATAAATAAGGCCATATCACCATTAATTAACGCAGTTAAAATAATGATGATAATAATAACACCACCACCACCAACAACAGCAATAATAATAATAATAATAATAATAATAATAATAATAATAATAATAGTAATAATAAAAATCTCAATAGCAGTTTCATATACACATAAAGAACATGCAACCTCTTCCCCTTTGTCAGTTTGATTGATTTATTTATGGACGCTCTTTAACAGCTCAGGTCATCAGCGTCCCATTCAACTCAGGGCATGAAACGGCCGACAAATTTTGCTCAGAGGCCTCTTCTTTCAGGTTTGAGGTTCTTTTTCGTGCCGCAAATGTACGACACGGGACCCACGGCTTTACTTTCCCTTTGTCAGTGGAATAAGTAAACACCATACATACATTTTTTTTTACCCATACCTAATTGAGGTTTTCCTCAGTCCTCATAAATGATAAATACCATGTAGATACCATAAATATAGGCCTGAAATGTTTCCTTTCTTAAAAAGTATAATTTTCCAATTTGTTTCATCTCATGCATCATCAATGTCAGCCTGTAATGCCTGAATTGTAAAAAAGGCGTTAAACACTATTTAAAAAAGGATTGTTATTGGCATTAATTTCGAAATTTAATGATAGATTATCGCTCAAAAGAAAACGAGTTGATATCTATACCGTGTTTAATTGATTATATTTAAAATTAAATAATAATGAAAATTTTATCTTACTGAAACCTATAGCAAGAAACGTTCTGTCATTTGACAAAAGTATGCCTTTTGTATTAATGCATTCGTAATTTAAAAATGATGCCTCGCCTGCGATCAAACATGTACATCAAAATCTGAGCGTAAAATGAAACACTGAGCAAAAACAAGTATTTCTCTTCCCAGAATGAAAAAAAAGTATGTTAATTGTTTAATAAAGTTCTTTCTGGAAAAATTCCAAACATTGGAATACATATTTAAATATTGAGGACATGTTAATTCATTTTAAGATTTATTTTTAGTTCAATTATGAAATGAGATATCTCAGAAGTGGATTTTAAACTTGATTTGTTACTTTTTTCTTTGCTGTTACACTGAAGTACATTCTTTTAATTCTCCCTCGAGCATCTGACTGCCCTTTTGACACATCATTCTTAAGCAATTTCCTATCTTTGCTAAACAAAAAATGCACAAATTAATATTAATTGTATCTTTATCTTTAACCAAGTAGAATAAATACCACGGATTATTATTAGTGACTGAGGAGACCTAGCCTAGCAAATGAACAAACAATTACGTTTTGTATTCTGCTGTAAAGGAACAAAAATACTGCTTTGTTGTACAGAAAAAGTAATCGCTCTACAGTTTTTACGTCATTCCTGATACACATCCTGTACATTTCTAAAAGTATTTTAACATTAGAAAAAGGCTTAGCACCCTCTGTCTACCTGTGAGTTTAAATTTTTGCGCAGAAAGCATATCGTTTTTGTCCTTATTTTATAGAATTGTAACATCGTTCTATTTTTAACACTTTGTTTTCGCTGATGTAATAGGATACAGATGTTAAAGGCATTTAAGTCACATATCTATGAATTATAGACAGAACAAATATTGCTGGAAAATTTTCATAAAATGTAACCCATATACGTGCAGTACTTTTATGCTTTTCTTATTGCAAGTTGTGACAGTTGTTCCCTACAGGGACCTGGCGATCTGAATGCTGATAGCATCTTGAATGTGTATCATCACTAAGTCCCTTTTGATTCCCACAGAGAGGGTTTGCGATCTCAAGGCGATTTGCTTGTCTCTCACAGGAGATAACGTACAAAGTGTACATTCTCCAGTTCTCGAAAACAGTGCACCATTTCCAGTAACTATACTTAAAGTACAAGATAAGGCGAGCAAAGGAGAACGTTCTAAAACATATCAAGAAATGCATGCAACATTTTTCAAAGGAGAGAAATAACCGAAAGATTTAATAGAGAACAGAATAATAGCAGAAAACATAAGGGAACA
This sequence comes from Metallyticus violacea, assembly GCA_030762175.1. Taxonomy (NCBI): domain Eukaryota; kingdom Metazoa; phylum Arthropoda; class Insecta; order Mantodea; family Metallyticidae; genus Metallyticus; species Metallyticus violacea. The sequence continues at coordinate 9,693,021 of CM060841.1, forward strand.
GAAAAAGAAAATAAAATTCAGAGGAGAAGTAAGAAGAACAATGGAAAAAGGAACAGCAGAAAAACAGAAAGAAGAAAGAAGAGGACAAAAGAAAATAGGAACATGGAAAAGAAGAGACGAAATAAGAGAATAAAGGAGAAAACGAATGAGAGAGAAAAGAAAGGGAAAAAATAGGGAACAGCACAGAAGAGTTAAAAAAACAGAAGGACTGGAGGAGAAGAGAAGAAATAAAGGGAGAATGTAGGAACATAATAAGGGGGGGAGAAGAAAGAAGAGAACAGAAGATTAGAGAAGCTGAGCAAATAAGAGTAAAGTAGAAAAGGCGAAAGAATAAAAGGGAAGACAAGGTAGGAAAACAGCATAGAATAGCACAACAAAGAAGATAGGAAAACAGTAAAGATGAAGTGAAAACATAAGAGAAGAAAACATTGGAAATGAACAAAAGTGATACAGAAGAGAAGGAGGGAATAAGAGTAAAGTAAAGCAGAGGAGAGAATAGAGGAAAGGAGGCCAGAGAAGAGGGTAGGATGGGAAAGTAGATGGAATGATGAAATGGTGATGGCAACGAACAAGGGAAGAGGAAAGAAGAAAAGGAAAAAGTACAAAAATGAAAAAATGGGAAATAACTATAGAAGTGCAAAAGAGAGCATAAAGGAAGAGATTGGAATAATACAGAAAAGAGAATAGCTACAAGTAAGAAAAGAGGAGAAAGGAATAGAAGAAAAATATAAAAGGAGAACAGAGGAGGGAGAGAAGAGAAAGGAAGGAGGGAGAGGAGGGAAGAAGAAAAAAAGTAAGCAGAAAAAATGAATGAAAACCAAAGGAAGGGACAGAAAAGGAGAGGGGAATAGAATAGATGGAAAGAGAATAGAAAGGGTGCATGATAGAAGAGAGGGGGAGAAAGAAAGGGAAGAGTGAAGAGGAGAAGAGAAGAGCATACAAATTTGATTAAAGACAAATGGGGGAATGGAAATAATGGAAAGGGCATGAGAAGACAGGGAGAAAAGTATAATGAAATTATTCAGAGCACAGAAGGACATTTTGTGACATACAACAAAGTGGGTGAAACCAAGTCCTTTAAATGATAAGCAGCAGAAAATGGGAAAATTTATTTAACTTTAAAAGTTTATATTATTTTGAAGAAACAAAATACTTAGAACATATTTGGCATTTTCAAGTGTTTAATAACATTTTTAATTTTTTAAACTGGGCCTATGCTTTCATTAAAAGCATTTAGCTCAACAAGTGCTACAAACTTTTTTGTTTAATAGTTTAATAGTAAACAGTTTTACGATTTCTAACACCACCCTTACTTTAAGAAAAACAAATAAAAACACGTTTGGTAATCTCAGGACTGAAAATTTAATGTGTCAATAAACAGGTTACTGTATAGAGAGGACAAAGTTTTAAGGCAAGCTAGACGTCGATAATGTTATCCGCTTGCAACCCGAGGCAAGGCGTGCTCGAAAATTGATTTACCAATTTTAAAGAGCTAAGCTCCTGGTGATGCAGCGGATCTACGGAAGGAGATAAGGAGGTAACTTGCTAATGCTATCCGTTTGCAAGAGGCTGCGATGTCGCCATCATATCAAAACTCTCTTTACTATGTATGTACCTCCTGGCTTATTAATACTTCAGTAGTACATCATTCTGGTGTGCATTTAATATGTCTAAAGTGCGCAAATTCGTTTTTAGTCCTTTAACTAACTTAGAAGTGGAAAACAGGCAGAAGAGATGACACCATCATTAAATAAAGTACTTCACTGACTCGTTCGGTTAAATGTCAGCTTACTAATACGAGCAAAAGTTTACAGTCCCTGTGTCTAGTCATGTTTCTACGACTCATTACAGCATAATCATTTTAGAACTAAACTTGTTGGTTTAAATCGTCCGTTTATATAATACTGCGTCATGTATTTAAGAATATTTTAAAAGTCAATCATATCAGAACTATTTTGATTTACAAAATGAAAATGGCAGGACACAGTTAGACTATTATGAACTAGTATTAGATAACGAAAAGGATTTTTTCATATTTTATTTTATATAAAGTATTTTCATTTATTTTTTTCAGTTTTATACGCTGAACAGAGCTGATGGAAGAAAACGCAGTTGCTAAATTCTTCGATGTTCGTCACTTTCACAAATTTGTTAAGTATAAAAAAAAATTTCGTAAAAGATTGTTATGCTTCAATTAATAAGTAAAACTTGTAACAGTTCCCAAGTCCAATCACCGTTTTTGCCATTGTAATTAGTAATATAAATATTATGTATGCATGTTTGTCATAAGCTTTAACTTCAATGTATGTCATAAGAAGGAAAAGTCTCTGGTGCTTCTGTTACAGTAGCTTGGAAAGGCAAGATGGCCACAAACCTAATACAAAAGGAACCTGGGGTTCAAGTGTGAATGCCACTTTTTAAAAGGTCTGCCGTTGGGAGGTGGGTTAATAAACCGATGAACTTTTAAATTCGTTAGTCATAAGAAGGTGCTTTTCTGTTACAGTAGTTTGGAAAGGCAAGATAGCCATACACCCGATACTAAAGGAACCTGGGGTTCAAGTGTGAATGCTACTTTTTAAAAGGCCTGCCGTTGGGGGTTAATAAACCGAAGGACTTTAAAATCCATTTAGGACTTGACCCCTACCGGTTTTAGCCTTTAAACTAGCCAATGTCAAAAAAATGTTTTAAATTTTCAAAAATAACGTATAAGGTCATTGTTTGTTGGTTTTATTTATGGACGCTCTTTAACATCTGAGATCATCAGCGTTCCATTCAATTCAGGGAGTGAAACGTTCGATACATTTTGCTCAGGGGCCTCTTCTTTTTCAGGCTTAAGGTACTTTTTCATGCCGTAAATCCACGATATGGGATCCACGACTTTACTTCCCTTCCGAAGGAAGCCACACTTAGGATTTTTACTCCGAAAAAATCCATCGACCCTACGTGGGGTGGGTGAACTTAAACCAGCCAATGGTAAATGTATGTTTGAACTTTCACAGATAGGAGCGAAACTTGTGCGTGCCTTTGTGACCCTGTGTCAATCGATTACTTGATTTGAATTCAATAATTAAGAAAGCGTTTGCTCTACGGAGCCAAGCAGTTAAAGGTTTGGAGTTGCTGGGACAAGCAGTACTCAGTTCTCGGATCTCAGTTATAAGATCTACTACACACGGCAAGATACACGCAGTTTGCAGAAGCAATTCTGACTCAGTTCGCGCACTCATTTACGTAGTTCACAGAACCAGTTACTCAGAAGATGTTCTCATTTGACATACGCACCCATCAGTTAAGCAGTACGCCGCGGCCCTCATCTGTAAGTTTCACATGCGTCAGCTAAGTTTATATTCAACTTAGCTAAGTCTATCGTAACAAAACACCAGAGGAAGTGTGATATATTTTAAACATAATAAAATATATAACATAATATATACATATATGTATATTATGTCGCATAGCGTGCTTATTTACACTACTGAACTCCGTCTCCCAGACCTGTTGAGTACGAATGTACAAAATAGCAGAATTCGCCATGAGATATTTTTTCATTGAAGCGTAGGGTTCAGCAACGAGGCGATCATTCATCAATTTACCAAACCGCCTCATAATTTGCATCACATTGTGAGGCCTGACAACAAACCGCTTCAAAATTGGTGCCCAACCTGGGGTACATAGCCGGAGCTTACTAAACCGCTTCAAACTAACGCTTTTATTACAATGTTCATATGTAAAAGAGACATATAACCTATTGTTCGAAAGTATAAAAAGCATGTATAAGATATTACCCGTTTTAGCTTATATTGCGGGGTGCGAACTCAAAAATTGACTGCATCGCATTATTTGTTGCTGCGGAAAGAAAGTTAATTGAAAGTTGTTGATTATGGTAGACTCATTTGAGTGTAAAATAACCACAAACAAGATCTAACGCTATCGCACTATTTAGGTAATGAAACCTCACTTTCGACCGGATCTCAGAAACCATAAGGAATAAATTTCTGCAAGTCAATACTCTGATCTCCAATGTGAAGAAACCTTTCTGCAGAGCTCCATCCCGCATTGCATTGTTCAAGGAAAAACTTCCAGAAACTGCTCTTCCTCCTTAAATTATTTTAACACGCTAGGGCACCTGGATAGAGACAGTTTGGGATAACGTTGCTGCTATGGCAAAGGGCTTCGTACTGCGAGTACAGCTTGTGTTTTGTCTCCAAAGGAACTACTGAAAAAGTCAACATTGAAGAGAGATTTTGTTTACATAAAGGCAAATTTTTCACTCTTGCCCTCAACAATTGCGAAGCGGGAAAGCAAAGAAAACCCTTTGTCAGTTCAGATACCAGTGGTGCAAGAAGCTGAAGTGAACATTGGTGCTTCTAAGGATAAAGTTGGGGACAAAGTAAGGTGCAAGTGGGAGAGTGTAATGGGAAAAAAATAAATCCCGGATATGCTGTAATGGTCCATATGGTAAATGTTTTGGTGGGGGAAAAGGGAGAAATTCCAGAAGAAGTGGGTATGAATAATGTAACAAAATTAAGTTTGCTCCTATAACATTCGTGCAAGTGGAAAAGTCATAATAAGCCTTTAAAATGATTAAAAAAAAAAGAAAAAAAAAAGACATAGCCTAACTGTTGAAATTTTGGAGAAAATCTTGATAATATATTGTGCAGCAAATAACATGTGATGTTTATATCACACTCATACAAGTGTAAATATGCTTACTTTCGTGCAAATTTAAAAATTATTGCATAATTTAATTTTTGAGGCCCATTTTAGGTGCCAAAACATCAATTTTTCATATCTAAAATTCCGAGGTCCACTCATAAAGCATTAATGTTTAAATATTATAACCAGGAAAGTCAAAAGATGCTTTAATACAGGACCATAAATAATTTTGACTTGTACAATACACAATATTTATTCAATATTGAATATTGAATAAATTCATTCATTCATAAACACGTGTGTATTACTTCCAACTTTCCGTTTATTTTGGGGCTGGAATTGCAGTGGAATCTCTTTTTTGTTCTTCACATTCCAACAAAAGTTAGTCCATGTTTTAACAATGCATCTGCAACTTCCATAGAAGTGAACCAGTTATCAATAGTTATATTTCTATTGGTGCCAAAAACTGATTGACACAGACTTATTATAGCATGCATATGAATGAAACCCTATGCATCTTCTATAGCCCATTTGTTCCTTTTCCATAATAGAGGTATACGCTATTCATTTTTTACTTCCAATAGGGGCAGGCTGGCATGTTGAGATTTAATTGTAAATAGACAACACTGGCTAAACTGGGCCATTTTCTTAAATGAAACACGTAGTTTTAGTGACAAGAAGTTTCTATAAACATTATACACAAATAATAGGAAAATGTATATGAATATCAGAATTATTGTATTTTTTGTTGATTTGTTTTATATAAGGACGCTCTTTAATATCTCAGGTCATCAGCGTCCCATTCAATTCAGGGCGTGAAACGGCCAACAAATTTTGCTCAGAGGACTTTTTTTTTTCAGGCTTGAGGTTCTTTTTTCGTGTAGTAAATGTACGACACGGGACCCATGGCTTTACTTCCCTTCCGAAGAAAGCCATACTTATGATGTTTACGCCCCAAAAAATCTATCGATCTTGACCGGATTTGAACCCGCGATCTTGGGCAGAATTATTGTATGTAAGTCTGTTTCATGTGTGTGTGTGTGTGATTGGGGTTTTAAAAAAATGATTTTAGTTTAGGATAAGAAATATTCTGATAACTCTTGAACATGGGTTATTTTGTATCTTTAGAATTGAAGATTTGGGCATTCTTATTAATGTCGTTTTTCTTTTGCTGTCATTAATTTCAGAAATGAAGTATTTTACAAGAGCATGAACGTTCTTGCCACCCATGCGACTATGATATGCAATAAAGGTATAACTAGCTTAACTGGAATAAATATTACTATTACTACTACTAATTTTAAGTTGGTTAAATATAATTTTACAGGTTTGTATACAATTAAATATAAAAATTGTATTCTGTATTTGTAAACTTAGGAAGTTCCTAAGCGAAAGTTAGAACTCATTTCCAAGTATAGAAAACATGGCATCAACACTTCCTTGTTAGGATAAACGCCTGTGTCTCTTTGACTTTCGTTTCAGATAGATCATTACAAAACCAGCGCTTCTGAACTATACTGAAATATGCTTTGTTCACCTCAGCAAACAGCTTTATGCTCAAGAGTTTAGAGGCGAGGATTGAGTGCTATTTCAGGACGGAGCGCCTTCGTATTGATGCGAGATGTTTATTTTAAGCAAGAGGCTGGTGGTGAGATTATGTTCCTTAGCTACCTCTTGAGACTGTACAAACGTTTCTAAGAGTGCACGTTAGAGAAGGCAAAGGAGGCTTTGAAATTGATGTGTATATGAAGTGCGTTAGAGAGTCTGTTTCAATTTAACTCTGAAGTAGATCTCACTTGGGGACTGAAGTGTCCAAGAACAAACACTCTTGGCTAGCAGCAGTTGTGGGTGTGCTGTAGACAACTATTGGCTTACCCCTGAATAGTAAATTGCATTGCACAAAGAATTTGAAGCACTGTCACTGGAGATGGTATTGTAGGCCTGCATTCTCATCCGGTGAGGCAAGTGGTACCTACTTGTGTGTTCGTTACACTTATCTGTAGGGCCCAGATTTTTATATAAGTAAATTATTTTTTTCCTAATGTGTACATTTCTAAAACTAAGTTCAATATCGCGATTGAGACCCCTAAGTGTAAATTCAACGTTTTATTTCACATAAAAATAATTATTTTACCAAAAAATATGTTATTAAATATTTTCGATATTTTTCTCATAAATACACACTTTTGTAATTTTCCCCATTTCTCTTTAATATTTTATAACAAAAACGTTTATCTTGAAAGAATACAACATGAAAATTACTTCACTTTGCTTGAGGTGGGAGTAATTAGCTTGTAGATGCGTTTTCGGAGAAGAACGAAATACAAACTTGAAGTTATTTTTCGCTATATGGTTAATGTACGTCTGTAAGCAGTGACGTAATAGCTGAGTTGAGAATGTGTTTTTAGTTAGAATCAGTAGAGAAAATGGTGTGATTTTAAATTTTATGTTAATTATAATTATGTCTAACTTAATGAAGGGATTTTTTCTTATCTCCGACGCTTGAACTCTCCTTCTGTTATTTGTTACGAATCAACATTCAACGGCACAGGGACAGCCGTTATCTTGAAAAATTTATAATCAGTATTGGGCCACCATTATCTTTTGAAAAATGTATACACTTATTTTGTGTTATGCAGCAGGATTAGATAACCTCTAAGGAAATTAAACATGAAACTTGTTTCAAAGTAATATAGCAATATTTTTTTCGTCCTTACTGGATATGTTCCAGTACATACCAGTGTCTTAATGTATTTTAATCGAAAACCGTACCAAAATTAAAAGCATAGTTTAAGTTGGGGGAATTTAGACACTATAAACTGTAGAAATAGGTAAGAGATTAGGAAATAAAAATGGCATTCAAAAAGACATTAACTAGTAAGCTAATAGAAGTAATTTGCGGAATTATCCAATATAGACGAATCGTTTGTAGATATTTTTATTATAAAGTAATTACACCAAAATGTAGCCGTTAAATACTATATATTTACAAAAAAAATCAGTACTTGCAGACCTAACAGTTATAACGTTCCCTTTTAAAGCTTATTGCTACGTAAAAGGCCACACTTAACCTTTAACCTTTAATAACTGTTTGTTACTTTTTTTTAAGAAAATGAATTGCTAAGCATTTATTGAAATTTGTGATGTTTGTTGTACAGGAAAAAACTTCCTTTGTTGGTACAAATTCATATACAACGTTGGATGAATTCAAGCATATTCCCTTCTGCTGAGAACTAAGTTACAGGCTACACAGTGGCGTTATTTGTAGCCAGTATTTCTGCTAGCAACAGAGCTTTCTCCCAATCAGGATTTTAAGTGTAACTGCTAACATTTTAAAAAGGTCGTTTTGTTCTCATGCGATCACAAGAGTCTTAAAAGTGGATCTATTGAAAAATGCCTGACCATTCGTTTAACTTTAAAATCATTTGTATCCCCGAAACTTTTTGGCATAGGTTAACTCAGGTGTCCTAAATGGACTTACTCCCTAGACAATAAATCTTGTTCGCAGCTACTGATAACATGGACACAGGCAGCGCTGAGTGCATAATATTTTTTATGAAACAGGTTTTCATATGTTGAAAACTATGCCCCTCAGCGGCAACACATTGCCGACATCTGCGAAGGAGCCTCTTGTATTTCGTTCAACTTTTTTTTTTTCTGTAAGAACACGGCGGATCGGAACAATGTCATAAGAGAGTCTTTCTCTCGTAGTTGCTTTTTAAGAAGTTTGCAAACAGTTTCTCTAGCTAGAATACGATTGCCAGTATATTTTCTTGCAAATCGCCGTATCACTTCTCTGCAAGAATCCGTTTTCACATATGTATCATATATTAGTCAAAGCATGGATTGGGGAAAAGTATAAACTAAAGTGGCAAACAGTGGACAGTTACAAGATAGGAAATTCATCCTAGACCATAGCAAGAATCTCTCCTATCCCTTCTCCAATTAGATAGAAGAGAAACGAGGAAATTACTTGGGCTAATTACTGAAAGCATCTACGAAAAGTGGGACTCTATAAAGATGAACCCACACATGGGATGTGCAAACAGGAGAGGAATGTGCCTCGCATATCCTGTTTGAGGGCTCAATGCTGGAAAGAAAGAGACTCGTTCTCTGTATAACCAGGAAAGATCTGGAAAAGGATGCCAACATTGGAACCAAAATACTGCAACTTGTACTTGGAACGGATTTTGGTAAACAATGAAGGCATCACTCCCAATGGGGTGAGCCTTAAGACTGACGTGCTGGAGGACTCAAAACTCATCAAATCCCTTCGATATCTAAGCTATCTAATCCTACATTATAAATATTTAGAATTGCACACATTAACGCTCAACGTAGCAAATTTATGATGTCTGAAATTAAAAGGTTACTGGACAAACTAAATTCTTTTAGAGGAAAATTAACTCATTCTCCTGTCAAGGAGCGGGTAATAAGAACCGGAGAAAATCCCATGACAGCCATAATTATAATCAAGGCGAAGCCCAAAATAGTCGGCATCACACAACTAAATGACTTATACAAACTGCATCGAACCTACACATGATAATGGAAAATGTATAGTAGCTAATCAATACTTTCAATACAGTGATCCTATAGAACCTTATCTAGATACAATTAGAAACACTTTTAGACACAGAAATACTGCATACGTGTCATGCTAATGCCAGTCCGGTTCCGTCCGCCGGGAGCCCGCGGATCAGTTTATATTTAGTTTAGTTTTCAATTTATGTTATATTGTAATATGTGTTTAACATATATTCATACAATTAACGCACAATGAAAGCACCGAGTAATACATGAAAGCATTTCCTCAAACTGAACACTGGCTGTTACCTGCACTTGCAGCATGTGGCTTCTTTCAATACGCAGTCCCAATCAGCCGGTCTGACTCAAAGTACCGCACTGTATTACTCAAAATATTACAACCGACACGAGTAATGGGTATCGTTATGGCACTGACTGGTAAGTCAGAAGCCTGGGGTTCGATTCTACAAAAACCGTTCTTTCGGAAGAGTTCGCACGCTTTCCTTAATCCTCATTAATGCGCCATGCTGGAGATGTACCCTAAGCTTAGGCTTGGAACGTTAAAAACGCCTTTCTCATTAATATGCATCATCAGTGTCCACCTCTTGTGATGCCGCAGTTTAAAAACGTGCGCTAAATGAACAACTAGCCTAAATGTCTACGCTCTCTCTTCAACGAATTGATTTAAGCCGAAATTCTCAGTGTATATATGACCAAATGTGAAAACGTCTACTTCTTCAACAATTCAGTCATTTCATCTCATTCGTGCATTACTTTTGTACGGGCCTTTAAGCGGCTTTGTTTTTCCGTGTTATTACACAGGTGTGGTATTTGAGCGGTAACACTTGCCTGTGCGTACGATTTATGGAATGGAATTATCTGTCTGATTTCGAGTATTGCCCGAGGGCAGCAGCAATGATCGAGTTGGAGAACATGACATGTGGTGTCAGAACATGGTGCTTAGCCATTGGCCAGAATGATCCATCACTTGCATTTCCTGCCTGCAACTGTCATTCGCAGTGGATTGCGTTACTTCTTTGTCACGTTTTGCAATAGATGCCGCCGCACGCCAAAAACCCTAGCAGCTCTCATGAATCAGCTTCTGCTCAGTTCAACAAAAACTTAAAGGGCAAGTACACAGTGTGAAATGTGCTGCAACTTTCCAAAAGTCTTCCGATATTTTTATGTTATATTTCCATGGTAAATATGTAGGTAATTACTGAATCCAACCATGAAAATATGTTTAATTTCTTTACCCTCTGTCGTCCTTCTAGATATAAAATGTGCTAGAGAGAGCAATATCTGAGGGTGTAGAGGATGAGCGGGTACAGACATTACAAATAATTGAAGCGGTTTCACAAATTTTCTGCAGTTATATTATTGGACATATTATCATAAATCTTTACAGACATAAACAAAAACTGAAAATTTTTATTTTTCTTAAGCCGTGAAATAAGATTGTATGTGGGCGTCGATAAATAAGCCTTTCGCGTCTAATCACTGGTAATATAAATTTTGAAATGAAGAAGGAATGTTGGTGGGGGCGGGAATTGGGCTGTATAGGTGCTGCTGTAGATACTTTGCGCGCACTGATAGCAGGTCTGACCACGGCTGCTGCAGATCACTTCTTCGATGCTGCTTCTTCGATGAGACTCTCTTGAGGGCGTTTCGCTGTATTTTGGCGGCTGTGAGTTAACCGTCGGGCCTGAGTAGAACGGGGCTTCGTTATTTACTTTGCTGATATAGTTTTTCTTATAGCGTGAATATTCGGGTGAACTCACGTCTCTCGTCGAACCACAGCAAGGTAATCTTGGCAAACGCGTATATTTGTTGCGATGACCAAAAGGTGCTGGTACTTGGTACTTATGCCGCTCTTCCACTGATCTCCGTGCGACGGCGGCCGCATGTCTCTGGGCCTGGAAAATTCTGAGACTGCCCCGTTTTGGGAAAAATCTAGTCCTTTTATACACAACACAAAATGACGCTATCCATGAGCAATGGCGGGTAACAGTACCGTCAATTTTGAGTTAACGTGTCTCATAGGTGAGTGCTTACCTCACTGAATTTCAATCCTATTCGCTGGAAAAAGTATGCTTCGCTATTTGTCAGTAAGATGAACTTTGAACAGATTTCATGCGTTACTTTTTCTACTCGGACACGTGTAACTTTGCCAGCAACACGTCGGTTTATGCCCCGAGGCAGGGGCATTTTTCAACCCTAGGTACATACCAAAATGGATTACCTTTGCATTGTCTGACTTCTGCCTGGTCTTTCTGCTTTCGGAGAGAGGCGAGAGCTTTCCCTTACCTGGTTACATTTTATACGCATCATTCCTCAAATATTACGAAAATTACACTTTATGAATGCATTTAAATACTATACAATATTAATTCTGCATATGTCATTAAAGTTCCTCCACTGTAAGAAAATGCATTACATACTTGCACTTAATTACAGAGTTATTGATTCCACAGTTATAAATATTGATTGTTTAATTACTCTGTAATTGACGGGGAGCCAATAACAGCTTCAGCCGCTTTTCTGATTTCTGCCACGTGATGTCAGCAGTTCGTAATAATGGCGACAGGCGCTGAGAGAGCATACTCTGAGCTTGAATTTGATTCACACCAGTCTGTCATATTAGTGTAACGACACTACAGAACCAAGTTTAAAAAAGATGTGCCATACTGCCAACTCCTTTTGGCCATAGTGAGCGCATTTTACAGTTTCAGGATGCCTCTGTAAGGGGAGATCAGCGGGTTAGCCTACAGTGACAAGCTCAGTGTTGAGCGCGTGCGGGCGAGTTTTATACGTAGCCCACAGAAGTCGGTGAATAGAGCAAGAAGAAAGCTGAACATTCTACAACTGGAAGATCTTACGGAAACCGCTGCAACAGAAGCAATTGCTGCAAGCCCTGACGCCCAAAAAAAAGTGCGACTTTGAGTTTTCTGCAAGGTTGCAACAACTTATGGAGAAGATTGGGTTTGGTCAGAGACTTCCGATGGAGCAACATTTTTTTTTTTTTTTTTTTTTTTTTTTTGTGAATGGCAAAGTGAACAGACACATGTGCAAATCTGGGGCACAGAAAATCAGTGAGTTATCGTACAGCAGGTTTGAGCGTCGCCAAAAGTCAATGTGCTCTATGAAGTCTCACAGTTTAAAGTTATGATCCCTTTTTCTTCTGCGATGAGACCATTACAGGACTCGTGTAATGCTGGAAAAATGACTCATGACGCAGCTGAAGACTAAAAATGTGAATTTTCTCTACCAACAGGATGGTACTCCACCTCACTTCCGTTACAATGTTCGTGAATTTTTAAATAGGAATTTGAGGAAAACTGATGGATCGTTCGTGCTGGGAGTGATTTCAGCAATTTATATGCCTCCACGACATAACCCCATGCGATTTTTTTGTGTGGAATATGTCAAAGATTCAGTGTGTGTGTGTGCCTCCTTGTGAACAAACGTACCAGAAGTGCGAGATCTTATCAACATACCTTTGAACAAAGTGATAGAAACATGTTCCCGTCGAATGTAGGAAGAACTTAATTACAGACTTGATATCCGCAGAATCTGCAACACTTGTAATATGTCAAAAAAAACAACTTTGAATTTTTCTACATGCCTGTAAAGTTTTGCTATAATATGTCAAATAATATAGGTGCAGTAAATTTGTGAAACCGCTTCAAACATTTATAATAGCCCTTTAGGTGCTTTCATGAAGAGTGTGGTGAAGCGGGGTGGAAATGAGTTCCTAGGATAAATCCCACAGCCAAAATTTGTTCTTCTAAGAAATTCCTATTGCAAAAGGCAATTAGATCTCAAAATTCTGCTTAAAGAGGAGTATAAGAAACTAATGATTATCACCAACAGTCTCAAAAATAATATCCAAAGTCCCATATCTTTTGACTGCAAATCGTTCCCCAGCTATTAAATACACATAGGAGATATCTCATACTCAAGAGTCGTCCGGCTTTACTTTACAGGTTGATACTGACATCCAGTGGCGAATCGCGTCATGGGATGTCAAAATTAAATGACAAATCTAATTTGTGCTAAAAATGCCCGTGTAATGTTATCATAAAATGTTTACATGTTGAAAATTATGAAATATGACTATCAACAATGTAAGTCATAATTAAATCAAATTACATCACACATTAAAAAAATTAATGTACCACAACTCACGCTTAAATGTATTTGCACATATACAGCCTCAATCTCCTATTCTATGCAAATAGATCAACCGCTCCTGAATTTAATTCTTGATGTTTTACTGAACTTTTTATTGTCCCTTTTTCTATAATCCTTGTAAGATGTCGCGCCATTCCGTTGCACTTGACAATATAAAAATAAAGGAAAAGAAGCATAAAAGAAGATTTACTAACTTATAATATGATCTGAGTCCCGCGTAAACTAAAATACAATTAAGGGAATTACAAAGAGAATCTTAAATATAAGTAATAGAATTTTATATTTATATTAAAATAATTACAGTTTTTCATATAACCACAATAAAACCAAAATTAGCAAAATACCATATTTTAAATCGATATCGTCTGCATCCAAGTTTTTCTGTTGATCTGCAGGTTGTAAAAATCCAAGTAAAGGCAGACATAATCAACTGGAGGGTGACAAGGCTATCCTACACAGTAACAAAAACTTAATGAAAGACTCCCTTCATCTCTCCTTAATAATTACTTGAAAGGTTGCTTCTACGCTTGCACTAGTCAGACTGAACCTTCAACCGTATTATTGCTTATCTACGTCAAAGACAGAGTACTGGTTCAAACAAAGAAATACTAACATATCCAAGACAACAGACTAATCTGTGTTAGGCTCAGCCCTCGCCCTGTTGGTACATCTAGTAAAGGCACATAGTTTTCTAAGATGATGTAGAGGGAAACCCCCATAACACATTTACTTTTGATACAGTAATGAAGTGCTTACAAAGTGCTGATCTGAAAATTTCTAATCACAAGCATACATTTAACATTATGTCATACACAATTAACCTGTACGTACTTCTGCAATAGTATCCGGGCAGCTTGGGAACCTCTGATGCGGTTTCGCTATATATATATTACATGAAATGAGTAGAACAAAAGATTCTCAAGGTTTAAAAAGTAGAAAAAATATATTTATATACTGAGTGGAAGGGGTATACATGTCATACTTTGAACCACAAAGAGATATCAATGAGAAGAATGAAAAAAAATGTTCTTCGATCTTTCGTAGATTTGTAGAAAAACATTTTGGAAAAAAGCAACGTTTGATAACCACTCCTTTTTGTTATACTACTGTGTAGGCGAGTATTAAGGATGGGAGCTTCGTGTTTTGTTGCTCACGTGGGTAGGAAAACGGCTGCAACTACTTTATCCAATTGTGTGCTATCAATGTTTCATACTAGTATTTACCTCCTAAGACAGTTCCTTCGTGCATTTGCAGCGAAAAGTTTCAACGTTTAATTAATGGAATGAAATAAGAAAATATATATGTGTGTAATCACTCAATGAAATATTTCATTCAATAATTTAGACGAATAAAATAAAAATAATTTAATCGTATTTATTTAAACATTCAGTAAATGTTTCCATAATTGCGTATGTGCGAAGGTGAAAATTGTAACTTAACGATCAAAAATTGTTTCCATCTCGTAAATCTACTCAGACTGCCTAGTGCACGCATCCCCCAATGGAACACGTTTCTTCTAACATCCCTAGCCCAGCCCTGTCAAGCAATGTCGCAACATCGAACTTTGATTTACAAAATACAAAAGCCAAACTGCGGCGAAGCGAAGCGCTTAGCAAAGAAAATGAAGAGAACAAATATGCTGACCAGCTGTGTTCCATCATATTCAATATGCTTGTCATAAACATTCCGTATTTGAATTATAAAATGAGCGCAAGATCTAAAATTCATGATTCCCCCCCCCCCCGTTATTTCTATACATAGAATCTATATCCCTTCCAGCACCTATATATAAAGTTTAAGAGTTTTTTTTTTATTTCCATAAGGTACTACATATGACTTAACAGGTATTATAACGTTCTTCCATCAACTTTTATGCTTAGTTGTTTGTAGGTAAATGTATGTTTCATTTTTCATAAATTATTCTTTACTACATTAAAGTTTTAAGTAGAAAATTCCCATATGGGAAATTTTGCTAAAACATTTCTTCAATATATATTTTTCATACCCAAATATTTCCTTAACCTATTTCAGTTCTATCGAAAAAGGGGAAACAGTCAGTCAGTTTGATATTAAAACTGGTGTCACAGTTTCCTTCTTAAATAGACTTGTTGAAGCAATCAGTACAAATGAAGTTAAATATGACGCTGTAGATTTTGCCCTCCCCTTCTTTAATTACAGAAGCAAAAACAATGGTAGCAACAAATCTAAGGAAGTATGGGGGAAAAGGTGAGCTGAAAAATAAAGGCTTGAATAAGTAATACATGACAGAGATGAGAAAAGCAATAGATCTAAGTTCGTAATAGAAAGTGTTGCAAAGCTAATTTCCAATACGAAAATAATTCAATTCATAACAATTAATAGTTTTACTTCCATAAACTTTCAATTTCTTTAACAGATATGCAATGAATGAACAAAGCAAAGAGACTTGCGTGTATGCACATTGTGGATTATGTGAACACTTATCTACATAGAAAGAGGAGCAGGAGGAGGTGTTTTGATCTAGGGCTTTTTGGAGTAAAGCGGCCCGAAAGAGCATTTAGTCCTTATAATACGCAATTTCAGCAAATCAGTTGTTATTCATAATTAGGAATTACATTTAAGTAATTTAAAGTCAAATAATGGGTGATCATATCAGATTTGCAAACTATTAGTCAATGGGGCTCAAACATGATGGGTCCCTGCCTTATTTTACCTGTTCCTTAAATTAAATCCCTTACGAGTGCCTGTTTCTCTTTTCCTATTGATATTTACTCACGGGAGTGTAAAAAATTCATATTCCCACGTCATTAAAATGCCACACCAAAGTCCATATTTTTTTCTTTTATATAACTGAATATTACAGGATTTGAAAACAGAAGACATTCCAAAGACTTCTTTGCAGACTGCAAATATTTTTCCATCTTTTGTTGATCATTATGGGAAAACTTCAACATACAAAATTGTTGAGAAACAGTAAGGACATGTGCTCGTTCCAAATGAGTATTTCTGATAGTAAGACACAGCAACATAAAGCAAACCCAAATACAACAAAGGGATGAATGAGTCCAACGATAAAACCCGCATTATAATTCGGAAAATTATATGATACAGTATATGAGTCTGTACGGATGAATGAAATAAAAAATATACAAAAATTCCAGTCCAAGGTTCTAAACCAAGATACTTGATCGAACGCCGCTAGATTTTATACCAATTTATAGAAACTTAGAAACAGTGGGAAACACGCTTTAAGATACCGCCACGGGTGGCCGAGGGCGCGTACCGTGTGCGGGAGGTCTGGGATTCGAATCCTACCAGGACCGTTCTTCCTGACTGAGGTTTTTTCCAGGTTTTCCTCAGTCCTCATAAATGGCAAATGCCGGGGAGGTTCCCTAAATTTAGGCCTGGAACAATTCCTTCCTTTAAAAAAATCCTTTCCCAATATATTTATCTCATGTATCATCAGTGTACATCGCTTGTGGTGCCTCTGTAGCAAAACGGGCGTTAAACACTAATCCGAACACTTCTTTTAATCCCTTGACCCGATATCTAAATGGAGTCTAGTGTCGTCGTTTCCAGTCCCGTTCTTAAAAGTCAGTACGATAAAACTAAAATTAAGAGGCTGTCTCATCCTCACTAAACCCAAATTCTGCTCTTATTAACAGAAGCAATATATCCGTAGATTTGTCAGTCAGTGAGTCAGCATTTATGATAGTACCGCATTCTCCGAAATTGATAAATGAGTGTGCAATCTGATCAATAAGTAAATATTTAGTTCTTCACTTGGTACCTGCTCTGCTTCAAACTTATATCACCAATCATCAGCAAGTTACCCAAACGGGTAGCGGAGGTCCCTAAGGCACAGATTTGTGAATGAGAATTCTGCAATTCCAATCCCAATCCTTGCTCCCTTACTGCAATTTTTTTTTTCTCCCCACATTTTGATTAATTCTAATGCTGGGAAGGCACCTAAATATAGGCCTGTAATACTTCCTTTCAAAAATTCCTTTCTCAATGTAATATAATTTTATCTCATATACCTCGGTACCCATGTTTTAGAAATGAAAAAAGCGTTAAACACTAATTCAAAGAATTCAACAAACAAATATTATGGAATGCCCAAATTGTCCCAAAAAGTAAACAATGCCTTCCAAAACTACGAGAAAAGAACGTCCCCTCGTGGAAAATCTGAGCAGTACTAAGGAATTTATCCTTACAATGTTTTCATTGCTAATAAATAAATAGTACATCTGAGAAACTAGTAGAAAACTAAAAATGACTATAAATGATAGGTAAGCATCTGTAAATGTTAAGCACGAAATAAAAAAAATGGAACATTTGAAAATATGGATTTGTTTTTCAGTACATAAAATATATTGAATTCGTTACTAGTGATGTAAAAAGTGTGTTAGTATCACAGAGAGGAAGTGAATTGTAACCATTGTGGTTGAAGTACACAAGAAAAATGCCCTAGTGATAATAATTTGCTTATTAATTCAATATGGCGTTTATACAAAAATAAATAGAAAAATACATGCTACTTTTATTTTATATCTGATTATGTGAGCTTAATTTATCAGGACATTCAATTATCTGATGACTGACGAGGCAGTCGCTCACGGTCTACATTAGATTCGGGGTATGTAAGAGTCTGATATAGAAACGCTAGAGTGACATTGTAATAAAATATAATGCACTTAAAATATGTTGCGATCAGAATGTGCCTTCAATGTTCATATATTTATGGCATCTGTTTATGAAATTACTCATTACGCGTCTTAATTTTATTTCATAAATTCAACTAATCTCTTGACGGGTGTTATCCTTTAGTTCGTATAAAGCAGAGGTCCTTAAAGGGCGTGGCGAAAAGTATGAACACAGGAAAACAAGCTTGTGTATAAAATATGTTAGTAGTATTACTTATTAATATGCAAACATGTAACAAATACTCAAAATTAAGATTGGTGTGCCAATAATATTACATTATCAATGCTATTAAGTGGGGAGTATGGGTTTATTAACTTCTGCACATTGTTTACTGCGGAATGCAGATAAACGCATTTTTAATTCTTGTTCTTCAGAAAGAAGTCGCTCACGTTTCTTATTTTAATGCAGGTCAGTGTCAAACATTCTTATCCGCGCAGGTTAGTTAAAAACTGTTCCTTCTACTTTAGGAATACATCATATACCTATTCCACATGGCGAAATTGAGTTCCTCAAACCAAAAATGTTGGAGGACCCTTGCTCTAAAGTGTGTAGATACTGATTTACGAATCACATTATCCTGGAACTCGAAAATCTGATAATGTCTTCTCGTCTGGCAGCACAAGTGTACTCAGTACGATCATATGAATCATAAATAAACACTAGTTATGGAAAAGAAAAAATAGGCCTAGTAATTGTCATTTAGTGTCCTTAGCAGACTTTACTCTACTCTACTATTTTTTCTTTCTCCGTTCAAAGACACTGTATGTGGTGAGACTCAAGGCCAACGTAGTAGTTCGAAAAACCGCGGCCACCCGCACCACCGCGATTGCATCGGTCATCAGGCAATTGGATAATCGATATTTTATATTCATTTTAAATGCCATTCAATTTTCCCACTCATTTTCTATCAGGATTCATGTTTATGCGGAAGAAATCCCCAACGCAATCCCCTACAGTTTACAGCTATTTACAATATGAAGTTTTATTTTAGGTATTTAACACTGCCCTTACTCATAGCTTATGATTTTTGAGTAGCGTATTACAGAAGTTGCAATTCTTTGCACAAACACATAGCTCATACAAAATGTTAACGTTTTCCTTTCTTAGCGACAAACCAACTCGAATATTTTTCCATGAGTAAAATTCTCAAATTTTACTTTGGAGACAGATGGATGAAACTTAATGTAACAGCTGAACATTAGAACAGTTGTACCATTACTATGATACTATTAGAAATTAGGGAGCTATTCACAAATTTCTAACTGTACTGTTGCACAAAGAAAGAAAGAAAGAAAGAAAGAAATAAGAAAGAAAGAAAGAAAACATTACTCCTTCTACTAATTTCCCATTCTCCTTTCTTCCCAAACTTCCTTTCTCTCTTGTGTTTTGTTTGCCTCGTTCAATTAGGGAAGTTTAGTAACATTTCGACCGACAAGTATGAGCCGCTTTGGGAAAATTTACTGCATTAGAGAGCAGATGCTATATTCTCTTACAGCCTCTACGATGTCGAGCTTTATCTACCACTAAATTCTCCGGTAAAACTTGTAGGCGAAGAAGGAACGGAAACATTCCAAACTATGGAGCGAATCAAGTTCAGCGAACGTTACTGTTGATGAGAAGGATGACATCATGCGAGTGTTTAGCTTATAACTTTAGTCTGACAGTCTTGTTTTCAGGGCTGTTGCTAACGTTACCCACTTGGGCCATATGGGCCAAACAAAACTTCAGGCAACAACTTTCAGAAGTTTATTAAAGCTTAGCATAAGAACTTTGTGAAGAGTGCTTACTTTACGTTATGCAATAAAATGAGTAGATTTAAAATATAACATTTCCCAAAAAAACTTATGGAATAACATAATTGATATTTTCTATTATAAATGAATTTTTTAAAACTATCGTTTGTAGTTACGTTGACTTTCTAAGCGACAATTGCACCTATGAAGGTAGGTCCATAAGTTTCCGGCATCGCGAATAAGGAGGATTATCGCCTTCACAAAACTCTTATCTGGTGTCATACCTTATCTGCAAATTAAATAATTGCAGCTGTAACTTCTGCACTGCTGTGTCCAGTTGCATAAAGAAGGATATGTGAGAAGATTGTGTCATGTTCAAAATGGAGTTTCGAGCTGTCATAAGTTCTTCACAAAAGAAGGACTTACTCCAAATGAAATTAAACAGCTGTTGGTTGGTGTATATGGGGAAGCATCTCCCTCATATTCTATCGTAAAATAATGAGCCAAAATGGTCCAGCGAATAGAAATGAAATTCAGTGAGGTAAGCACTGACCTAAGAGTGACGTTAACACAAAATTGACGGGAGCATTTCGCGCCACTGCCCATGGATAGCGTCATTTTGTATTGTGTATAAAAGGGATAGATTTTGCACAAAAATCGCGCAGTCTCAGAATTTTCCGGGCCCAGATATGCGTGGTTGCCATTGCCCGGAGATCAGCGGGAGAGCGGCCGAAATACCAAGTGCCAGTTCCGGCGACAACGAAGCTTGAGTGTCAATAAACACGTTTACTGCCGATACAGCATCACTAAGCTGCATTAATAATTCTATTCAATTAACAATCTCTTCGCATTCGGCACCATTTGTTAACGCAATAAATTTGTGTTTGCCAAGATTACCTTGCCTGTGGTTCGAAGTCAGATATCAGTGGTCCTAAATCTTCATGTTGTGCAAAATAAACAAGGTCAGAAACTAAATAACGAAACACCATTTATCGTCACCTTTTGCATCGGAATTCCATGTCAGTCCCGGCTGGCTCACAGCAGCCAAAATACAGGGAAACACTCTCCAGAGAGTCTCATGAAAAAGAGTGGGGTGGTCTGCAGCAGCCGTGGCGAAACCTAGCTTAAGTTATTTCCCGCAGCAACCATACAGTCCAATTCCCACTCCTCACCAACACTCCTGTTTCAATCTTAATGGTTATCTAACGTGTTAAAATCCCCTCCTAAGACCACCTCATAATTAATGTGCCAAAAATGGGTATAAATAACTACTAGTTTCGTTATAAACTGTTCGGGCTGAATCAGTATTAAATAACGATGTCCAGGTATTGCCAGTGGGTGGCCCAGACTGTTACATTTAGCACTCGCATTCAAGAGGTGCCGGTTTTAAAGTCCTTGGGACTGCCATCTTAACCTTGAGGTATTTCATGGTTTCCCCTGGTCATTTAGTGAATGCCACGAATTTTACGCAACCCCATTTCAGTTCAAATCATTTTCATAGTTGCATGATAGAAAGCACCGGACGAGATGAGCAGTGCTGTGTGGCGTAGGGGGGATTTTCATTTTGGAGAAAGGTCTGGTCTTGGTCTTCTGTAGAATGTGCTTGGGACTCTCTGAAAAAGTTAGGTGCCCCGCCTAGTCCATTTATCGCTGCCCCTGGATCTGCTCATATGATTTTTTCCATATCTTATTCTTTTCTCCCCGAAGCGTTCCTTTGAGAGGCAGGTACAAAAGTCGAAACATCTTCCTTCCTCCAATAATATCCTATACTGCCCTATCATATGTCCAAGTATTGACTGAACTTTAGAACGAGTTTATGGGATCAAGTTTCACGATGCAAATTAACTTCGAATGCATTAAAAACCGTGATCACATTTTTCTTAAAATTAACTGAAATTATTTTGCGTGTTTTGCAACCTATAAATATCTTTGTATTGAGTGTAGGGAAGGAAGTTTGCCAAGAACGACTATCCGACAATTTTTTAATTCCATTTACAGACAATGGTTTAAAAAGAGTGGATGATTTGGAAACTCTTAGACTACTATGCAATTACGGTTACTGCATTAAATCATACTATTACATAAACTGAACCACGTTGCAGAAATTGTGCCTCAGAGCTAATTAGAGAAAGAGAATTAATTGTACTGAAAAAAATAGTAAACTCAACAAAAGTGATAATAATCAGCTGAAAAAGAACATTCAGATAGTTAAGGATTTTACTTAGAACTTAAACTAAATGGCACAGAAGGATAGAATAAACAAATGGCTTGTAATATCCAAGGGGAAATCTGCTTTAGGTGCATTCTATTATTCCGCGCTGTGGAGAGGGTACCAAACCCTTGCTTACTTGTTGACTTTGTTGACAGTCGCAGTCATAGCGCAGATGTTCCCGCGTGTACGTTGTGCTGTTCGTTTCTTAATTCGACAGTATAAATACAGTGTATTTTGCCTCGTGTGTTTACAACGGCACAACATGTATGTATTTATGTACGATTCTTGTATGTGGTTTCCACAAGACAGAGTTATTAGTAGGGATTTGTGGTCCCCTCGGTCCCACAATTTAATAACCTGCCATTATTGTCTCTGAGGTAAATCAGGAAATGTCATATACAAGACGAACGAGACACCATACAAGAACTCAAAGATAATATTCGTCAGGAAATTCTCAAGATGAACTATAGTAAGTGATGAAAATTTTCCTAAAGAGATGCCAAAAATGTGTGGAGAATGAAAGCGGGCAGTTCAAGCCTCTTTTAATAATTTGGTAAGTAACGAGTCTCTTAAATTGGTTTGCGTATCGTCATATGGTTGGTTTGGTTTATTGTTTAATCCTCCCGCTAATCACCGAGAGCATGCTGGCGGGCTAACCCGCTAACGAGCGGCGCGCTTGCTCCGGGAAAGCAAAACTTACCACATGGTATTAGGTATAATATAACACCAATGTTGGGCACTAACAAATTATAATTTTAAGATGCATTAATTCTAGAGTCATGTGTCAATACTAGTTCGTATATAATAACAGAAATTACAGTTCACCCAAAATATATTAACTCATCCAGTAAACCAACCTTAGCAACACAAGTATGAGAGTTCGTGTTAATAATTGTGAAAACAATATAGTAAATTGTTCAGCCCTAATAGGGTAAATTGTGCTGGGGATGGTAAATTAAGCTAAATTACTGTAGAAAACTCTATTGACTGTTAGTGAAAAGAGGAAGAAAGACTGTCTACTGGAACATTACAAATGATGTTCTGTAACGGGTGATAAATTGGAAAAACTCCGCCTGAGCTGCCAAGTCAATTGAGCAAAATAAACTAGGATAATAGACAGAAGAAACCCAAGATTACAACACTGGAGCATGGTCCATAGGATGAAGAACAGGCATTGGTGGATAGCTGTACTTTCGAGGAGGCCTGTGTGATGTGTAAAGATATGTATCAAACACTCCCAGAAATATACAGCTATATGTACAGTAAATCTAAGCTTAAAGAAACAAAACGTATCAAATCTGGATTTATAGCAGATTACACTGTTTCTTTTTAATGTTACGAGAAATAAGGATGAATACTCCAAAGTGCACGGTTAAACATATAACTCAGTTCTAGAATCACCAATGGTGTATATATAAAAGTTTGTGATTAATATAGAAAGTTTGACTCACGAATAACAAAAATGTATTACGCAAATATTATTTACTGACATAAGAAGGTCAAATTCATGTTAAACCTATCGCAAAAAATATTTTCATCAAGAGAAATATAGCGTGTTTGCAAAGTATTTTCAACATCATCAGCTCTAAATTTCAAAGCAGCAAGGTATTGTAGTTGTGAATTTTGGGTTAAAAACCCCTCAAAGTTTTCTTTCGTTAGATGTCAAGTATGCTGAACAAATGAGGCCACAATTCCAGAAAATCGCCACTTCACAGGAGAACCTGAGTTTATGTAGACAAGATCAAAACATAGGTCATTATTTACACAAACTGCTAACGATGCACAATTTAAAAATATTGAAAACATTGAACATTAACAATTAACAAGGGAACCGCTTCGGTTGGATAAGGGAGATCTCATGAGCGGGAGATCTGGAATTTGATTTCTGCCTGGACTTTGCTCGCTAACTGAGGTTTTACCAGGATTTCCTCAGTCCTCATAAATGGCAAATGCCGAGAAGATACTCTAAATGCCTGGAAGCTTCCTTACTTAAAAAATCCCTCTTTAAGTTATGAATTCATCTAATGCATCAACAGTACCCATCACCTGTAATACCTCAGCAGTAAAAACGGATGTTAAACACTATTTAAAATAGGACACTTGGAGAATTAACAAAAGCCTTCCTAAATTTAACTGTAGTTGTTATTTTGCCATCAAATAATACATAACGTACCCTTTTGCGGCTGATTTCAACGCAATTTCGTCTGCCACCAACAACGGGGATGGGCACTGCCGGCCACTAGAACTTCACACACTGGAGGTACATTACCGGTCACACCATCTGCTAGAATAAGATGAGAAGCAGGGAACAGAAATTTTAATGGGGCAGTAGCTATGCAATACAGTCTGCCACAGGGGAGGTGACGCAATTTGATTTATTTATTCTTTTTCATCTTCACTTTTAGCTTAATGAATATTATATACTCCTCCTAAGTGAAATTGAATGTTGTCTTTGTAATTTCATTTAAATTGTAGTATTTTTCTTCCATAATATTTTCAAGAATGGTTGAAAACTGTGGACTATCACCATCTGCGGGCATATTATTTGCAAACTTATCGTTTTAAACACATTTTTATTTTAAACAGGTTATGTATTCCTGTGTCTACATATTCAAGGCATTAATATAAGCATGGTTACGAGCCGTCTAGGTGTTTTTTCAATAATAAATAAGTTACCATTAATATTGAGGTAAAATAATTATTACTATTAAGTTTAGGCCATCTTAACCCAGTGTCTAAAAAGTTTGATTGGAATCTGTCTGGTACGACCGAAATAATTTCCTTGTAACTTTAAAATGTTAAACGAATTTTAATCCTTTTCTCCCCAATAGCTGCTGTTAATTCAGCCCTGCTTTTTTATCTTTACAAGGGGCTATACAATACTGCTATTAAGTAAATTATCAGTGTGTTATATAATAAATGTATTAATAGTGTTGTGATCATAATAATAACTCAGAAAGGCAACATACATTTTGTCTAAGGAAATTACACCCTTAAGACTTTCCATTTCTTCTTACAGAAAGAGAGAATATAGGTCAGCTTTACGAGGGGTTCCTTCCAGAGCTGCAACACAAAACTCTGCCTCCAGGAGGTCGTAAGAAGGGTGGAAATGATTAGGATTTTCGCTCTTCCCCCATACTTTCGTCCCCTTTCCTCTCCATTCAACAGTAAATTTAAAACCTAGTGACTTGATCAAGATTGCCATACCCATTAATCTTAGTTGCAAGGTTGTAAGGCATCTTCCCTCCAACAACCCGCAGTAGTTACAATACTGTCTCGGAGCTGCACAGAACGAACGGTATATAAGCTCAGTTCGCTTGGCTACCAGTGGTCGCTGAGAGTGTACTATCATGATTAAGGTTTTGCATTCGCTTAAGCTGTAGCGAAGAAGCATGGAAAGCACCCAGCTCCCAAGATTGCAACTAGTAGTTTTAAGGAGGCTGCATTTCGGTAAGGGAGGAAATGGAAGGAGAATACTAATGTAACTGATACAAAAGTATCTTCTTTCTCCTCCTGCTCCATTCGTTTTCTTCCTCGTTCCTTTGCTTTATGGGAGATATCTCTAGTGACAGAGACAGGGTTAACTTTTCGGTTTACGTCACCAAAAGGAAGAGGAAACAGAAAAGAGAAGTTGGCTTCAACTAGAATTAATGGAATTGATTTTTAGATGCTAGCTTTATTTATTACTCAGCGATGGATTCCTATTAACCGTTTCAGTGCCCAAAAGTTTTACGCATAAGAGTTGAGCAGAAAGGTAATGGGATGGGACAAAATTCATTGGTAAGAGCTGGACTGCGAAGGGATAAAATGGCACGCATATTGTATCTCGTTGAATGAAAGAACACAAAATAAAAAGTATGGGCACCTTAAAGATGGAGGATAGCAAAGGAATTGCTGAATATGGTGTAGATAGAAGGATTAAGATGAAGACAACATGCATACTAAGTTGTCCGGATAAAATAATGATTTTTAGCCGCTTTGTTAGCCATGGTCTCGTTCACTGCAGCGATTGGAGCACCTGGACCGCTTTGCTTTGTTGTTGAAACACAACCCTCCTTAAACTCTTTGAACTACCGAAGTTCGGTTGATTGTGGCAGAATATTTCCGCCATATGATATCGCATAAACTTCCATACTGGGTTTCTGCAGACGGAAGCAAAATTTATGAAGAGCATATTACCCGTTACGACGACTATATTTTACGCAACCGACTGGTAAACACTCGTTCTTTGCTGCAATCCTGTACTAAGACACATGCGTCTGCGCGTTTCCATTTTTTTCCACCAATGACGTGAGATCTGTTCTCATGAAAAATTGATTCACTGCCATATCTCACTCTTTATTGACTAGTGCTTGTGAGATTAATTTATTTTTAATCGCTAATTACGCCTTTGTAAGAAACATAATACACAGTTTATGATATAATACTTCAAATACTTATAAATCATTGTAGATACATGGGTGGATAGACAGACAGACAGGCCGGCAAGCAGGCAGGCAGGCAGGCAGGCAGGCAGGCAGGCAGGCAGGCAGCCAGCCAGCCAGCCAGCCAGCCAGCCAGCCAGACAGACAGACAGACAGACAGACAGACAGACAGACAGACAGACAGACAGATAGACAGATAGACAGATAGACAGATAGATAGATAGATAGATAGATAGATAGATAGATAGATAGATAGATAGATAGATAGATAGATAGATAGATAGATAGATAGATAGATAGATAGATAGATAGATAGATAGATAGATAGATAGATAGATAGATAGATTTGCACCTTGATACTGGCATCATTATGATAACATTGCCAACTTGTTAAATGTTTCATTGTACAATTACTAAGACCTATTACATATTTTCAAAATAAGTCTAATTTAGGCCGAGTTGGTAAGAGTGAAGGCAAAGCCACTTTTTCGCAAATATAACGTAAAAGGATTCACATTGTGTGTAAACGAATGTTTTACCGAGCGGGCTCAAGAGGTAACATCTGGGAATCCGCATTTGGTAGGTTTCGGGTTCAAACCCTTGGAGAAGGCCACCCTGACCATGGTTTCCCTTGATCGCTGTTGGGATGGATCGTTACTTTCCATGGATTTTCCGCTCTCCCATTTGATATCGTTTCATTCCGTTGCTTCCGTTATAAGACTTAAAGTGCCAGGCTGGTGCGGTATGACGGAGGCTTGCACTGTTTAAAGCTTTCTGCCCAGTGATCCTTCTGAAGCATTAAAAGGAACAGAATAAAAACTCCAAAAACAAGTATTGGAAATCACATTTGTAATAAATGTGATTTCCAACATCGACATTTTGTAATAAATGTCGATCAGAATACAGCAAAGCGACTAATATTTATTTAAAAAACGAAAAAGGAACTGGATTAATGACCACTAGTTTCAAAATAAATCCAGTTTGTTTCTCTTACACTAGAGGAATATACATTGCTATAATGTTTTATCTAGCCATTTTTAACCATTATTTCTTTCTTGTTTAATTATATAATACATCATTGATGTCAAAATGCTATAGCTACGGCCTTCTGCGTAGTTATAAAACTGATATACACTGCAACAAACATTATGCTCTTCCGCGTTTATGCTGTGTTGGAACGGTGGGGAAGAGGAAGAGAAAAGGAGCTATAGCTGGACATGGACAGTGGAGTGTGCTACCATCATAGTATAACAATTACATAAACAATATAAAGTATTATTGGTTTAAGTCTGTTATAGCTAGCTGTCTGTTGATAATTTTTTGAATAATGGCCTAAACAACAGGCTAAACTGGATTGATATTTACAAAGGATGAGATGTTTGCGCTGTGGTTAACAACCAAGTGCATTTGATGACATCGCATTACGGGTAATAACAATGCGGAAGTTGGTTGGCTTACAGCAAAACATCATGTGACGTCATTACTCTCGCAACTTACATCCACTATTCCCTCCATCTCACCTGGCCAAAACAGACGATAGGTAAAAAAGCAGGTCGAATCATAAAAATCATAGCCAAATGCATGTACAAACCTAGCCAATAAACCAAGAGGTTCCAAGAAAAATATTTAATTTTTTGTATTTCATTAACACTAGAACCCCGAACTTCAAGTACGCACATTAGCGGTCAAAGCTACTATTTCCTTATGCATATTTGATCATTTTTCTCTCTGAAAACTATAATTTTTTTTCTTATCGCCTTCTCGTCTACTGTGATGGTACAGAGGAAACGATTTTGCTTGTAAATTGCAAGCCTGGTACCAATCCAGTTTGCATTTAGCTTGAGGGGTGAATTTGTTTATACTTGGTGTCTGCTCAGTATCACATATTTAAGTTTTTTTTTTTTTTTCTGACTCAGGCCGATGAAATTTCTTATTTACCAGACGACTGTAATGATGTAGAGGGAACAATATGGCTTGTGATCTACGAACCAGGTTCGAATCAAGCTTGAATCGAACTTCTGGTTTCAGATATTTTAATGTTCAAGGTTTTTGCTCACATATTACTTATGTTTGGGTGCACCCAGCCTCATGAGGACAATTGGGAACCTGCCTGGTGGAGAGGTGGCGAGCTTCGACCTAGTAAGCCGCGATAAAGCGACCGGCGGGCTGGGGTGCGCTGATGACATGCCTTCCTGAAATACTGCACCCTACTAATGATATCATGGAGGTGATGGAGGTAGAGGACGCAGCGGTCGTCGTGGTAAGCCACAGGTTATAGTAGTAGTATCACGTATGTTTAGCGCTTTATGTCCCCATGCCCCTCTGCCTATACATTTAATTTATTGGTAATTTAATAATTTATTCACACATTTGTTCGTTCATTCTTTTGTTCATGTTTTATAGATCATCTCCGGCTAAGTGGTTTCACTAAAAAATAGGGAAATTTTTATTTTTTATTTCAAATATAAGCGCACGTTTTCTCGAAAATAAGAAATGGTTTATTATACGAATTGGATTTGCTCTATGCTATGCAGTAAAAAACTATTTGTACAAAATACAGAAAACTGTTCTATTGAAACATTCTCAGAGATATTGGTATGACACTTTTTGCACAGTTTTTGATTATATAATAACAACATACAAGTTTTTAAATGTCGAACAACCGTCTTTAGTTTTGTTTTTCTTACATAACCCTATTTAGCATGTTTCTCGTTTAGCGGCCTTTGATGTTGCTTCGTCCCTATAATCAGCCATGATGGTAATGCTGACAGTAGTCTATGAAAGCTACGTGAAAATGTAAAGGTAAGCTAAATTTTTAGACACGGATGCAAGAGCTGACAATGACTCACGTACCGCTATAATGAGCTTGTTTATTAGGCAGTGATCATTATTGTCAGATACAACTGCGTCAGAAACATGGGTAAGGAAGCGTTCAATTGCACGCCTCTGGGAACCGATGGTAAATTTGTTTTATTTGAAAAAGTTACGTCTGAAATGCAAAAGAAATATTGGTGAGCTAAAACTCATTGAAAGGTGTTAAATGTCACAAAACCATAAAAAAATATTTCCAAAACAGTGAAATATGAGCTAGTTTGAAAATCAAAAGCGGCAATTGACGGCAAATGGGCGTTCTAGTGTTAAGAGATTTGAAAAAGGATTAACTTCAATTACAGGATAAATTATACAGGTTCGCGGTAATACATTTTCAGAGAAGCTTCTTTTCCGGGTTTTAAAGGGAGTTCCTAACTTAAGTTTAAAATCATTTTGCGTACTCTGATGCTGTGCACACTGAATAAAAGGTTTGCAGGAGAAATAATCATTACTGAATATACAAGCCCAAAGAAACATGTAGATGCAAGAATGCAATATTGTAAAGTATCACGAAGTTACTTCTAACCGCTTCACCACCCTTTCCTCTACAGCCCCAGAGGCTGAAACGGTCCCTCCCTATAATCCAATGCCAAGATGAAAGATAGAAGCTGTTTTCATTAAAAGATTGGACAACCCGAAGGAAGGGCGTGGTAAAGGAAGGAGAATGTACAAGAACAGACAGGAATCCCTATTACGAGCTCTTGCCTGTTTCACCAAGAACGAGGAAAAAGATTACATGAAAGTTTTGAAACAAGATGTTGTATGAGTAGGGAGTGAGTAGATACACAAACCCTTGTGATGCATGTCGTGCAGCTCTTATGCCATTAGATCTCTGTTTTATGTGCATTTTTCCTTGCAGTTTACAGTTCATTCTTAATCTAGATTTAGAGTGTATTTTTATTTTTAATCTTCCTTATGTATTTATTTATTAGTCTGAGGTACAAGAAGTATCAAATAGACTTTTATTAGGAGCCAAATCTAAGGATGAATTCATATTTAGCTTTTGCCTATACCGTACCTTTAGTGTAATTGTACAGTACTCTGGCGACATTATTGTAAACTAAACACGAGGCTGTGAAAGCACAGAATCGAGGTTGCAGTGCTTTTGTTCGACCGTTGCGTATGTATGTAGGAGTGAAAACCCACGCTAGAGCTGAAGAATCCCAACTGCCCGAACCTTTAAATCATCGTATATGAGGAGAGGTTTTTAAGAATAAATAAATAGCCGAGGCAAACTTAAGTGTAGCCATTAAGGAAGCTGGGTTCAAAGTTACAAAATTAGACGCGACGGTACGGTACGGTTCGCCAGACTTGAACGTCCCAACAATATAGATTCAAGCTATTTATAAATAGGCAGTTTTGAGCCCCTAGCTTCATTCCTCTTTCAACTGTCGCTCTGAAGTCGGCACTCAGTGTGCAGTCTGCACTCTGCGAAGTCAGCACGCTGCATCACTCAGTTTATTTAATTTGTTCAGTGTAGTTCTGTTTTGTACATTCATCATTTCGGTCTATGAACATGCATCACTCACACGACAAACGGCACAACACTTAGGCACTTCGAAGTGATTTATTCAATAAATCATAATCTCAACGTACTACCCGACGTGTATTTATTTGCATCTGCAACACCTCTTCCTGATCCATTGTCAATAAAACGTACAAACTACTAAGGAACTTCGACAATCGAAGCAACATACCACGACGAGAATCTACGCTGTGAGGCCACCTACTGCTGGCCCAACTGACGTCGGTCCCTCTCATAACTCATCACCAGTTTGGGAAATTATCAAAACCAACACATTCATCCTATTAAAACCGCCCCATATTTGACTCATCAACGTGGGGGCAACTTCGCCCCTACACCCTGTGATGGTATTAACTACGACGTGTGTAGGTAGGTGGCGTCGACATTCACTACTGCCAACACGTTGGGCGTGTATAACTGACCTCGCTGTGGACATTTGTTGCCGTAGACGTGACTAACACCACTTAAGCTCGACTAGTTCAGGGTTTGTTAATGTACCTGCATTTTTCAGATTGTTGCTTTTGGGGTGAAAGGATTGTGACCATAACAAAACAAAACACATGAATAGAACAAAATTATATGGATAGAAATCTACGGCATTTATTAATGTTTTGTTATCCACACAACAATACACTTTTCTGATTACGATATGTTCTGAGAATATTATTAGATACAGACTGAATACCAGACAGACGTGTTATAATTTATATTTCTCTCCCGGAAACTGTGCTTTTTTGTCCTATTGTAACTAGTATGCTATTTTCCTATATGGATATTAATTCAAACTCGTAACTCCTACCATTCACCACAAATAATAATTTTGTAATTTATTCCAAGAAATATTAATCGCCACTAACCTTTACGTAATGTTACAACACTGCTTCTTTATGCGGAGTAAAAATCACAATTTCTGCTAATGGAATTTAAAACACGACTTCTCTCGATGGAATCCAACGAGTAACTAGCTTTCTCAGATATAAACTTATTACAATAAGATTGTAATAATACTTTACATTACAATGCATTATATTTTAAAATTTACGTATACTAAGCGAATGAAATTCGTTAATTTCTATTCAGTCACGATAAAGATGTCGTCTCGTGTTTCATTCTTGCTTGGTACACATTATTGATGTTGTTACGCTTGCCATTGGTTGATTCACTTAGTATTACACTTTTCTTATTTGTAATTTTAAGCTTTTCATATTCTTGACTATATATGTGTTCCTTTGAATCGTACATTATAAATATTGTCATAAAGGCAAACAAACAAACATTGAGACATATATTGCAATAACCCTTATCTGAAACATGAAATCTATATAAATGAGCTTACTAGGTTTATACGATTTAAAACATATTGCCAACGAATATTTGTTATTTGAATTGAAAATTAAAGCCATCACCAAACATTAAAACACGTGCAAATGAACTTATAAAATTTATGTGATTAAAAACATATTATCAATGAATGTTTGGAGCTTTAAATCGAATATTATAGCCTTTACATTACGAAATAACATACATAAATGAACTTCTTAAATTAACATAACTAAATAGCTATTACCATTAAATGTTTTTCACTTTATATTGAGCATTATAGACTTTACTTTACAAGTGAAAATGAACTTATTAAAATAACATTGTTAAGCAACTGCTACTAAAGAGTGTTTAGGGCCTTAAATTGGATATTTTCCTTTTCAACCACTTACCAGTTCAGTATCTTTGATGAAAATTAACTGCATGTTTCATTGAGATTAGATGAAACCTTTTGTTTGAATAAGAAAAAAACAGAACACAACCAAACAGCAATCTCTTGATCATATAAGCGCCACTTCATTGTGTTATGATTTCTTAAAGAAATAAATAAAGATAAATAACGTTGTTTCAATCCTATTTCACCATCAAAAGTAAGAAACACGTGGAGAAAGTGAAGCTATTAGAATATATAATACATGGGAATTAAAACACTCTATCCACGTCAATGTTAAATTCGCAAATTCTTACCCCTTATCTCAGAGATTATTAAAAAGAGTCAGGAATTTGGATGATATATTTATAAACACTTTTTCATGTGATTGATGAAAACAGAAGTTAAATAGAACAGTAATAAAGTTACAAAAATTTAAATATGATGCACGTTTTACTTAAAAAATTAACATTTTTATTTTCAATTTTTTTCATCAAATTAGTTAAAAATGGTTGATAAAATTTCAATATTTTATACTTATGAAATCTAAAACATGGAGGATCAGGGTTACATTCCAAGTAGATGAATATTTCTACATATCTTCCTCTTGATTTTGAAGTCTTCTTCCTTTTGTTTGTTTATTTATCGAACAATAACAGAAGATGTATTTAGAGCAAATATTAAAGAAATTATTCATTTTAATTCAGTGAATGATCCAATACGTCGTAAAAACCACCGTGAGAAATTGGATAGCCTAAAGACGGATTCGTGGGAGGGCGGTCTTGGGTTCGATTCCTGCCAGGACCTTCCTCCCTTACTGATTGTTCTTTTTTTTCAGGTTTTCCTCAGTGATAAATGACAAATGCTTACTTATTTCCCAATATATCATTTCACTTCATGTATCATCAGTGTACATATCCTGTGATACCTCAGTAGTAAGTGTTAAACACTGTTAAAATAATAAGATGGAATATCAATATATTGAAATGATATTGAAAAGTTTCCTAAGCCAGCTGCATACAAATATCATAAATTAATTTTACATGACCATAAATCTGCCTTTACAGTCACAGCATGAAACGAAATTCCCAAATATTCTGAGATATACTCGTACGAATTAATTTTATTATCTCGTCTCCCCAACCAAAATTTCAGCTTTAGCAAAATAGCAAAATTATTTTTAGAAAAGTTATATTGGTGTTAAGCAGTTTTCAGTTGTTTTCTCTGGTGCTGCGACTTATGTATCGAATGGTCTAAATCGGTGACTTCAGTGGCTAAAAGAAATAGATGAGGAAGAAGAAAACGGAGTAGCGAGAGTGAAGAAGAAAAAATTGTCCTGAATGTGTTCCTAGAGTGCCTGTGTAAGTCATTTTTCTACAAGTAAAGCATTTATTGTTGTTCATTGCTTTTGTTAAATAATACAAGAGTATTCTCATTGCAACACATTACACATAATTTTTTTTTTAATTGTCCATCTCAACATAGCAGCGGTTTAGTTGATTTTAATATTTACATTTTAACGTGAGCTCTTAATGATTTAAGTGATTTGTTGTAATTTAAAATTATAACCAAATAAGGTATTCTTCTAACCAGTCAGAGTGTATACATTCCCATATTAAGAATGGGTTCCCTTTTAATTGTAAGTCGGTCCTGGTGGTGTAGTGGTTACCATACTTGTCTTCTAAACCCAAGATCGCGGGTTCGAACCGGGCCAGGATCGACGGATTTTTCGGGCGTAAAAGTCCTTGCTTCGGAAGGGAAGTAAAGCCGTGGGTCCCGTGTCGTACATTTACAGCACGAAAAAGAACCTCAAGCCTGAAAGAAGAGGCCTCTGAGCAAAATTTGCCGGCCGTTTCACGCCCTGAATTGAATGGGACGCTGATGACCTGAGATATTAAAGAGTCCATAAATAAACCAAAACAACAACATTTTTATTTCTAATATTGCGTTTTCTGTTATTAATGTACATGAATTATATAATTCGCTTATTAAATAATCATTGTTGTTGACGAAATAGCTGACATTGCCAAGTATTTAACAAAACAATAATACTTAATCACGATGGCTGCCACTATGTGTGCGACAACTGCAGGTTAAATAACAAATGTAGTGGGAAGACACAATTACAGCCAGTGCTAGAAGAACAGAAAAAGAACATATATTACAACATTTCAATGGAATAAAGAATGTACGTTGTAAATAAATCGATCTTTAAATGTAATTGTAAAATTGCAGTCATATTTTGTTAAGCCCACCTACATGTGTTTTATATTTTTTGCCGCCATGACCATCAATTTCTCCCTAGTTCTACCTCTATGCTTTATCCTCATGTCTTTTCGTGCTCCTCCTTTTCTTCAAGAAAAATTTTCATCCTCCGTTATCTTCAAGAACATCCTTCCCTGGCTTTACCAAGTTTCCTCATTCCAATGTCGAATTCCTCCTCGGTTCTTAACTTTAGTGATATTTATGGGCATACTACAGTGTTTTATTATTGCTTTGGATGCCCTGGTTAGGTGCCAGAAACGGAAGGCGTACCGGGGGAGGAGAAGGAAGGAAGGAATTCCACAAGATTAAACTAAAGACACAGCATCAGAAGAGAACAAGGAAAACGATACGTTGCTTAGGGTGTCTCTTTTTCCCAGTCTCAGTAGAAACTGTAACTCTATTGGGAGGGAAAGAACATGTTACATCAACTCAGTAACACACTTTTTTGGTTTAAGTAACACATATTGCTTACGTCAATTTGCCTTTAATAGCTCCTCCGAGCCTTCCATTTTGGCCACATGCTTTAAAAATAATATTAGGAGTATTCTGGAAGTTTTGCAGTAAAAAATAAGCTTGTACTGCCTACTGTCTCCAGAAAAATGTAATATTTACACAGCTTTAGCTATTGCTGAATGAAAAAAGTTTAAAATAATGATATATATATATATATATATATATATATATATATATATGTTTGTTTATGAAAAAAGTGTGTTGTATCAAGGCTATAATAATGCGTAAATAAACCAAAATGAAAACAAACGATAGTAAACCAGATGAAAATTATGTTAACAAAACCACAAAATGATACTAAAAAAATTAAATAATTTTAATTTCTTTAGTTTACGTTTTTTTCTCCTGAACAGTCATACACTCAAGATCACATTTTATGAATAGTCAATTACCTAAATATTCAAATTATAAATACAGAGGGTGCCAAAAAATGTATACACACTTCAAGCAAAGAAAAAACTGTGTTAACATAACAAAACTGAATTCACACAAACAGAAAATGATGAACACTAATCATCTTAGACTTTTGCAGTTACAACAGTTGCTCAAAATGCCCACCATCGGCGTCGATACACTTCTGAGTACGTTGAACTACTGATTGAGCAACGTTTGCGAAAGTGTCCTCAGAGATTGCAGCACATGCCGTTTCAATTTCTTCCCGAAGTGCTGCCAGTGTACCTGGTTTCCTATACAACATCCTTAAGAGTTCCCCATAAGTAGAAGTCCAACGGGGTTAGGTCCGGATATCGCAGTGGAAACTTCTTCATCCTATTGCCTTTGAACTTCAACAACATTCTCGTTTTTATACTACTTCAAATTTGCTTTCCGCTGTTCAAACGATAATCTTGACTCCATTGTGTTGTAGCAAGGCTATCATAATGTATGTGAATCACATCTGTTTACAGAACGTCATACGATAATCTTGGCTTCATTTGTTTATTGTTGATTTACCTGTCACGTAGCAACGCTGTCATAATGTATGCGAGTCACATCTGTTTACAGAACATCATACTACACATTACTGTTGTTTTTCGGCTCAACTTTGAAATTTATTAAATAGATATCTACTGTGAAAGTGTGTATACATGTTTTGGCACCTCGGCATATATAGAATATGAAACAAAATTTAAAAATAGAATGATGCATTTAATATTACTATCTATTAAAAATGGTCTCCTTGAAGTAGTATTCAATCCTTGATTCTATTAATAATATAGTCCAATGGTTAGAATTATTAAAAAAGTATTCTCTCAGCTAAAGATTCCTACAGGAATCGTTCCTTAGGTTTCATCTAACTAGCTACAGAGCACATTCCCTAATATTTTGAAAATGTAAATGTTTCACATTAGATAATACATTTTGAAATATTTATTAGGCATTTTAGGCAATGGGCCTACCACCTACACGTATGAGATCTGCAGGTGTTTAGCGTTAGGTCGAAAGGTTTATATGGTCCATTAAGATTCGGAACAGACCTTAGGCCTAATCCTTGTGTGTTAATGATAATGGTATTGATAATAGTGATGATCCGAAGGAAGCCATACTTAGGATTTTTATGCCCGAAGAAATCCATCATTCCTGGCCGAGATCGAACCCTCGATCTTGGGTTTACGAGGCAAGTATGGTTACCACTGAACCACCAAGACCGACAGTCACAATTTCAAAAATGCATGTGTTAAATGGAGTGTTAAAATACAGAGAACTTCTTTTGGTATATTAAAGAGGGAGGTAAATTATGTATGTTGATGAAAAATGCCTGTTGAGAACATATGGCATACAAGGGGGTTTTCTGCAGGGTTTCCCGGTGTTATTCGTATCTATTAATGATTTATCATATGTTATTAATAAAACTGTTATATACGATGGTGATGCAACATTTTATGTGAAAGTGATAATTTATACGTGTCTAATATCTTAGTGAATCTGTGCTATATCAGGATTCTAGTTTCTATTAAATGTTTGTCAGTTATAGGAATAAAGTGCAAACATACGGTAGAAAAACGAAAAAATTAATTATTTATTATACCGAATATTCAATTTGTAGTTTTTACACCGCATTTTCCGGTTATACCCAACTTGGCACAATGTGCATTGAAAGATTTTTTTTACAGCTGAATTATGAGAAAGAATGAAAGAAAGCTAAAAAAGTGACGAGTCTCGTTCTGAAATTCCCCATGAATCAGAGGATTGTTTGGAAGAATTTTCTGGTAATGAAGAAATGATTCCAGAATCTAGTGATGAGAAATACATAATCCCAGATACTCACTTTCTCTAGATTAGCTGCGCATCAGTGCCTGTGCGAATTAGTTGTTCTAATGTTTCTTTATTGATATCAAGTAGTTTAATTATTGGGATAGCTGTATTTGTTAAGATAAAAGTGTCAAATAAAGTGTTGGTTACTCTGTAGTAATATTCAAAGTAAAGTAAGATATATATATATTCAAAAATAAAAATTAATACAAATAAATAAATAAAAATAAAAGTATACCAGAAGAATAATTTTTATAAAGCTTAAAATACACATAAAATATTTTAAAATTCCATTAGGGATGACACAAATGGGTTTAGTCAATTTGTTTACCCGGTTACCAGCATTTTTTGGACCTGAGTTATCTCAATTTCATCATAAATTTACCTAATCTTTCCTTTCCTTTCTTGCCTGCCAGCAACACCCAGCATTACCATCTCTCTGTTCTACCCTGTAAAGTGCGGTAGATGTTTTTCCTCCCATTCTTCCGTACCGTTATATTCAGCCATAATATGATTCATGATTTCCCTTCCTCACAAATGGGACAAATTCTCCGCTCATATTAATCGGTGACCTTAATCATTCGCCATGCCCTAGTCTGAGTCAAGCAGGCCCCTATCTAGTCTCTATTTTGATGTATTGCTTCATCTCCCATTCCGATTTTAGTCCCTATTGTACTTCTAGCAAACGCATCTCTCAGTATTGCGAAATCGTCTCCTGCCTATCCATTTTCCTCAAGTATTTCCTAACCACCCTCCATGCGCTCTTTCTATTCCTCTTACCCGCCATCCAAATGGAGCCCAACTCTATTGTTTCTAGTCTCTTCCTTAATTTAGATGCCCAT
This sequence comes from Metallyticus violacea, assembly GCA_030762175.1. NCBI lineage: Eukaryota > Metazoa > Arthropoda > Insecta > Mantodea > Metallyticidae > Metallyticus > Metallyticus violacea. The sequence continues at coordinate 9,731,406 of CM060841.1, forward strand.
GTCATGTTCTCTCCCATCCTCAGCTGTTCTTGAAAGCGCAATGCCCTAATTAAAGTTTGGTTTCCGGTATTCACTACTTTGATTTTACACTCAATGGTCAAGCTGTAGCTAATTTCGCAGTTCATTGTGCCCCTCCCCAGTCACGAAATTCCTTTCAGAAAACATGTTCTCACTGAATTTAGGTCCGCAGTTTGGGTTACTCTGTATGTACACCGAACTGACTCAGGCGGTAGCTATTGGGATTCGCATTCGGGAGATCCAGGGTTCAAATCCCATGGAAACTGCAATTCTGATCTTGCTTCCCCCCTCTTGATTTCCCCTGGTCTGTTAGGAGAGTGGTGGGATGGATTTTATTTTCCAGGAATTTTCTGTTTTATTAATTTTATTTTGTTGGTTCTGTTATTGGACGAGGTTGGCTGACGCGGCGTGATGGTAGATTGCGCTTTGTAAACCTTTCTGCCTCGACGTCTGATATAGAAGAGGCCCATCTGTGGAGCTCGAACTCCTTGGGGGGGGGGGGCAAGATGCTGAACTAAAATACACACTTGAAACAGGACAGGAAATTGTCAGTGATAAGCTATATTTTAATTACATTTAACTTAATTTTTTCATTATACTTAACATATTGAATTAACTCGGGGTGTTCTATCTGGAATCACGTTAGGGATCTTTAAGTCAGCGCTGTTCCCGCCCTGACAGTCGTAGGCACAAATGACCTGCCGTGAGCAAGGCTTAAGCACTGAAGTGGCGTCCTCTGCCACGGTCAATCCCACCCAGTCTAAAACTCTGTATGCAGCCTCCCTTTTTTTTTTTTTTTTTTTTACCGTTAGTAATCTTTAAGTGCATCAATTATTTTCTTCTTTACGTTTCCTATTATTGGAAATTCAATTACTATAGGAAAAGAATATTGAACAGTATTTTTAATAAGGATGAATTTAAGAGTAATGGTAACGGTTTATTAAGTGCCACTGTTTCTGCTTATGATTAGAATTAGTCAATGCACTAAATTATAAAAGTTGGGAAACATTATTACATTAAATGTTACAATAATGCCGCTCTAATAATGCTCTTTGTTTCTGAAACCTGAGGTGTAACTTTAACAAGATATGACAGCAGGTAACTAAAATCGACTGGAATGCTAGTCCCCATTTTCTGGGCAACTGTAAAAATGAAATAACCAATTCATAAATAATTACACATATTTACACGTAATGCACTTGTATTTGAACTTAACTAACGGCAAGCTTCATTAATTAGCGATACTATGAGCTTAACAATTATTTACTATAAAAATTCCTAATGGTCCCATTTTGAATAATTAGCGTAAACTTTTAGGAACTCGTTTAATTTAGGGCAATTCATTATAAATGCTTGTTCAATCAACAGGGGATAGCAACGGTTTTATAACATGGTTGACATTGACATGAGGTTGACAAGCTGTGATCGCTGAAGAATGTTAATGGGAATGCAACAGTGCCTGTCAGCGCTGTGACGAAGCTAGAGGGCTGATGTTGAGATAGTACTACAGTTCCTGAATCGATGCGCTGGTGAAATTGTGGACAAACCCTGAGAAAGTAACTAATTCACAGATCCGACTATATTCAGTGTAAATTTAATTCGTATTAAAAGAGAAAATATCCATGAGGCATTACTTTCTGACTTTTCCTAATATAAAACTAAAGTAATAAATGATTAAAATATTGTGTTAGACTGTAGTGAAATAAATGCTGAGAGAGTTGGCTCAGGTGGTAAGATTTGGAAGGCCTCAAATTCAATTTTCTGCGGTCGACTCACCTGAATGAGATTTTCTTCTATCCATTTTCAGAAAGGGCAAACACAGGATAATATTTCTCTGCCTTCTATTTCATCATTAATCTTCATTTCATCTCTTCTGTGTTTATAATTCTTCGAGGCGACCCTGACAATGGACTGTCCACTAATTCAGGGAGTTCCTCAATGTTTATCTGTACCCTGTGTGTGTCCAGAGATAATTAGATGCCCGACAGATGACTGAACTAGGCATTGATTTTAAGCCCTACTATCGAACGACGATAAGCAATTAAAGCAGAAAAGAATACATTGCTTTCGTAAATTTTATAATATCTGAAAGTCTTCTTAGTAATTATTAGTAGTCATTAGTAGTCATTATTTTTAGTTTCTGCTGTAGTTTGACTCCATTGTCACCTAATTTAAAAATAAAATATTAAAGGATTAACAATTTTATCAGTATGAATGCACGGAAAACTAAAGTGGTACAGGCTACTAAAAACAGATGGAGCATTAGTTTCCATGACTCTTGCTGAGAGCTCAGAATAGATAAGATATTTTTAATTTCCAAGGACTTAGAGCTCCTTAGAAGTGCCCCTTTCAAAACAGATGCTGAAGAAGAAATCTTTTCGAAGCGCAAGCTACCATCACACCGCACCACACCCTTCGTATAGAAAATTTAACTATATAACTTTACCAATGGAAAATAATATGAAATGAGAGATTGGGAAATTCGTTGAATGTAAATATTCATCCCAGTATTCGCATAAGCGACTAGGTGAAACCATGAAAAAACCCAAGGTTGGTATAGACAGTCTCAAGGAATTTGATGCCAAAAGTAATTTCCTGGCGCTACTGCCTGAACCATTACTTAAAACTGTTTTTATAAATAGTCACCCCTTCTGCTATAATTCTGAGGTGATACAGCTTTTCCCGAAATATTATAATTTACATTTTTTCGAGTGGAAAAAACGCATATCTAAACCGATGAATACAGTAAGCGAAAGTAGCGCTAATGACAAACCGCAACTGGTAATGTTGTAAACCATAACACCACACAGAAAAAGTTTTAATTGTTCTGTTTACGCCAAGGCAAAGCACTTTGTAAATTATTCTTGATTTTACTGATCTGAATATATTTTACACCTTAACGATTCATTTCAATCCTTTTATTGAATTATAAATAAAAACAGAACTTCAGCGTTTTATAATTGTGCTTAATTTTATTATTGGCACGTCGTTTGGTACATTGATTACATATTTCATAAATCCAACCAGCTCTAAAAGTCATGCCGAATACAAGTACCACTCTACAGGTAGCACTTGTTTGTGCTCCTTCCAAAAGCAAACGAAAATTTGAAAATGAAAAGTTGTTGAAATTAAATATCTCTAGCGTTCATTCTAATCAATGACCTTTACATTTCTGGTAACTAAATTTAGCGGACAGTGCGTAACTAAACCAATACCTAAATCATTCTGTCAAAAACTGTTTATTGCAAATGGTACGTCAGTTATTAGTGTAATTAATGTTTTACATTTTAATAACGTCATGAATAAATGCAGGCTATTATTCTTTATAACTAAATATTCTGATAAATTAAACGTTATTTGAACAGGCAAAACAAAAGATATAATGGAGTCAATAATTTCTGGTTCGTTAGCTCATGTCCCTGTGGAAGGTATTTATTAATTTTAAAAAATAAAATGAGATATGTTCAAACAACGCTAGCAATTAGCGACTATGCTCGTTTATCCATTAGAAGTAAATTGTGCATAGTACAAACGCAACGTGTTCGGTATCCACCTCCCATATTCGGATGAATTTGGATGATTTCCTGAAATTCGAACTCGGTAACATCTCTTAATTATAGGAGCCGTACAATAGTTCATACTTCTGGTTACGATCTACAAAATATTTTTACATTTTCTATTCAACTGAAAATTCAATTTTGTTGCGGAAACCTAACTTGAAATATATTAAATTTGGTAACCATTTTCTAGGTATGATAAGACAAAAACTATATTTCACTTTTCAATATAGTTATCTTTTATTGCAATACACTTCTCACATCTTTGAATTAACATTTCAATCCCTATTCCCCCAAAACAATAAGAAGTCTTGTCTGCAAAATGGGCATAAATAGCATCCATCACTTCATCGTCACACTTAAATTTCCTTCTTCGAAGATCCTTCTTCAGTTTTGAGAAGAGGAAATAGTCACTGGGAGCTAAATCTGGGCTGTAGGGTGGATGGTCAATCTCCATGAAGTCACATTTCTTCACAGTTTCCTTAGCAACAAGAGATGTGTGCACAGGCACATTGTCGTGAAGAAGGTGCACACCACCACTCAGCTTTCTTCGCCTTTTCTCTTTGATGGAAGCACGTAGTCTGTGCAGTAGGCCAGCATAGTATTCCCCATTTATGTTCCTCCCCTTGAAGTCAATGAAGAGTATTACTTCACTGTTCCAAAAGATTGTGGCTATGATCTTCTTGGTTGACTGAGTGACCTTAGCGTTTAGAGGCGGTGCTTCGCCAGATTTATGCCACTCCATTGATTCTCTTTTGGACAAGGGGTCATAGTAGAGGACCATAGTTTCATCTCCTGTAACAATGGTTTGCAGAACTTCTCTATCGTTTCCACGGTAGAGCTCTAAAAATGCCTGACAACAGATGACTCGTTGTAGCTTTTGGACTGAGGAAAGAAGTCTAGGCACCCATCTTGCACTAACCTTATTCATGTTTAAATGTTCATGAATAATTCGGATGACTGTAGTTTTAGAAAGGCTCAGACTTACTTCTATTTCTGTAACTTTGAGCCGCCGGTCTTCCATAATTTCTCCTTCCACAAGAGCGATGTTTTCAGGAGTGAGCACCTCCAAGGGCCGACCGGCATGCCCTTCGTCTTCAATGCTTTCTCGACCCATTCGAAAAAGTTTGGCCCATTCTTTTATAGTAGCATATGAGCGGGATACTTCCCCATATACACCGTCCAATCGCTGTTTAATTTCATTTGGAGTAAGTCGTTCTTTTGTGAAGAACTTAATAACAGCTAGGTACTATATTTTGAACATGTCACAATTTTCTACATATAACCTTCTTTATGCAACTATATCTGAACAATGAACATAGAGAAGCAGAAGTTACTGCTGCAATTATTTACTTAACAGATAAGGAATGACACCAGATAAGGGTTTTGTGAAAGCGATAATCCTTATTGGTGAGACCGGAAACTTATGGATCTACTCTCATTCGCAATAAACAGGAAGGTATTGTGTAGGCGACAGTTGTTTTTACTTGTATTTATGCTTTTCCGTCCCCTATGCTATAAGGTAGTCCAAAATATAAATAATATTGATTACCACACTAGAGGAATCGTCTTATTTATATGCACATAAATTTTGCATTACCGTTTACTATTGTAAATGATATAATGAATAAATGTGTTAATGAAAACACTAAGACTGAGGTGTATTACAACTTAAGTTGTGCATGTAAAACTTGATTCACACATTAATATGAACATATCTAACAAGTGAAATGGGTAAGCTCTTTAACTCAGCAACTGCGGGGCACGTTGATCGAGTCACTCGTAGGCAAGAAACTGAAGCTGACATTTTTGATAGTGTTACACCAAATGACTTTGTAGAGCATTACTCCATATGGAGTTGTATGGAAATATGCGGAATGACAAAAGTTGGTGGTACTAATTTTTTCCCGCTTTCCATTTGCATTCTAAAATGGATTTATGGGCCCTGACAAATGGTGTTGATGATAAACGATTTTTTTAGTAAATATAGTATGATTTTGATAGGCAGAATGTCTAGGATAAGAGATGGTAAGATAGAAACATGTGCAAGATAAATTTCAATGCTTGAATATAAAGAGTGTCCCAATTATCTTGCTCACACTAAATAAATGGATCACCCGGTATACTGTGTAACGTTCTCCAAAACTTCATTAGTTTAAATTATAAAACAGTTTGTTTAATTCATTCTTTATTTTGTTTTGCTATCGTTAACCTATAATATGCTGAATTTTAAAATTATAAATGCCAAATACCAAAATTTAAAGTTATAAGTGCTAAAATAAAAGTACTGACACTAAAAATTGTGAGATTTCAAATATCAAGTCATTGCATTTTGGTACCTCAGTCAACATTTACCAGCCCCAACAACCCCTTCAGTATACTTCTAAAAATAGAAAATTCAAGGTTAATAAATGTGGAATATTCCCTAAAGACAAGAAAAAAAAATCTCTGTTATTTACGTATATAAAATAGTATACCTAATATTTGATAAATGATATCCTTGAGAAATCAACTTCCCAATAATTACGAAGGTCATACTGAAAGTTGTAGGCAACCCATTGTTAAAATTCAAATTCTAACAATGTAACAATAAGGACTACAGAATCGTAACCTACAGACTTTACACCACATGTTGGCACATTGTGACATCATTAGCTTCTATTGCGTAACCATAGGCAGTATTTCCAAAATGGTGGACATCAATGTTTCGTTTCGACAGCGTATTGTCATTGAATTCCTTGTTAAAGAGGGAAAAGCTGCTGCTGAAATTCACCTCAGACTTCAACGCGTCTATGGAGAAGTCTGCTGCGTGCTAGCAGAGTTAGAAGATGGGTGAAACATTTCAAAGATGGGAAAATGAATATCCAAGATGAGCCTCGTAGCGGTCGCCCGCGATCTGCCTCCACGGAATGCAACAAGGAAAGAGTTGATAAGCTCATTAGAGAAGACAGGCGTATCACTGTGGATGAAATCGATGCAAAACTTGCAGTAGCACAAAATGCAATGCAAGAAGTAATTAAAAACTTTGGTCGCCGAAAAGTTTGTACCCGTTGGGTCCCACGTTTATTGACCGAAGACCACAAACTTCAGAGAATAACCATCAGCCTAAACCATCTTCAGAGATTTCAAAACGAAGACGATGATTTTTTGACGTTATGACAGGCGGTGAAAGCTGGTTCCATTATCACGAACCTGAAACAAAACGTCAGAGTATGGAATGGCATCGAAGAAGAAAACGAAGACAGTGCGATCTGCTGGGAAGGCTATGGGTAGCGTCTTCTGGGATACACAGGGTGTCATTCTGGTTGATTTTCTTGAACCTGGACAAACCATAAATACTGTCCCCTATATTTAGACACTTTGGAAGCTCCATCGTGCATTGCTTGATAAACGCCCTGAAAGATCATCCTGCAATAGGATAATGCGCGTCCTCACAATGGAGAAGATCAGAACATTTGGGTGGGAAACTCTTGCACATCCTCCTTACAGTCCCGACTTGGCACCCTCCGACAATTATCTTTTTTGGTTCTGATAAGGAACTGATGCGAGGCTAACACTATGAGACGGGGGAGGATATTCGGAAAGCAGTGCATCACCGTCTTCGTGCAGCTGGAACGGAGTTCTATCGTAAGGGTGTTTCAAACTTGCAGAGCATTGGGGAAAATGAGTACAAAGAATAGGAGACTATGTTGAAAAATGAACTAAAATCTGTAGATTACGATTACGGTAAATATTAATAGGTTTAAAATTGATGTTCACCACTTTCAGTATGACTCTCGTAATTAAAAACATAACCTAAAAATAGACCTCACAATTTCGTTTCTAGTCTTATAAAATGAAACAGTTAATTGCCTAAAATCTAGAACTTGATCTTATGAAAGATATCTCTATAATTGAAAAAGATTGCCCAGAAGAGCAAGGCTCCAGCTTGACTAAAATTTCAGTGACACATTCTATATGCCCGGAGACAGCGTGAAACCAGACGTCGTCCAACTTTTCCACAATGAGTCTCCACCCATTTCTCCATTCACATCATTCATGCAAACAGTAGAAAAACAGTTACACACACACAAGAGTATCTTGCTCCGTCTTTCTCTCTCGTTCTTATCTTTGCTGGAGAACAGTTTCAATCAGATGAACGGTAACCTCTCCCACGTACGCAATGAGAAACACATTGCTCGTTTGATGTTACGCAGAAGAAGAGAACCTGAGAGTCCCACGAAAAGCGAGAATATCATGTGAATTTGTTAACTCTGCTTGCTTTCAATATGCATAGCTCTCACACAGCATCACTTCAGAAACCCAACTGCGCACTAAGTTTTTGCTATCAGAAAAAATACGAACTGTCAGGCTGGAAAACTTCTAGAGCCATATATTTTTTATTTTGAGAAACTTTCTTTCTTTTAGATGCCTCTCAAGTTTTCCCATTGCTAGAAATGAATAAGGGGGAACAACTATAAGGGAACATACCTTATATATTATTCTTTATAAAAACATAAATGAATGAATACATACATAGGTACATAATACCTTTATAACCTTTGCACGGGTCCGCCGGACCGTATGAGCCTTTCATAATACACAAAAGGTACATTATTTAAATATATATGTAAATACGTCATACCTCCATTGCTTAACGCAGATAAAGAAATAATGATAACAACAACCTTAATAATAATAATAATAATAATAATAATAATAATAATGAGTATTATTATCATCATCTTAATATACTCATACAGGATAAAGAACCCTTCCCCTTGTCAGTGGAATAAGTAAATATATATATATATATATATATATATATGGTGTTTACTTATATATATATAATTTTTTTAATTCAGTTTTGTCCCCCCCCCCGCCGCTCCCCCCGCTTTTCAGTATTTTCACACTTGCACTGTCAACGTTCGACATGAATTTGCCTATCTGCTCCTCATCTTTGCCTGCCAGCAGAGCCCTGTGACAGAGGAAGGCGGCAGGTACTTATTTAGTTTTCTCCACACCTCAGTGCTGCTACAGTGCGCTAGCATGTGCGACCATGATTCTTCCCCTGTCCATAAAGGGCAAATTCTCAATCCATTTTTACCTGGGAATCTGATCTGCCGCCATGACCCAAGCCTAAACCACGTGAGTCGCTGTTTAATGAGTCTGGCCCCTGTTTTGATGTACTGCTTCCATCTCCCACACAGATTTTCAACCCATTTGCACTTCTAATGAGATATTCTCTCCGCATTGCGCGATTGTAAGCTGCCTGTCTATATTCTTCAGGCGGTTCCTGACCTCCCTCCATATAGTTTTCCTGTTACCTTGGCCTACTGTCCAAGACAAAAACACACTCCTTCAATATTAAAAATACAAAAGAGAAAATTAGAACTGAATATAGCATATACCATGTGTCCCAGTCAGTCATCTGCCGGTTATGCGTGTTTCCAAATCAGTTGGTGTATTTATTTATTGTTTGAATATAACAGGCTTAACCCCGATCTTTTTCATTACCACATACAATCTCATACTATATTTTATAAAACTAACTTATATACAAAAAGATAAAAGGCCTATAAAAAGAAAACAAAAGAAACAAAAAGATGGTGGCATGGCAATTAATGGCAATGCAATTATTTATAATTTCAATACTTATGTTATTCTACAAAAATAATTATTTATTATTCTATTTCTAAACTGAGTTTCAGACATATTAAAAACATTTACATTAAAATAATAAAAGTTCATTAGATAAATACCTAATTCTATTTAATGGCGAGTGTTTATGAATTTCTGTATTTACTCTGGAGGTGAAAAAAAAAAACTCCTTAAATCTACTTATTCTATTTGGTGCATAAAAGAACATATTTGCAATATACTGATATCATCAATAGTAGAATGTAATATTGTATGCAAAAATATCAATCCCATAATATCACTTCTAAAATTAAAAGTTTTAAATTTAAATATTCTAATAGGGTTTCGTAATATATGAGCATAGGACAATATCCAATTCTTTTAAAATATTAGTTTTAACTAATATAAGTTTCTTTATAAAGTGTGTTTATTGTGTTGATTATAGCATTATCAACTTGTCTTATTAAAATCAGAAGCGATTTATTGTTAAAGCCGATCGATAAGTTCCCAAACGGCCCGAATGTTATGTTATCCCGAAGTCGATAGCCGACTCATTTCCTCGTTCTTTTGTGAAACTTAAGTGCCATTCCACACACTGTGTCTTATTCTCAAAATGTGCCCTTAATCTTTGCAAAGTATCGGTCGGTGTTACTCCCTCCCGCGACAAAAACTTAAGAATAAACACGTTGTGCAATCCATTGCTGCACATCTTGCTCGGACATGGTGCCGCTGACTAACGAAACGGCTGTGCGATGGGAACGACTCCTCCCTGTTCCTGAAAACCCACACGTTAGGTTTCAAAGCCATGTCTCGGGATAAAATAAAAATTCCGGTTTATATATATTCACCCCTCGCATTTATATTATTACATTATGATAAAACATGCATTTCATTTCTTGTTTCTACGTTCCAAAGCGTTGACTATACCTAGTAGATATATTTCAATAACTTGAGGCATAAAATTTATTACATTATGTTGAAAAAGTATTCAAAGCTCTTTGAACGTTTTCTAGGTGTTAAAATTACGAATAAACCCCAGAGCATCGCGGGTTTAGAAAGTAAATGCATTACAGTTTTTATGTACACTAAGTTTGTATTAAAATATTTTATTGTGAAGCGCTACGGCAGGGCTGCTGAAATGTCATGGTGCAATGTAACAGTTATTTCTATAGCTTCACTCCAGCTTTCTTTCGTTTTTTCAACTGTTTCTCACAACCGCGTAGCTAATGAAATTTCTAGAACAAGTACCCGTGCACGGCCCGCCACGTTTGTTGCACAACAAAATAATTAATGAGAATCGCGTTCCTCTGTTTTAATTAATGATGCACAAGCAAAGAGAAATGGGAGAAAAGCAGGGCGCAAAAGAAGCCCGCATTCCATGCATCGCACAATGCCCTGCTGAATGAATATTTTTCTTTTATTTATTGCAAACTCTGTTGTTTTTTGTTCTTGTTGTTACTCCTGTATTTCTCATACCGAGACACTAACAACAATGCTCATACTCTGGTTTTAAATTCAGTTTTATTTTTTATGTTCAGATATGAGGTGAGAGCATTTTTAAACGAGTTACTCTTAAAATTCTCTTTGCGGTTTCAAGATATGAAAGTCTATTGGCCTATTTCACTATTGCCTTCATTTTGTCTCATTGGCACTGTAACTATTTGTGCGTCGGTCGGTTTTTATTCTATATTCATTTGCTAATTAGAACACTATTTCTTCTATGAAACATTTGTTTACGACCATTTTTCAATGCCTTGTTGACGTTTTGAAATAATACTACTTAATCGTTATGGGTATTGATGCTCTCGGCCTTAAATTTTCTTATATAAATTTAAAAATAATAGACATACTGCAGTAAAATTTAACACAACATACCTTGGCGAATAGAAAGCATGTTTCCGGAAGTACATTGAGCTTGAAAATCGATTGTGGGGTTCCTTGTCTTCGGCAGTAGTGGGATACAAGATTCTTAACATCAATGACGCATTTGCATAATGAATATATGAGTGTAGGTCCATTAGTTTCCGGCCTAACCATTTTCTAGGTATGATAAAGACCAAAACTACAATAGCTACCTTTTATCGCAATACACTTCTCACATATTTTAATTAACATTTAAACCCCTCCCCCTCAAATATAGTCAGAAGTCTTGTCTGCAAAATGGGCATAAACAGCATCCATCACTGCTTCGTCACACTTAAATTTCCTTCCCCGAAGGTCCTTCTTGAGTAGAGAAGAGATAATAGTCACTGCGAGCTAGATCTGGGCTTTAGGGTGGATGGGCGATCTCCTTGAAGCCACACTTCTTCACAGCTTCGTTACCGTGAAGAAGAGGCGCACACCAGCTTTCCTCGCCTCTTCTCTTTGATGGAAGCACGTAGTCTGTGCAGTACGCCAGCATAGTACTCTCCATTTACTGTGATGTTCCTCTCCTTGAAGTCAATGAAGAGTATTCCTTCACAGTCCCAAAAGATTGTGGCCATGAGCTTCTTGATTGAGTGAATGACCTTGGCCTTTGGAGGCGGTGCTTCGCCAGATTTACGCCAGTCCATTGATTCTCTTTTGGACATGGGATCATGGTTTCATCTCCTGTAACAATGGTTTGCAGAACTTCCCTCTCGTTACCACGGCAGAGCTCCAAAAATACCTGATAACAGATGACTTGTTGCTACTTTTGGACTGAGGAAAGAAGTCTAGGCACCCATCTTGCACTAACCTTATTCATGTTTAAATATTCATGAATAATTATAAGAACTGTTGTTTTAGAAAGACCCAACATTGTTATTATTTCTGTAACTTTGAGCCGCCGGTCTTCCATAATTTCTCCTTCCACAAGAACGATGTTTTCAGGAGTGAGCACCTCCAAGGGCCGACCTGCACGTCCTTCGTCTTCAATGCTTTCTCAACCCATTCGAAAAAGTTTGGAAAATTATAGAACTACGCTCTTACAGTACGTATGAACTTACTGTTTGAACCGGTAAGTGGTTGAACAGCGCATGTACTAAAAAACTGAGTCAATAATGGAATGCCAAAGACAATTTACTGCACAATTTGGGATATAAAGCGAAGGAAATGGAAATCATTACAACACTTTTCACAAAGGAGGACATCCCAGAAGCACCGTTGTAAGAAGTAAAACCAGACCACAGGTATCTACAGATTTATTAGTTTATTGACTGACATTGGAATGACGCATTCCCCGTCATTTGTGCACTTCTTTAATCCTAACGTTATAGTTCCAGATCTATGTCTATAGTGAACTTAAGACTTGACTTCCAGCTTATCAACTACGTCTTGAGATGTAGTTTGTCTTTCCAGATTTTCAAAACCTAGTGAAATGAGTTGTGCAATCTCATCACACTAGTCACATAGACGGCATGTGGGATTTCCATGGTAGAGTACCATTGTCTTAGGTCAATAGGGTGTTTCGAATTTTATTTATTACTTTTTCGAAATTAAAAACATGTATTGCAGAAAATTGCCATTTCACCTGGTAATTAAACACAAAAGGAACCAAAGTTCCAGTATTATATTATTACAGCAACTAAAAACGTTCAGATTATAGGGATGCATATATATATATATATATATATATATATATATATATATATATACAAATGACTAATAAACATTATACTTGAATAATACGAAAAAGTTATACGAATATCATATATATTTCATGTGAATGAGTGCGTTCTTGTTAACGTTTTCTTTTGTTGTCAATATAATGCTACTACTACTATTACTACTACCACTACCACCACTACTTCTACTACTACTACTACTACTACTACTACTACTACTACTACTACTACTACTACTACCAGTACCACCACTACTAGTACTACTACTATTACTACTACTATTACTACTACTACTACTATTACTACTACTATTACTACTACTACTATTACTACTACTATTACTACTACTATTACTACCACTATTACTACTACTATTATTACTACTATTATTACTATTACTACTACTATTACTACTATTACTACTACTATTACTACTACTATTATTACTACTATTATTACTATTACTACTACTACTACTATTACTACTATTACTACTATTACTATTACTACTACTATTACTACTACTATTACTACTATTACTACTACTACTACTACTACTACTACTATTACTATTACTACTACTATTACTACTACTATTACTACCACTATTACTACTACTATTATTACTACTATTATTACTATTACTACTACTACTACTATTACTACTATTACTACTATTACTATTACTACTACTATTACTACTACTATTATTACTACTACTATTACTACTATTACTACTACTATTACTACTACTATTACTACTACTATTATTACTACTACTATTACTATTACTACTACTATTACTACTACTACTATTACTATTACTACTATTACTACTACTACTATTACTACTACTATTACTACTACTGCTATTACTACTATTACTACTATTACTACTACTATTACTATTATTACTACTACTATTACTACTACTATTACTACTACTATTACTACTATTATTACTACTATTACTACTATTACTATTACTACTATTATTACTACTATTATTACTACTACTATTACTACTATTATTACTACTATTACCACTACTATTACTATTACTACTATTACCACTATTACTACTACTATTACTACTATTACTACTATTATTACTACTACTATTATTACTACTATTATTACTACTACTATTACTACTATTACTACTACTATTATTACTACTATTATTACTACTACTATTATTACTACTATTATTACTACTACTATTACTACTATTACTACTACTATTATTACTACTATTATTACTACTACTATTACTACTACCACTTCCTAACTGTGCAAGAAAGTTTATCAGGATGAGTAGGGGCGAGGGGGGTGAGTTCTAATGCCTGTCGCTAGGTCTCCTGCATTCCGTTCGTTTTGCAGGCACCCTAACATGAACTGAACAGTTTCAACTGAATTATTTTGTGCTTTAGTGCTCATTTTTATGAAGAAACGTACGTAAAAGTAAGAAAGAAGACACCAATAAAATTGGAGGATATTTTTGGAACCCCAAAAGAATTGTGTAATAGTAAGCACTCTTCCTACTTACCCAGATGTAATGAAGTATATCTCTTCACTACAATACAATTAAAGGGCGACAGAAATACAGAACGTGCGGTGTGAGCAATTGCAGAAAAAGTTGCAAATATGAAAGTGCATACGTGAGCACGCTTAGATCCCTGTAGTTTCCATGGCGACAGTTACAGGAATGGCTGTAAGTATTGTAATATTGAAACAATGAAAGCAGGAAAAAGCAGAAAATCCAATGAACCGAACTAGACTAGGTTAAGTGAGATATAAAAACGGAATGATTACTCCACATTACAACAAATACTGCATTTATTTTGTGAGCCGTTAAGGATGAAAATCAACAAAATATTTTAAAAAGGACAAAAAACTGTTGATTGATCAGGGGATAGGTTGAAAGCTTGTTTGATGGTTGAAAGTTTGGACAGTAGTAACAGCAAAAGCATTAAGGGAGGTGATTCAAGAATCGTAAAATGAAAGAGCCTCTCTCTACTCCTACAGAAGCCGCACAATAGGAGGGAACAACTCCTTCAGGTTTGAAATTTGAACCTGCACCAAGAGCTGATAAACGAAAATATATTACGCATGAGAATTCTTTCATAAGTTCCCGAAGTTACTGATAAAACAGAAAAGAGGTAGCAATTGCGTCGGCAGGTTTATAACATTCTTAAAAATGAGGAGAGTAAATTGATAGATAAGAATAAATTTCAACTTGAAGTGAAGAAAATCATATTGGTGTGTGTTGTACAGAGGAATTAGAGAAAATATTTTTTATTCATGATAAAAAGACTAAACATTGTTTTGACAAAAAAGAGGATAATAAATCACAGACGAACCAAAATAGAAGAGCACTGTTTTCTAGTTGAAAACCGAGACAATAAATATGTCGGTTGCGGTTCACTTTCTGAATCAGCCGCATCAAACAACATTGTTTCGTCAAGCGTTAAATCTCTGGAGAAGAACAACGCGGACTGTTTCCTGGGATGTGATGGTACTAGTACTAACGTCAATTCTAGAACAGGCGAGATAAAATTTCTACAGAATCGTGTTGGAAGAGCTATGCAATGATATAGTAGTAATGGACGTTTTATTGTAGCAGTATTACAATACATTCAAATAAATACAACTGTCACATGGTTACGGCCGAACATGCTAATGTCGTCCTTATAACAATCAAAATGATCATACATACGTACATTCATATATACAAATCTACATGCACACACACATACATACAAACACATCGAGATATTTAAGTTTTCTATTAATGATTTTATATACAAATACATAAACATGAATGGAACCCTTATCCTTGAGCCCCCCTTCCGTTTACTTACACTCCTTTCCAACCCGCCCCTCTCCACTATAATCATTAACCTTCTCTGTCAGGTATTCTGTAGAAATATTCCCAAATTGTGTATCTCGGATACACCAACACTTCCCGGCAAATGTTCAAACTTTTATTGGCAATTAAAAATTGCGGCGATAAATGCTCATTCTTAAAATCTCCGTTTCCATTCATTCTGTCAGAATATGCCCCCAGGGATCGCTTTCTCTGCACATGGGCAAATTCTTTCCTCGAAAGCATTAACTGTTTTGTTTCCTTTCCAAGTTCCTAATCTGAACCATGCGAGACAACTTCTTTCTTCTCTATCACAGACATCTAAATAATGTCCCCTTCCCCACATCGGATATATTTGAGCCTGCAGGTTAAGCGACACTTTTTCTGTATATTGAGGCTCAATATTTTGCCCCTCTATATCTCTCAAACGTCTGTTAACTATTTTCCAACTATTTCGTGTAATGTCCTCTCCCCTTAACAAAATATACCCCAATCCAATTTTGTCTAAGCCTTTCCTTATTTTTGATGCCCATCCCGTATCCAACCTTTCCCTTATTTGCTCCCTTAGATAAACTACTAGAAGAAGAGCTTGATCCTCCCTTATTATCTTTAACCAGTATTTCATTGTTCTTATGTTTAAATTCATGCTTTCGTTAGAAATACCAAAATCTTTAAGAACCCCACAATTTGCTGTACCCCTCTCTACTTGTAGCAACCGTTTTAGAATCTGTGTTTATATCTCTTGTAGTAAGTTCCTCGGTGTCTAACGGAGTTAGACCCGTTAAATTACTGCAAGACTGTGAAAGCCATTCTGTCGTCAAATACAAACGATCTTTGTTTGACATTGTGCCCGTGGATTTGGAAGGAATTACTTCACATCAAAAATGTCTGTTATAAACAGCGAGTGTGAGTAAACACTCGGTACTTCTAAAATTCGTTTTATAGCAAGTTTGTGCCAGACATTAATTTCATGCCTAAGGACTATGGGAACATGATTGACTGGAACACGTGTACTCATGAAGCCACTAGTGACAGTCCATACAAAAACAATGGACATTCAGGAAATTATGAAAATACAGAGAAATATATATATATATATATATATATATATATATATATTCCTAGTTCCTCTGGTCATATACAAGCTGTGGAAAGATTGGCAGGAGTGGTCACCCTGCTTCTATATGTGGAGGGAATGCTAGACAAGGTTCGTGCAAGAAAATGACTACTTGGTGTAGAAGAAAAGGGAGAACTTATCACCAAGAAAAAAAAAAATTAAAGTCACCTTTTATTAACATTACTCGGTAATACAAGAAAATCATCAACATTTTATATACTTCCAACTCCAATTTCAATTCAAATCTTATCACTAACTTTAGAATCAGCAGTAGATTCAAGCTTATGTATTCGCTATTCTAAGAACTTTATGTTCTAGAGAAACAAACAAATGTAAGGCATCTGGACGGAACTCAACAGCACTCTAGTGGTAAATTTTGGGTTGTTATAGTATGTTTAATATAAATATAATTACTCCACCTTTGTGATTATTTATCATATATTTAAGTTCAGTATCTGCGCCTCAGCTATAAATCGTCCGTTGATAGCAAAATTTGGTATACGTAATATACAGAGTTATTCTAAATATTGTCGGGGTTAAAAAATTCATAACTCACAGTGTAATTGACATAGGAATATGAATTTTGTATTATTGTGTACTGTATTTTACATACATTACAAATGCTCGATATGTGCGCCTTTTGTAACTCTACACACATCTACTCGATAGTCCATCTCTTCCCACACACGAGTCAACATGGCAACGGTGATGGTTTTGAATGCGGTTCGGATGCGCTACTTCAGTTCCTTAATATCCACCGGTAGAGGAGGAACAAACACCTGATCTTTAACACATCCCCACAGGAAGAAACCGCATGGTGTAAGATCTGGCGAACGTGGTGGAAAGGGTAAGAGCATCAGATCACCTTCCGTTCCGCGTCCCATCCATCGTTGTGGAAGTTCTTGGTTTCAAAATGCTCTGACCTCACTGTGGAAATGAGGTGGTGCACCATCCTGTTACAGCACGTAATCGTCCCTGTCGTCACTCACATGGGGTAACAGCCTTCTGTGAGCATGTCCAGGTAAGTCAGCCCTGTCACTGTCTGTGCATTGAAGAAGAACGGACCGTACACCTTCGTGTTTGAAACGACACAGAACACATTCACCTTAGGGGAGTCTCGCACATGTTCCACATTACAATGGGGGTTCGTTGTACCCAAAGTGCGAACGTTTTTGCTTGTTCACCTTTCCATTCACATGAAAAGTCTCTTCGTCACTGAAAACTAATCTGTCAAGAAAACCATCATCTTCTTCAAAACGTTCCTGCAGTGCCATGCAAAAGTTGAAACATAAGACTTTGTCATTAGCTGTTAGAGCTTGACGCGATATGGCTTTACCTTTAGCCGCCTTCGTAACACACGCCATACTGTGGTTTGAGGAACTTGCAGTTCCCTGCTACATCTCGTAGTTGATTTCTTAGGACTACGGAGATAAACGTCCCTAATCCGATTCACATCCGCTTCTGACACAGCGGGACGGCCACTGCTTTTCCCTTTGCACAAACAACCTGTATCCGTACTATCTGTGAATAGAGTTATCGGAAAGAGGCTGCTTTCCGTATTTTGTCCGAAAATGGCGCTGAACTATGGTAACGGATCGGTGTTGCTGATATTCAAGAGTACAAAATGCTTTCTTCTTACCGCTAACCGGCATTTTGTTAAACACTGCCGTTACTGCCATCTGGTGGTAACTGATGTCACTACAGTTGATGCAAAATAAAACTGACAGTTTGCCTAACCGTTACTGCAGAAATAAAAATGGTATGATTTCCACGTTTCCTAAAAAAAGTTCACGAACCCCTGACATTCATTTAGAATAACCCTGTATATTCCATAAAATAACATTTTAGACCCTCACGTTTTTAAATTTTTGAGAACAAAAGTATCTCCCGTTCCGATAAATCCTAATTACCAATGTACAGTAATCATCCCATATCTTTCCTGGTTTTCTTTGTATCCCTACTCACTAGATCCTTAGCCAGGCGTTATGGTCAGCTGTAATAGGAATTTTACATATTTATAACCTGAAAGGATCTCTTGAGAGAAGTGCTTGCATAAACTGTCCCAAAATTATGACGTTTAAACACGTGTATAAGTCTATATTATGCAGTGAGTAAATGAATTTTATAAAAAATAATGAGATTCCTAGCTATAACACTAGAAATAGTAAAGATTATCATAGGTATGCTCGTAATAAACAAATAGTATGTAAGGATGTAAATGTAAGAGGTACCCTTTTGTACAATAAATTGCCACCAGAGATTAAATCTGTAGAAAAATAAAAATTTAAGTATCAGTTGAAAAAATACCTTGTAAATAGAAAGTGAGAAAAAGTGAAACACCCTATATAAGAAATGTTTTCGAACTAGGGAAAAAAGTTGTAAGAAAATTGAGCATACTGAATGAAGTAGCTTTAATTATAAGGGTTGGAGGTATAAAGGGGTGTGTGGTTGCAAAAGCGTTAAAGTAATGGTATAGAATAAGTTCATTGGAGTGAGATAAATAGCTAAAGAATGTGCATTTACACAAGAATAAGCAATTCGTGAAGTTAATTGACTTTTTCAGATTCAATAATTACTACATGAAATTAGAATGAGAGGGTAAATAATATGCAAGGGTTCAGAACAAGTTCGGTTAAGACCCGAGAACATTGAAAGAGAAGAACAATTTAGTAGTTTTACAGATAAATGCTTTAAGGTTATTACAGAGGAGTGAAAAATGAATGGGGTATACAGAAATATGTTGAAGTATGTGACAAAGCAGGCTTGGGGGGTTTGCCTGGGCTGCGGTTGGAAATTAAAGGGTAAAAACGTGGAATGAACATGGAAATTGAGATGAGATGTGATGCTATGTCATAAAGAGTAAATAAATACGTTTGTGGGGAAAAATGTGGACCAAAATGAGATAAGCTGGAAACGGAATTGTTAATAAGAAGAATTTCGGATAAAAATGATGTAAATAATTTAAAGAATTGCGAAAAGATAGTCTGTGGAACAAAGTGAAATTGAAGGCGCAAGAGGAACTTAACTTACAGAAAAGTTAAAAACTGTAAATTAGTTTTCATAATTTCTATTAAGACTACTTCACTCTTGTGACGTCATCTTAAAATCGACCATTGAAACGAAATAAAATTTTGAATTTTTACCAATCAGACTGGATTACGGAGTGAAATTATAGAAAAAAATTATTAAATCCGTTTTATCGCACTACGTACATTTGTCTTGTGGTCAGTGTAGCTAACTCTATATCTCCATTATATAATTCCTGAGCACGCATCACTGACCACTTTTGCTAGAGGTGGTGGGGAGCTATTGATAGCAACAAAAGCATGAAGAATCGACAATCATAACGCAAAATGGAGGGCTCTTCAAAGTGTTTTGGTGATGCGTCAAATGTGCAAATTGATCTTATCATTAGGAATTCCAAACCACAGTATAATACAAAAAAATTGTTTTTCCCAGTTGGTATGTCATGGAGACATACATTGTCTCTATTACAGTAGCGATTGTAATAGTCTACTCTTGTGTGTGTATGTGTATATGTATGCATGTATATATACATATAATATAAAATAAAAATAAAAATAAAGTAACACTATTAACAATGTAACAAATTAACAGTAATTATAATAGTAGAAAAGAATAAAACATTAAGAAAAAGTCACATTTGAGATCGCAAAGTGTGACTTTTTCTTAGTGTTTTATCCTTTTGTACTATTATAATTACTGTTATATATATACTAATCACGGAATAATAAAAATTTCTTAAAAGCATAAAATTCATAAAAAACACTCAGAATGCAATATAAAAAGTTCACACTAAAAACCGTAAAACTGAACACTAAAACCACACGATATTTCGTGCTTGGCTCTTGGTCACGTGCTGAGAATGAACTCAGTAATGAATGAAAAAGTAATATATATATATATATATATATATATATATTATTACTTTTATTCATTCTATTCATGAAATAGTCCTAAACCAACATTTTACTTTTCTCTATTTGGTATTACTGACAATCGGCATTCCTCTGTCGTAAGATAGCTTGAACAGGTTAAGTACAAATATACAATGATTACAATATTATGCGCCAAGTTTAGAGGAAGTATATTTAAATTTTATTTTATTCGTGAAATAGTCCTAATAAATATCACTCGAGGGTCTGAGCTTTCCAGATAAACTCACTCACTGCGTTCATGAATTTATCGGCAATCTCAGACCCTCTCGTTATATTACTTTGATAAATATTAATCCATCGGGGGTCACTTGTTAGACGTTTAGAAATAATAACATGTAAATAAGTTCAATTTTAGATTGTAATATATATATATGAAGGAGTAATAACTTTTAAATATGGTCATATTTCTTCAGAGCGATAAATAACACACATTCATATCGAACTGGAATTAATAGGCAAGCATACGCTTTAGACCATAAAGATTTTTAAAAGATATAATGAAATACAGAAACCATTTAGATAAAAATTATTAAAATGTTTACAATTGTTAACGTAAACAGATTGCCACATCTTAGAGAATACAAAACATAAACAGTACGGTTTATGATGCAATAAACATGGCCCTACTTCTGCTATTTCATATCTGCTATTATATCGGGATTTAAATAATTATAGATTTCCAATGTTTTCTGTATTTATGATTCTCCAGTTCTCCTTCATGGAAATGGGCCGAAACATTTCGAAGACCGTAAATGCCTTTTTAGAATTAGAGTAAAACACATTTCTCTTTTGCCCCTCATTCATACAGGTGCACACTCATCTACAAGGTGTTCTATTGTCTCTTCCTGCACTTATTAATTATATTCTTTGTCCGGATATCTGTTGGACAGCATTTCGTTTCCACACCTGAATGAGACACTTTTGTTTTATTTGCGCCCTCTTGTATTCATGTATTCTGGAAGTTCCTATATCTTTATTCTCTTACAAGTAGGAAATAATAAACCAGGTGTGGAAAAAAATTGGTTGGAACTAAAGGAGGCGTGGTTAGTCCCATTATACAGAGGACCCAGTTAACTATGAACGAACTTGCGTTGTTTAGCTTGTAGGCGAGAACGGCGCTCGTTTCCCTCTGGAGTGACGCTGACATAACCATACAACAGTTTCCTTAAGTGCGGTAAAAGGTCTTAGTTACCCACTTTATGAAAGGAGTTGCTGAAACTGGTCACCATCATTGTCCATATATTAAAATAACTATCCATCACTTGCTGTAGTTTACGTCGAGTAATTTTGACTATTTTCTGGCGGATATTTTATTTCGATTCTTCCAAGATATGTAAGTTTGTCTTGTATACGATATTTTTTAATTTACTCTAAAGATAAAAGTCGCCAAGGGTTAGATCTGCAGACGAGGACGCTACAAAGCCTTACTAATAATCCTGCCTTTTTGAATTATGTATTTATTTATTAGGTTTATTCATACGGGCGCCCTTTAACACCCCAGGTCAATGTCCCATTTAATTCGGGGCGTGGAAGAGTCAATGAATTTTGCTCCGAGGCCTCTTAGTTTACGCTTGAGATTTATTTACGTGCTGTAAATTTACGACACGGACCACGGATTTACTCCTCTTTCTAAGGATTTTGCGCCTGAAAAAAAAATCCATCGACCCTGTCCAAGATTGAATCAGCGGTCTTGGGGTCTGTCATTTTGAAACGCTTTCAATTTCTCTTATGGAAATATTCGTTGCATGACCTGTGGCAGTCTTGTTTAAAAATCCCGCTTCAGGATTAATTCTCTTAAAAATTCAAAATAGCATTCACGTGTGCCTTGTTTAATTTATATGGTTTTATCTTTAACATGGATCTTTGCATAGTCGTAAGAAATATCTGTTAGCTGAGAAATATTAAACTAAGTGATTTTTGTGAGAATTCTCCAAACGATGACCGATTGCATCCCCACCCCCCCCCCCCGTCGGTCCTGGTGATGTAGCGGTAACCATACTTGCCTTCTAAACCCAAGATCGTGGGTTCAATGGATTTTTTCGGGCGTAAAAATCCTAAGTATGACTTCCTTCGGAAGGTAAGTAAAGTCGTGGGTCCCGTGTCGTACATTTACGCCACGAAAAAGGACCTCAAGCCTGAAAGAAGAGGCCTCTGAGCAAAATTTTTTGACCGTTTCACGCCCTGAATAGAATGGGACGCTGATGACTTGAGATGTTAAAGAGCGTCCGTAAATAAAGCAAATAAAAAAAATGTTCGGCCTGGGAACTCCACGGGTGGCCGAGGTCGTTAAGGCGCGGACTCGTGAGCGAAAGGTCTAGGGTTCAAATCCCACCAGGACCGTCCCCCTTGACTGAGGTTTTCCTCAGTCCTCATAAATTGCAAATGTCGGGGGGTACCCTAAACTTAGGCCTGGGATGCTTCCTTCCTTTAAAAAAAGCATTTCCAAATTTATCATTTCACCTCATGTATCATCAGTGTCCACCGCCTGTGATGCCTCAGTAGTAAAATGAGTTAAACATTATTTAACAAAGTACGATCTGGGACGTTTACCCTGGTTTTTCAATATGTAGTTGAACATGGCGAGCTG
Source organism: Metallyticus violacea (assembly GCA_030762175.1). Lineage (NCBI taxonomy): Eukaryota > Metazoa > Arthropoda > Insecta > Mantodea > Metallyticidae > Metallyticus > Metallyticus violacea. The sequence continues at coordinate 9,754,716 of CM060841.1, forward strand.
AGTAAATAAACACGTGTTGTGCAGTAGAAAACATATATTATTATTTACTTCGCGATTAAATGCAGAACAAAAGATACCAATTACAATGATCGAACTGAACTCAACCACTATTAGATCGACACTGACGTGACAGCCTGAACCTGTTTCAACCAACGGCAGGAAACATTTACGCGTCGTTGTGTTGGTTCATAGCTCATTGGATCGCTCCGTATTTTGGTGCACAAGTGATACTACTTTTATTGATTTATCGTATATAAATATTAATATAGCCCCCTGTAGCTATTACACAGATACTAAAGCATTAGAAAAGTATGGGTCTATGAATGACCTTTGACAATTTAAAAAACAAGAGAACCACAAATAGGTCTTAGTTAATTGGGAACCATGATCGCGTTAATAATGGGTACAAAAACTGTCCAGTTGTGGCAGAAAATGAACACAATAGAATATTAACTACACTGTGTTTGTGATTTCAAGATTAATCATGCAATTTGCCTAAGTGTTTTTGCCTCTTGAAAATCACCATTTCAATCAGACGGGTACATGAAAAGAAAACATTGGGTTAATTGAGAAAATAAACTATTGCGCTCATCTCTCATTCATTTGCTGCAAATGGCATCGAAATTGCAGCATTAATTACAGAAAATGAACAATAGAATGTGCAGATTCCCACGTGGCTTAAACTGGCAACCTAGCAAATAAAAAGTAATTATATTTGGAGAGTCCATAACTAAGCAGCAGATCATCCTTATGGCCACTATATACATTTTATTTGCATTTTTTGCTTTTATTTCAAATGATTTATTTATTTTACAAATTTTTACGAGATGGCCAATTTCGTGCATCAGTACTAAATTATCCACCTACTTAAGTTGGTTAAGATATGTTGCTTAAGTTGGTTAATATATTTTATAAAAATAGCCCACTAACGTTTGTTTAGTACCGCAATAAAGACTGTTCATCAAGTCTGGTGTCCACTTTCCAGGCCAGGGCTTTCTTGTAAACAAAATATTTTTAAGAGTAAAATTTACTTAACTTAACCATTTCTTCTACTCCTAATTATTTCTTATTTGGAGGTTGTAGGGAAAGAACGCGTTAGTCGACATTAATACCTTATTAGGAGAAATAATTTAAACATTTACTTTTATGTAGAGCCTATTTATGCTATTTTATTATAATCAAAATCCCTTTATTATAATCAAAGCTCTTTATTAAGAAAAAGATATTACTTAAAGCTTTTAATAATTAGAAAGAATTTATTAAAAAGGAATCTAAGACTAAGACAAGCAGTTAGATCATACAGTGAAACAATGGAAAATGATAAATCCAAAAGGAGTCAGTAAACAATTAGGAACCCTTATACAGAGGGTGTCAAAAATTTATACACACTTCAAGCAAAGAAAAAACTGTGTTAACATAACAAAAATGAATTCACACCTAAAGAAAATGATGAGCACTAATCATCTTAGAATTTTACAGTTGTAAGAGTTGATCAAAATGACCACCATCGTCGTCGATATACTTCTGATTACGTTGAACTACTGGTTGAGCAACGTTTGCGAAAGTGTCCTCAGCGACTGCAGCACATGTCCTTTCAATTTCTTCCAGAAATGCTACCAGTGTAACTGGTTTTCTACGGTATACAACATCCTTAAGAGTTCCCCATAGGTAGAAGTACAACGGAATTACATCCAGAGAAGTCGGTGGAAACTTAATCGAACCTCTTCGTCCTATCCAGTGGCTTGGAAGATTATCATCTAGATACGCACGTTCACTTCGGTGGCATTGTGGTTATGCACCTCCTGTTGGAATAAAATTCCTCATTTCCGTATAGTTTATGAATGGTGGGTAAGACGGAATTGTTACTCGCGTTGGAGGCTCTGTTCACACCTCTCCATTGCCTTTGAACTTCAACAACATTCTCGGTTTTCCACTACCACTTCAAAATTGCTTTCCACTGTTCAAACGATAATCTTGGCTCCATTTTATTGTAGCAATATAATATGGGTCATATCTGTTTACAGAACATCATACAATAATGTTGGCTTCATTTGTTCATTGTGGATTTATCTATCACGTAGCAACGCTATCATAATGTTTGTGAGTCACGTCTGTTTACAGAACATCATACTACGCATTACTGTTGTTTATATATCCAACTTCGAAATATATTAAATGGATATCTACTGTGAAAGTGTATATACATTTTTTGGCTCCCTTAGCATATGCGGAGACGAGGTTTGAATTTTTGATACAGAAGATGGCATGCAGATATCTTCCAAGATATTATCAGACGTTGCATAACTGTACAATATACAAATCTCCATAGATAAAACTAAACTATAACTTTTGACGGGAAAATATATGAGAAGAGCAAAAATAGTTATACAAAACTATATTATAGAACAAGTGATAGTCTTTAAATATTTAAGCTGTGAAATAAGAAATTTAAAGGCAGATGAAATAGACATACCCATTCAAGGATATAATTATATCCATGGAGTTTAAAAAGGATTTCAAAAACAAAACGGGAAAAGAAATGCTATTAAAATTCTATAATACTGTGAGTAAACCTGTGTTAATGTATGGTAGTGAATCATAGGTCTTGATAAAAAATGAATAATGACGACATAAGACAACGTAGGTGAGATGTTTAAGACCATTAGTAGTGGTGAGTAGAAGACATCAGAAACGATTATATTCAGCAAAAACTCTAAATCCAAAACATTAGTGAGGAAATTCGATCATACAGATGAAATGGAAAGACCATGTGAATAGGATGGAAGAGGGGAGACTACCTAAGGTTGTATTTGAACACAAAACTAAGAGGATTTAGATGAGTAGGACGTCCAAGGTAGAGATGGATAGGCCAGTATTTCTGAAAATCATTGCTTCGGAACAGGGAAATTAGTACTCAGACTTTGGATGTGAAGAAGAGGAATATATACATTTTATTAAAACTTATAATTAATAATACTGTTGTAATAACATAGTATACATCATTACATTTATGATAATGAAGGAGCTATTTGATTAAATTACTGTTGTTATCTTATGAACTTTTGAAGAGATTTGTGTATTAATCTTATGTTAAATACCACTAATATTATTATGAAGATCACAAACTTAATGAAATGGTACATTTATTCCTCATACTCATTATATATAGTTCTAGTGCGTAATCTACTGTACTTTGAAACAAAATCAGGAACGAACACTTATATTTTTTTAATTGTGTAGAAAGTTTCAGAAGTAACCCTTTTCTTTTTGTGACTTATTTACGGGCAACCACAGAGATATATATTCTAATGATCATACATTTCCTACATAAAATCTTGGTTTTTGTGTCTTCTGGCTCTAACTTAAAATATTGCCGCTTACATTTACAATCTCGCATTTTTTGTGATTGGAATTTTAATCTTTAATTAGTAGTAAGCATCCTGCCATTTAAGTTTCATTACATCTGTCACTACCAAGAACTCCAGTTTGTGAGGAAACACAACATCAAACACTATACATAAAAATCTTATTGATACACACTTCCTAAACAATACAATCAATAATGAACTGATATTTACGTGGTACTTGTAGGCCGGGAGGAAGAAGAACGCAATGAGCACATTCATTTATTGCAAAATGTTGACTTATTTTATTTTTCAAATGACAAGTACATTGAATTAAGAATTATTGACTTGTTAATCTCCTTGCTTCCCAATATCGCATAGCCTCAGAGGTATGCTGGGGTCTCGGGCAGGTTTAAAGATGGGCTCGACCCATTCCAGGATATAAATTTTGCAATTTGGAAACAGCAGAACGCCAAGCCACTGAAGTATCTGGCAAGGATGTTGCGTCCTGTGATCAAGTGAAACAAAGCAACCACTTCCATTATTGGCCCAGCCAGGATGTTTGTTTTTCCAGTCTCACTGGAAAATGTTGAAAGCCCTTTCTTTCCCTGTTTCGTTTATTTTCTTTAGCCGTTTTCTCAATTGCCAATTGCCGCTTCCGAAAATGCAATTAGCTCATTTATTCCCTGTACCGGTCTTGTTGTATATAATTAAATATAATAGCAGCATCAGATCTATCAAATAGCCATGCGTTATAGCAATCTTTGTTAAAAATTATTCTTCTAAAGATGTCTTCATTTCTTCGTACATTTCATCTTTGATTAGAGACGAACTTATTTTCAGGACAAAATACGAGCATTAGTTTGACATACTAATTTCAGATCCTGCGTGTTTGACAAACGATCGCTTTTTAGGTTATACTCGTGTAATGGAGAGATGAAACAGCAGCGAGTTAAAGCAAACTTAAAAAACAAAAATTGATGTCAAATTACTGCTCTCATAAAGTTTTCATGCAGTATAACGAAGAATAAATAACGAACTACCTGTACTGGAATTGCACACCTGTTCCTATTATGAGCGGAAATTTAAAATGGAGGGGTTAGTAAATGTTTAATGTACGGCAGGTAGAAACAGATGAGTGCAGTAGAATTGCTGTTAGGAGTGTTGCATACTCTATACCACGAATATACCGTAAGAAAATATTTAGGGATCAAAGATTTTATTAAAAATTTCAAAATATGACACATTGCAATCAACAGCACAGGAAAGGAGTGAAGAAGAATTAATAAAAAGGGGTGTTTATACCTGTGTATGTATGTAAGTATATTTCCTTGATTCCTTAACGCTCTGACCGAACTAACATCTATTTTGTACAATTAATTTATAATTCAATATTTAGAAGCAGAGAAAAAATTTAATACCTTACGTTTTATTAAGCCTTGCCCTTTTGAAATCAGTAAAACCAAAGATTAGCTTCAATGACTCCAAAAATTATAATTAAAGGCCCATACAAATGTTTTGCTTTAATAACATACTTTGCCTTTCTTTAATTTCATCCCCTAAAAAGATGGGGAAATACTGCAATTATTGCAATTTCATTAAAATGTTATATGTGGGTTTCTTTTTCGGGATGCGCAACACTAATATAAAATTAGTTTTATCTGCATAAAACTACTATGTTCCTAAAAACTATCTATTCCCCTTATTCCATATTTCTGCTACATGAAAAAAGTTCTTCGAGAGTTCAATGAATTCCAGTCGAACTAAATTGTTTAAATTGAGAAAAAAAGAATATTATAATTGTAAGACACATTTTTAGTTTTTTTTTTAACTGAAATCATCTCCTAAGGGATAAAGAGGTACCGAAGGGAGTGGGGCATTCCATGTTCCTTTCTCTCATTTAAATTAAATATCAGCAATTTTCAAGATATAGAATACGAATATAGCATTGGTTTCCCCTCCCCTATTTCTCACTGTATCTCTGATTTAAAACACCTTATTCTGTTTATTTTCACCAAAGTTGTATGAGCAGCGGAGATGAAAAAATGTTTCAAATGTCACAAACAAACTTTATTTATAATGTATACATTTCTGTGGTGTGTTTCTTTATTTCTTCTTTTTTGTTATTGGAAGGCACAAAAAAAATTCTGAAAGGTTTTTAACGGTTTTTGTTTTATTTGAGGTTTCTTCCGAAGAAATAATCTGAAATTCATGATATCGTGATAGAAGAACGTTGCATTAAGATCCATGAGTTTGCTGAGATGATACGCGTCTCATGTGAAAAGGTGCATAATATCCTACATGAAGTTCTGCAGATGAAGAACCTGAGTGCGCGATGGGTCCACTCCAGGCCAAAAACGCTAGAGGAAATCGTGTTTGAACATTTTGCACCATGATCAAATTACTTCTGACGTCGTTTTGTGACCGTAGACGAAACTTGGAGCCATCACTACTCCGAAACGGCAGTCAAAACTGTGGGTTACGAAGGTGAAAGTGCACAAAAAAAAACGAATACTATTTTGTCGGCGAGAAAGCGACAGGATTCATCATAATTGACTATTTGGAAAAGGGTAAAAGAGGAACTTGTTATTACACAACTTTATTAGACCGATAAAGCATAAAAACCAAGCTTGGCGCACAAATAACTGTTCCTCCACCAGAACCTCTTCGCAAGTCGGCCGTTGCGATGGTAAAGGAACCAAAGAAGAAAACGGCGGGAACGTCTCGCTACTGAGGAACCAATCCCAAGAACATCAGAAAATCTACAGTCGTTACTCGGTTTCGCATTATGACTAGCTACAAGCACAGGTTTCGCTGATGACAATCTTGTTCTATTTATCGAACGTCAAGGATGAAGAGCAATCGTCTATCCCAAGGCTGGAACATCTGCCTGATGACATTACCTTACGCTACTGAGAGGCTCGACGTCAAATGACCGAACAGCCATGGGCAGGCGTGGCTAAATAAACAACATTCGAAAGACGTGTTTTTTTTTTTTTTCCTGAGAGAATAAAAAAATTTAAATCTCTTTGGACCAAATTTATTGAACTTCAAGAAGATTATGTGGAGAAATAATTGTTTGTTTTGCAAACAAAATATTATTTACTATTTTTGTTACCACACATCAATCCGCCATCGTCCAGCAGTTTTTCAAAAGATGAGTCATTGTTGAGGATTATTATTTTTATTATAATTAATACCTTCCAAAATCATTTATTCAGCTCAGTGTAGTTATGACTCTAGCCTTTTGAACAATTTAGAGCAGTAGACACTAAAGTTGCTTTGTGACCTGCAAACTCTCGCGGGTTATATCGTATATCCTAAAGCAATGCAGGGGGGTGGCAGATAACATTCAAAACTGCCTGCCCCAGGTAGTATTTAACTAAAGGAACAAAGCTTTAATGGGCCTTAGCAATGAGCAGTGAGGTGCAACTTTGTGCCATATAGCGTCGCATTGCGCGTGGTGAAACCCACACAATGCAGCCAACCTACCCGGATCACATAAAACAAAAAGCAGAGGTATAGAAAAATGCGCTCCTATCATATACATATCCTGCCAAAATAATGACAAGGAAAACTGACAGTAGAATATCTAGTTAAATTTTCTAGGAGGGGCCGGCTTTAATTTCACACAACTAAGAGTGAAAGAGAGAGTGCTAAGGCCATGCTGCTCATTTTTACGATTCCTTATTTTTACACAGTAAACTTCCCCATTTTGTCGTATTAGATACTGAATGTTGTGATAGAAAGACAGAGATTTAAGAAAATATGTAGCGTTTGCATCGCGATTACGAATATTATCGATAGAGAATATACAGTAATAAAATGTACAATTACGCTGTCATACAATTCTAAAGTCACTGAAATAAGAAACAAACCGCAAGAGGACATTGTTAAAGAATATTTCAATCTACAACACAAACAGTTTCTTCCATTAATTGACATGAACGAGTACAGGATCCATCGGTAAACCGTACAAGTTGATCACGTTGTGTGTGTGTGTGTGTGTGTGTGTGTGTGTGTGTGTGTGTGTGTGTGTGTGTGTGTACATAGTTCCTTCCATCCAGTCTTCTCGAGATCCGAGAGTTACTTTAAATACAGTATAGAGTGTTCATTAGGTCAGACCCGAACCTCAATTCTGGAATATCCAGGACTATTAAAATGAGGTATGTCCAGTAGCTGCAAGACTGTTTCTCCAGTTCCCTTGTATGCACACACAAAGTTCCAACTTATGTGAGAACGTTAAGTAATCAAAAACTTTCAATTCAAAAAGTCAATAAGCAAATTTGTTTTAATGGACAAGCTAAACTAATTATAACAATTCTATTAACCATGCGAAGGAATGCGATGCATGTTATAAAGATTCGACCGTGCAGCAGAGGTCAAAAAGCTGAAAGACAATATATTTACTTCAATGGTTGCAGAGTTACTATATTTATATTTAGGTGTAACTTTTCTTAGTTACAAATTAGTATTCTTGTTAGCCTTAGGTATATTATTATCACTATGGATCGATTATTAGTAAGACTATCATTATTATGTCTATTATTGACATAGCATTGTCATTATTCCATTTTTATAGAGAACTACCTGTATATCAGCTACGAAAACTTATAGCAGAATAGTCTTCTAAAATGTTATCGGAAATATATTTAGCCCAGTTTCCCCTTTGAAATAGAAAGAAATATAATTACTGATATGACTTTAATATCTACTCTTGGAAATAGTAGTATTCAGTTAATTCGCCCAGATGTTGTTTACATTTTAAGCATTACGAGATGCCAAAAGTCAAATAAGGCCGATGCTAAACCTCTCGTTAATAAATGTTGTATATATTACATTATAAATACATTTGTACCAGTGATAGTCTATTTAATAGTTTGTAAATGGCATATAATGTACATTGGGTCCATATTTCTTTGTTAATATATGAGGTAGTTGCATATGTGGCTCCACGTTGCTAATATTAATTTATGAGTTTGAGTTAATATTGACCTCAAATTGATTGTCAAATTATGAAGCGGTTTTGGTGCGTTGTTTACACTTTGGTAAAACTTCTCAGCGGACAATTCGGTTATTTTATTTATCCGTATTCAATAAGACTGGGAGAGGAGACCAGTAGAGATTAGATATAATATATATGGTAATTTATTATGCTCAAAGTCTGTCGCGTCCTCTGGTGTTTTGGGTACGATACAATTTATCTACATCGAATTTAGCTGCGGCGACTTCCACTGATGTGAAGTGAATATGAAAGATCCGTCTGAAGTAGATTTATTATGAATGCCTCAGCGTATATCTAGACGAATAAAGAACTTAGAAATGCGTGCGCTGCAGCGTATAGACTTTAGCAATGAATAAACATGTCCATGAAGAACGCTTAAAATGCTTGCCTGCATTCGAATAAGACTTGTTATCTGACTTCTGTGGTACTATACGGAGCAAACGCTTCCTTATATATAAAATTAAAATTTAATAATCATTGGCTAGACGACGTCAAGGGGTTCACCCAAGCAAGGAAATGTATCGCACTTTGGTGTAAAAGTTTAAAATATATATTTCCTATTGCATGGTTTATTTCCCTGCCAGCACCTGTCATTCGTTATTATTTGAGAGTTTTAAAATCTTGTTGACATTGGCTAGTTTGAACGTCCTGTCGGGTTAAAAGCCCAAACGAATTTAAAAGTCCTTGGGTTTATTAACTCTCCAACCGCAGTCCTTTTAAAAGTGCCATCACACTCTACCCTCGGGTTCACTCTTGTCTCTTTTATATAGAGTTTTATGCCTCTTTTGCTTTCCAAGCTACACTGACAGAAAACACCAGAGATTTTCTTCTTTGTTGACATGCAAGTCCCAGTTAAAGTTATATCATATTATACACACAATGATTACATTACCAAAATATTATGATTAGGTTTGCACATATAATATATATATATATATATATATATATATATATATATATATATTATAATACATTTACATTTCCGTGGAGGTGGCCGTAACCACTGTTTTATATTTTGTATTATGATAATGTATGGCATATACCTTCAGAAGCATTCTTCAAACCGAAGCTATTTCATTCACATAATAACAATTGAGTATACATTAATCGATTTCTTAAACCGAAACTTCAAAAACTGAATTTTAAGTCGAAATATCCTGAGTGGGTTCCTAACATAATGCGCCAGCATTGATTGCTCTTCCTTATTGGTGCATGCACAAGCTGATTCAGAAAAGTGACTGTAACTAATAACAACTTCAACATTCATATTTTACTCATATTTTATTATTCCCTAGTGACATACCTAGTACCTACTATTTACACGTAAACAGCCATGAAATCGTGACCATGTAACTTCTTCCTTTTTGAAATGTTTATTTAATCTAAATATTGTGCTGTTGTAGAAAAAGAGCCTAGTATGATACACGGTTCTACAGTTATTTTTAATAAACTCATATTTTTAAGAAGCAAGGCGAAGTTTAACTTAACACTCCTCCAAAAAATACACTTTAGGATCTTTAGGATCATAAATAACTATTATATAACTCGTTAATTTACCGATGATCTGAATTTTAAAACTAGAATCCATAACACATTAACTTCCATTACAAACTATATATATATATATATATATATATATATATATATATATATATATACATATATATACGCAAGATATTACAATCCTTACTTTTTAATAACTTGCGCCTATGATTTTATTATCTTTCTGCACCTATATTAAACGTTTTCTGTGCCTTTTGTGAAGCTACGAGAACTAATTTGTTACAACGGAACTACTTTAATTGGATCTGAGATTTCAATGGAATTTTATAGTACGACCAATTACGGTATTCCAAATTTAATAGCATTAATAATTCGTTATAAAAGCAATGGTTACTTTATAAATAATCGTTGAAAACACTTAGGCGACTCTGAGTCGGTTTTTGTGAGCGTTTTATGTTCTTACTTGTGCTAGCGCCAATATTTAGAAAAGTGTACGAAAAAGTAGGTAATCGAACAGTTTTAAAAATTAATACAGTACCCATTTAAACAAATATAATGAAAAATATTAAATTAATGAATATTTATAATATATTATGAACTAGAATAAGATGTAAATTTACAAACAACATGTAGCAGGGATTAATGACCAACGGTGTGCAACCATTTTTTTTAAATATAATGAAGAAAAAACACTTCATCTTCACTTCTTGACGCCTATCTTTTGAGCTCTGAGTAACAAGCGTCTATATATATCCGGTATTCATAAACTAGACTAATATAACAAACACACAAACGACGATTTTATTTGCTGGCTACACTGTGGTTGAGTCCCGCCATTGTGTCATTGTTTAGCACATTTAATCTACCCGAAAACCCCGTAGTTGTACTTGGGTTTAATGCCTGACTTGAGGATTATAATGCCATGTTGAACAAGTTCTAAACTGCATCTTGTGAAACAGTAATGGGCACCAATAATGGGCAGCCATTCTGCATGGCTGACTACCAGTATAGCCAAGCAAGGGGAGAAACTCCTCTGATTCAATTAAAAACGCATAATATGGCGCTAAATGTTCAATAAATCCAGGTCAAAGCTACGCTTTTGCCCACTTCTTTAGAAGCCAAACAGCGAACAAAAGTCTGAACTTTTAAACCACGAATCAGCTGGTACAAACCAGCTTGTTAGCCAGTAGGAGTGCCAGAGAATAAAGTTTATGGGAAATGGCGGAGGAGAAAAATCAGATTAAAGCAATTATCAGTGCAATAAAAACTGATTTTGCTCAGACTATATACGAGGGTAGATCCCTAAGTATCCGGCCTAACCATTTTCTAGGTATGATAAAGACAAAAACTATATTTCACTTTTCAATATAGTTATCCCTTATTGCAATACACTTCTTACATCTTTGAATGATCATTTCAATCTCCCCCCCCCCCCCCAAAATAGTCATAAGTCTTGTCACACCTACATGTCTTTCCTCGAAGGTCCTTCTTGAGTTTTGAGAAGAGGAAATAGTCGCTGAGAGCTAGATCTGGGCTGTAGGGTGGATGGTCGATCTCCTTGAAACCACATTTCTTCACAGCTTCCTTTGCAACAAAAGCTGTGTGCATAGGGGCATTGTCGTGAAGAAGGACAGACCACCATCAGCTTTCCTCGCCTTTTCTCTTTGATGGAAGCACATAGTCAGTACAGTAGGCCAGTATAGTATTTCCCATTTACTGTGATGTTACTCTACTTGAAGTTCATGAAGAGTATTCCTTCTCAGTTCCAAAAGATTGTGGCCATGAATTCCTTGGTTGACTGAGTAACCTGGCTTTTAGAGGCGGTTCTTTGCCAAGTTTATGCCACTCCATTGATTCTCTTTTGGACAAGGGATCATAGTAGAGGTTCATAATTTCATATCCTGTAACAATAGTTTGCAGAACTTCTCTCTTGTTGCCATGGCAGATCTCCAAAAATGCCTGACAACAGATGACTTGTTGCTGCTTTTGGACTGAGGAAAGAAGTCTAGGCACCCATTTTGCACTAACCTTGCTCATGTTTAAATGTTGATGAATAATTTTAAGGGATGTTGTTTAAGAATGGCCGAACCTTGCTGCTATTTCTGTAACTATGAACCACCGGTCTTCCATAATTTCTCCTTTCACAAGAACGGTGTTTTAAGGGATGAGCACCTCCAAGGGCCGACCTGCACACTCTTCATCTTCAACGCTTTCTCGACCCATTCGAAAAAGTTTGGCCCATTCTTTTACGGTAGAATATGAGGGGGGTGCTTCCCCATATACATCGTCCAATCGCTGTTTAATTTCATTAGGAGTAAGTCCTTCTTTTGTGAAGAACTTAATAACAGCTTGGTACTCCATTTTGAACATGTCATAATCTTCCACACATTCCCTTCTTTATGCAACTATATCTGAACAACTGAACATAGCGGGGCGGAAGTAACAGCTGGAATTATTTACTTATCACATAAGGTATGGACACCATATAAGGTTTTTCTGAAGGTGATAAGCCTTATCGGCGAGGCCGGAAACTTATGGACCTACTTTCGTAACTGGCAGAATACCGAACTAGATGAAATACTTCATTATATTTCTTCCAAGGTGCTGAGCAGTATTTATGAGTTATCAGGACTGTTAGAGAAGTTTGTGCAAAAATATAGTACAGATAGCTTTTCTGGGAAAAAATCGTTTTATTTCTCAACAAAATCTCTTTTAAAATGTATGCACTTGTTCCAAGCGATTTTATAATTTGTTTATACGATGCATAAAATGCGATTTCCTTCAGATCTTCAAAATACTTTGAATGACAATCTGTTCTAACGCGAATTACTTTTCTGTTTGTTCAAGATGGAAACAGAAAGTAGCCCGAGGGAAGCGAATGTGTAGAATGGGGAGATCATACCTCAAGTTCAATCAGTTTGTGGTAGCAATCACTGATTTATGTCCTGACTCGTTCTCTGGGTGGAATAAAATCGTTTTCTTCGCCAAATGAGGACATTGTTCTTGATTGCGTCGTTTGGTTTGCTTCAGTAGCAAAATGTGATAAACAGCGGTTGAGCTTTGCCCTTTTCTTAAAATTACGCCGCGACATGCGTCGTCATTACCCCCTTTGGAGCACTTTCTGAAGTTGCAAAAACCACTCTTTTGGTTGCTTCTTCGTTTGCGGCATGTAGTGGTCCGTCCACATTTCCTCAAATGTTGCATACCGTCTCCAAAATGCACTTGAACACCTCCAAATTCAGTGCTGAAGTGATAACTCGTTCTCTTTTCTGGTCGCCTCGCCGATAGCTTGTTCATTTGCAGATTATCTCTAGAAAAGCCCACAGATTCAATAATCTCCCGCACCTTCCGCCTCCGATTGCTCAGTACTATATCTTCAATGATTTCGGCATCGATAATCTCTATAGAACGTTCGGAACGGTCCGCATCGCTTGTGCTCGTTTGGCCAGATGTAAACTTACATAACCATTCTAAGCAAAGATGTAGATACGCCGAAATATTTGTCAAGTTTCGCCTAAGATTCTGCAGGCGTTGCCCCTTTCCATAAGTTAATTGTTATTAACACACGAATTTCGATTTACTCGAATGAACACTTTTTAAACAGTAAAATTGCTTTCAACCACAGACTACGTTTCGTAAATGTTTATAACTGAGCACAACGTCCCTCAAATCACCACATTGCCGAATTAACATTGGAAACAATCTAGTGCTGCCACCTTTTGAGTTTGCACGGTTTCATCAAATAGTCCTCGTAATACAAGAGCTGGTGGTAAAATTGTTGATGACACAAGGAGTACGGGAATCTTTAGAAAAAGAGCAAATTTCGCATTTATTTGTCATTGTGTGCCACTTGTCTAATGATTGGAGTATTCCATTAATAATTATTAGAAAATTTAAGAACAATGCTGTTTATTAGACAGTTTTGATACGTTTACACAAAATTTAGGGTGTCAAATGTATATACACTTCAAGCACAGACAAAACTGTGTTAACATAACAAAACTGAATTCACACAAATAGAAAGTGATGAGCACTAATCATCTTAGACTTTAACTGTTACTCAAAATGCCCACCATCGGCGTCGATACACTTCTGAGTACGTTCAAATACTGATTGAGCAACGTTTACGAAAGTGTTCTCAGTGATTGCAGCACATGCCGTTTCAATTTCTTCCCGAAGTGCTGTCAGTGTAGCTGGTTTTCTACAGTAAATAACATCCTTAAGAGTTCCCCATAGGTAGGAGTCCTACGGAGTTAGATCTGGAGAACGCGGTGGATACTCAATCGGACCTCTTCGTCCTATCCAGTGCCTTGGAAGATTGTTATCAAGGTACTTACATACATCTCGGTGATATTGTGGTGGTGCATCATTCTGTTGCATACGATACCATGAGTGTCAAATTTGTCTCGAATGCGTGCAATTGTTACACGCGTTGACGGTTCTGTTCAGTACACACGACTCCATTGCCTTTGAACTTCAATAACATTCTCGGTTTTCCAATACCACTTCAAAATTGCTTTCGGCTATGCAAACGATAATCTTAGTCCATTTTATTGTAGCAATGCTGGATTAGCGTAATGTGAGTCACATCTGTTTACAGAACATCATACGATAATCTTCGCTTCATTTGTTCATTGTTGATTTACCTATCACGTAGCAACGCTATCATAATGTATGTGAGTCACATCTGTTTACAGAACATCATACTACACATTACTGTTGTTTTTCGGCTCAACTTTGAAATTTATTAAATAGATATCTACTGTGAAAGTGTGTATACATTTTCTGGCACATTTTGTATTTTAAATCGGTGCATTAAACTACGTAAAATCCAGTTGAAGCACAGCAAAAATTTTATTGCTTTAATTTTTCAAGTTTGACTTTAAAAGTCGTAAGTTATACGGAAATTTGACAAAGGTTAGTGAACAAACCGATTGGAGAATGCTCCATAATGCTGGACGTCCTATCACGGCTAATTCATACATCTGGCAGGAATCACAAATCTCCCAAAATGAATAGAAGAACGGAATTGTGCATATCGCCATACCAAACTGTACCAAATAAATTGTATGTTTTCCTGGAAAGTTAAGTCAGAGTTTATATCATAGCGTTAATTTATCTATCTCATCAGGCTTTGCTGCGCAGTTTCACAACATCTGATCTCTAGATAAGGAACTTGGATGCTTGGAAGAGTGTCTTTATTCTCTCTGTCTCTCTGCTATCATTTGCATCAGTGTCTTCGTGTTTTGTATTTCTGTAGCTCTTTAATTTGTTACATTTTCCCCCCAGCCAACTGTTGTCATTTCTCTGTCCGGAAAATTCTCATTTTCTCTCTTTTTACTCGTTCTCTCACATTGTTCGATGTTCTTCCTTCCCTCTTCCCAGCTGATCGCTTCATTTCTCCTTTAATATTTCCCTTTGCCCCGTACTTATACTCCAGTCTCTCTTCTGCATTGTTCCTCTCTTATATTATTCCCTTTATTAATTTATTTTCTCTCCCTCTACTTCATACTTCTAATAAGTACCAATCAAGTTGCATCTTAATATATGTCATTAACAAAGTGTTTTATACTGAACCGATCTACTGTTCGACAACAGACCTCAATTCCTTTCTTTCACAGTTTTTGAAAAGCATTACTAAGCTTAATTATATTCTTTTAGACATAACTAGCGTGGCTTAACAATAAATTTGACGTTTACCACAGAATGGATCCAGTCATTTTATAAAATGAATTTTGTGCTTCCTTAAAACACTACGCTGTGTCACAATTTACTGCAGAACTGGACATTTCATTCATGTAAACTTCATCAAATTCAAAACCGCCATGAATGACCGAGGTCATTAAGGTGCGTACTTGTGAGCGGGAGGTCTGTGGGTTCTAATCCCGCCAGGACCGTCCTCCCTGACTGAGGTTTATTCCAGGTTTTCCTCAGTCCTCATAAATGGTAAACACCGGGGAGATACCCTAAACTTAAACCTGGAACGTTTTCTTCTTTAAAAAAAAATCTTTTCACAGTATATCATTTCATCTCATGTATCATCAGGTCCTCCGCCTGTGGTGTCTTAGTAGTAAAAACGGGCGTTAAACACTAATCAAAAAAATCAAATTCAAAAGTGAATACATAATGACAATATCAAAAACTTTACTTTCATATGTAGAATAATAAGACAGTTCTTGAAAATTACCCACCAGAAAAGAAACAAACAAAAATTCACAAGTAACTATGGCCCCTCCCAAGCTGCACGACCCACAATGCTGAACTTCCAATAGTAAACTGAGAGAAATTGCATTATGTATTTATACATTCTCTGTTTAAGTGTCGTCCGCTGCTTTCTTATTAAATAGCAAAACATGTACAGTGCGTTTCAAAATATAGAAAAATTTTCACCTGCATACAGAGGATAAAATTGCATATCATTATGGATCGTGTAATGCACCGAGGTTATGTATCCGCTCCAAACAATAATTTAAATTCTTCAATATGGGAAATTAAAATCAAAAACTAACGCGGGCTTCATCTAGTGGTTTTATTCCGTGCATGTTCTTAAGAATTTGGCGTAATGCGTGGTGTTTCATACGCCGCCACATTCACCCACTGCACTCCAAAAGCCACACACATTCGCAGGTTTCATGGAGCGTGAATGCAATGCAGTGATCTGATTGGTGAAAAGGGAGATGTTTATTTGCTTCACCCCCATACTCACGCGAATGATTAATTGCTGTCTGTTTTTTTTTCTTCTTTTTTACGCTCCCCAAGCTCTTGACGTCAAGTCCAAATATTAATAAATCTCTTTAGTGTGAGTGGTAAGAAGTTTGGGGCAAAGCTGTCAAGCATCGAATCTACCCTAACTTTCACGAGATAACTCTTGAGGTCTCCAGGGTATGAGAAACAATTATAGTTGTACTAGAGTAGCACATAGTGGCTCAATAGTAGGGTCACGGTAAGCCGAAATTTTTACTGGAGTCATGACAGGGATTTGAATTTTCTGATTCCCTTTTCATGCACTTCTAAAGAATCTTTTTGTTTACTTTTAAGCACTCCTTATTAAACTGAAATTATGAAGCAGGAATTTTTGTCTCCAGAATTGCTATTCTAATACAAGTATTTGATTGCAATTATAATAATAGTTGCATTTGATTTCAAGTATTATTAATAAGGTAACGAATGACAGTATCAATATTACAATTATGATCAAGCTTTTAATATTATAATTGTTGGTGCATGTATGTCTTTTTGTTCAATAAGTAATATTCAGGCAAGGGTTACATTTCTGAACATCTGTCAAAAAGGCAGGCTGTACAACAATATGGCATGCTGCTCATCTGTCGGTACGGTTAGGACAATAGCCTCGCTTCGAAAGAAGATAGCATTTTGTTAAGACTAGATCCATTTTACCCTTTCGCAAAGCTTCCAAGACAGGTCTGCCGACTCCAGACACAAAATGTTTTATCACACTTTAAAGTCGGCGTAGCAAGAAATATGATCTCAATCGGTAACTGTACTTGTCATATTCAAAAGAAACTACGCATGCGGAAACAGGTGTGTTAAAAGAAATCAAAAATTTTGCTGTTTCCGACAAATTCACACTTAAGTATGGCCGAAGCGTCCTTACCGCAGAGCTATATTGTGTGGATCTGACTTTTAGGAAAATGAAAAAGGTAACGGGGGAGAAGGACTTCAACTAATAAGTATTCCTAAAAATAGGCGATATTAAAGAGAAATTGTAACAGCCAATAGAAAGTTAGAATTGAGTCGAATTCTAGAATACTTGAAGAAATAATAGTTCCCGGTAGTGGAGTGAATTCACATGATAAATTTTATATCAAATATAATAAGTAAGTTTTTGGAGAGACATAGAGTATGGAGAGATACAGTACGGGGATCACGGCAGTATAATACGGAGATATTAGTAAGGCAGTCAATAGTTGAAAGATATCACACTATAGTTCAGTGAAAGGAATACGTGGTCATTAAGATAGTATACGAGTCTCATTAAATAAGAGTTAAAGTTACGACAGTGGGACTATTCTTATGGTAAAGTGATCAGTGTTACAAGAAAGTTTTACACTAAAATTATAGGCGACAGTCACGCGTGAATGTGTTATGGAGGAGTGCAGTTAAAATGACGTGAATAGTTCATTTAAGTCTTCGAATGGTGAACTTTAGCCCGAAGGCAACTAAAACCAGACTAGTCATCACGTGAAGGACGTTCAGCAGGTCCTAAAACCTTCAATTGTCCAATAAATTAAAACTCCAACTTGAGGCCAGAATGTTATTATTCCAGTAAAGAATCCCCTTCCATTTCCAATGACTCCAAGTCATCAAAAACAGTGCACATTCCTCTAAGATTCCTATCCTCTCCTTTGAAAGCAGAGAAGTAGAAAACATCGAAATGCAGACTTCAAGAGCCGAGGCAACTATAGAGTATAATCATCTAATTAATTATTCAGTATTCAAAAATAAACAATTAAATTTAATCTCCGTAAATACAACTCAATCTAATGAATGCATAAAAACTAACAGATAAAACAGAACTGTATAGAAACACAGTCTATAGGTCAAGAATGAAATGAACTGTACAGTTCGTAAGTGCTGCGCTGTACTATGTTTGATGCTGTGTTATCAAGGCTCTTAATAGTTAACAAGATGTTCCAGATATATAGTCCCTACTGCCAGAGGGGAGAAGGTCATCCCTTTAATTTCCAAACGCCTAAAATTGGATTAAAAATATTATTTGCTCTAAATTTACTCACCTCCAGTAAAAAGAGGCGTTCATATTTTTTATTCCCAATATCGAATCAAATCAGTAATTGTCGCATTTACGTTTATAAATACTAGTGGGCCGCGATGATGCAAAAAACTCCGTTTGGTCCCATAGCATGAAGATAAGTGCAGAAATATTCACCCTGTCTTTTACAATCCTGCACTAATTCAAAAAGAAAAAAATAATGGCAAAATACAATCTGGAACAGCAACAAAAATTGCTTTACTTTCACCATAACCATCAAACTCTGAGGGAATTTTTACTCTCAGAAAAGCCCAAAGCCGTTTAAAATGTGCAGTAATTTCCAGAAAACACCATGAATATCAATAAAATTATATTTTTGCTGAGAAGTACCTATTCAAAAAGATTTCACACTTTTTAAATTACGAGCCATAGCAACATGATGGTAATATTGGTTAAGTGGCGATGCCTAGTGACAATATTTTTTAGTAATTTGCAGTCGTTGTTGTAGGTTGTGTTTTGTGTACACTTGCAATGAGTGATTTGCGATGGATGCTTTTCAGGGGCAGCATATCAACTTCAACATTTGTTTTAATCTCGATAAACTACGAAATGTTGCAAACGGTTTATGGTGGAGTCGTGTGGTTCAAGCGTTTCAGGGATGGTCGTCACCAACAGATATAACCCAAGTCCGGGACACCTACAATCTGATGTGATGGCATTCATGTTGGCAATGTTAGTGACAAAGAGCTTTATAATTGTCCTTTGACAGTTCTGCAGAAGAGTACGACACATTACTAGAAAATTTAACGACAAATTGTAAATATGAGGGTGTTTTTGTCTTCACAAAAGCCTTATCTAATGTCATATCTTATCTTTAAGTAAACAATTGCAGCTGTAACTTCCGCTTACTGTGTTCACTTGTTCAGAGTGTAGAAGATTGTAACATGTTCAAAATGGAGTATCGAACTGTCATTAAGTTCTTCACGAAAAAGGACTCACTCCAAATGAAATGAAACAGCGATTGGACGGTGTATATGGGGAAGCATCCCGCTCATATTCTACCGAAAAAGCATGGACCAAACTTTTTCGAATGATTGAGAAAACATTGCAGATGAAGAGTGTTCAGGCCGACCCTTGGAGGTGCTTACTCCTGAAAACATCGCTCTTGTGGGAGGAGAAAGTATGCAGGTCACAATTACATAAATAAGGTTATAGCAAGGTTATACCTTTCTAAAACAACGGTCCTTCGTTTTATTCATGAACATTTAAACATGAATAAGATGAGTGCCGAGGCTTCTTTCCTCATTCCAAAAGCAGCAACGAGTGAGCTGTTGTCAGGCATTTTTGGAGCTCTGCCGCGGAAACAAGACAGAAGTTCTGCAAGCCATTGTTACAGGAGATGAAACTATGGTCCTCTACCATGATCCGTTGTCCAAAAGAGAAGCAATGAAATAGCGCAAGCCTGGCAAAAAACCGCCTGCAAACGCCAAGGTCACTCAGTCAACCAAGAAGATCACGGCCACAATCTTTTGGGACTGTGAAGGAATACTCTTCATTGACTTCAAGGAGAGGAACGCCACAGTAAATGGGGAGCTATGTTGGCCTACTGCACAGACTACGTGCTTCCATCAAAGAGAAAAGGGGAGGAAAGCTGAGTGGTGGTATGCGCTTTCTTCACGACAACGCGCCTGTGCACACAGCTCTTGTTGCTAAGGAAGCTGTGAAGAAATGTGGCCTCAAGGAGATCGACCATCCCCCATACAGCCCAGATCTAGCTCCCAGTGACTATTTCCTCTTCTCAAAACTCAAGAAGGACCTTCGAGGAAGGACAATGAAGTGTGACGAAAAAATTATGGAAGCTGTTTATGCATTTTACAGACAAGACTTCTTACTATTTTGTGGGTGGGGAATTGAAATGTTACTTCAAAGATGTGAGAAGTGTATTGCAATAAAGGGTAACTATATTGAAAAGTGAAATATAGTTTTTATCTTTATCATAGCTAGAAAATGGTTAAGCCGGAAACTTATAGATCTATCCTTGTACATTAGGTAGCTGCAAAGTTTGTTCCAAAACAGAGGATCAGAGAAAAGGTCATGGTGTCATTTGGCAGGAACTTTATAGTTTGCTACTGAGGACGAAAAAAAATGTTAAAAGAATAATAACCGGCGATAAAACGAGGGTATAGGAAACGTTGTAACTAAAATACAGTCTTCATAATGGGTCGGGAAACGTTTAATGAGCCAATATATGTATTTATTTTTTCCATAGGATGTTAGTCAGATATGAAATTAATTTATTTATGTCTTTGTTGAAATATTACGCTACCAGCTATAATATTAACTTAAATTAAACATCTAACATTATTTTTGTTGGTAAATGTATGGCATTGAAACAAAAAACTAATGGCCTTTCTTAATCCTGTTTATATTTTTAAGACAATATATTACTTTTTAAGCTTCATGGGTGTCCGATTTCATATGTCCGGTAGCCTTCAGCCTTGGAAGAACAATATCGCGGACTTTCTGTTAAGTTTTTCGTTGATTATTTCTGAACATCGTTTTCTTCCTAGTCAAGAAAAAATTTGCTCAGTTATCCTAGCAGTAAATTGAATGTTATAATTTCCCTGGCATTAAAGTGACATTACTTGTGTTAGTGCACAACTCACAGCAGTTGGTCGCATTGCCCTGACATCGAATTTCCTATCAACAGTTTGCGTCAACTTGGTTAAACAATTATCGCTCATCACAAATTTTCACGCCAGAATGCTTCCTATCCAATTCATTTTTAATTCCTTACCAGGGCTCGTTAACGAACATTTCAGGAGTCCTTTTTCCATAATAACTTAAAAACGGTCCTTTTAACGCACGAAAAAATAGCGCTTTATACCTCCGGTGCTACGGATAATTAAAATCCATTCACAACTGTAGCTTTTAAAACAGAGAAACACGTTGCCGCACCATTCTCACTGGCGAGCTGTTCTCTCAATTAATTAAAACGGAGATTATGTATGTGTGATAGGGTACACTGCGATTTCCCAACTCTAGCACGCACAGACAAATTAACAACTTCTCTGCAGCTGAAATCCTTATTAATTCACTGCTAATTCCAGTGTTTATGACTACTGTTCCTTGAGATAAGTTGGTATTAATATAGGGAGACGTACGTATTTTTAATATACCGAGGCCATGTCGTCCACCACATATATCACCTAAAGGCATCTTGTTTTGCAACTGTTCGCAAGCGCTTCATCAACACTACTTAGCTTGCAGTAGCCCATAACCTTACAATTAATGGTATTTTCACAGTTAGGATTGGCTGTGATCATAGGCCTGTCCTGGTGATATCTTTGCTACTGTTAGTACTAGCAAGACCTGTGTTGAAAATTAGACTAAGAAGAAATTCGTTTTTAACGCCGTAAGCTGAGTTTCCTAGCTGTGGTTATGGAAGGGGAGGAAAAATGGAGAAAAGCGAGTCTTCTCACAGTTTCATAGTCATGACAGAATAAAACCATGTTTTCCTACAAATTTATCACACATTGGAACCATGTTTGTAACAATAAAGAGTAATACTATAAATTATACATGAAAAGTATGCTAAAATAAGACGTGACCCTTTTGAAAGCTTAACTCACTTGAACTGAGGAAAGAGCAGTCGCTTCAGCACTCTGCTGTATCATTGATTTTAAACGTCTTCCTGGGCAGAAGAGGATGGTCCATTTTGTTCACTCTTCCCTGAGAATCACAAATAAGAGGTAGCAATGATAATGAGTTTATTTTTCAGAGGTAAAAAGTTTATTGTTATAGTCTAATATAAGGCTGGATAGGGTTACAGACTAACAGCAGGTGAAAAGGTAATCGATTTTTACTATCACAATTACTATGTAAGAATTTCCTAAAGGTAAATGAGCTTATCAAAAAAGGAGAATATCAGTTATTAATATTATAAAAATAAGCAAATAGATTGTATAATTTATTCTTTAATTACCTAAATATTCCCTTTCAAATGTGATAAGCGTAGAAAAGATTTGCTCTCTAATGAGTGAATATACCGGATAATAATGAAACATGATAGAATATGGCTATCAGTTTACACATATCTCATATCCGCTTAGTCATTAGTGGCTGATGAATAGATTAACAAGAAAACTATGCTTAATATAAACATTACACCATAGATCTTGTTAGGCAAATGTCTGTTCATTTTCTTCTTGTCTTTTTAATCTTGTTATTTCGTTTCTATTAGAAAGTTTTGGAATGTATTGTTGTTTACTCTGTTTATACAGAGTGAATGACCACCAGGAATATTTGTGCTATTGATGTAGAGTTTCCATCTAATTGAAATTCAGTCAAAGGCGTATAAAATAATTCATACACATATTTATAAATTAATTGTGTTTTTAGCACAAATCTGAAGCAACACCTATTGATCTCAAGAAAACAAAACTATATGGCATTAGAATTCAAATGGGTTTCTTTTTTCACGACTCTAGGCTAAGCAGTATATGAGATATCATCATTTGCAGCACTTTTTAGAGAATTCCTATGTGTTCATTAGGCAAAAAGCTACACATTATCCCCATTTTAGGCAAAATAGTGCATGACAGTTTGAATTTTATTTAGTATGTTGCATTTAATTCTAGATTGATCTAAAATTCCGAGAACTGTTCCTATAAAAAATTTAGAGTTGTATTTAACTGTTCAGGTACTAGATTATAACACATCTTAAACTTTAACGACCGATGTTCATAATGTTAAATTAAAAACTTCCAAGATGTTGTACCGTGGTCTTTGTTTTAAAAACTAAAATAGAGCTTTCGCCGGCTGCCTACGGCCAGCATCATCAGTGTAATGAGAAGTATGTGGTATCATGGCTAGCCAGACACGGAACAATCGATATCGAAGCACACGTAGGGGCAGATAGAAGGGAAAGGGAAAGGGGGAACTAGTTGTTATGAAGGACAGATTCCCATGTGTTGCTAAGGCGAAAACCACTATCTCTATTTATATTGTGAGGATACTGTGGTATTTCAACACTTTCCCCTCTGGCAAGGTTAAAACAACCTTTTATTTCAGCAATCACTTCAGTCCTTGTCGAAATATGCCCCGAAGTTTTTAATTTAACATTAGGTACTAGATTGGAAATGTACGGCATATAAATTAAGTGAATTCTTAAGGAAAGAACACTGAAGATCGCCTCTAAAGGCCAAGGTCACTCAGTCAACCAAGAACATCATGGCCACAATCTTTTGGGACTGTGAAGGAATACTCTTCATTGACTTCAAGGAGAGGAACCCCACAGTAAATGGGGAGTGCTATGCTGGCCTACTGCACAGACTACGTGCTTCCATCAAAGAGAAAAGGCAGGAAACCTGAGTGGTGGTGTGCGTTTTCTTCACGACAACGTGCCTGTGCACACAGCTCTTGTTGCAAAGGAAGCTGTGAAGAAATGTGGCTTCAAGGAGATCGATCATCCACCCTACAGTCCAGATTTAGCTCTTAGCGAGTGTTTCCTCTTCTCAAAACTCAAGAAGAACCTTCGAGGAAGGAAATTTAAGTGCGACGAAGAAGTGATGGATGCTGTTTAAGCCCATTTTGCAAACAATATTTATGACTATTTGGGGGAGGGGATGGAAAGCTTAATTCAAAGATGTGAGAAGTATATTGCAATAAATATTAATTATATTGAAAAGAGAAATATATATTTTGTGTTTATCGTACCTAGAAAGTGGTTAGGCCGGAAAATTATGGATCTACCCTCGTATGTATTGTGCATATATAAAAGAAGGCATTTTAATGCATATTCTGCACCAAGGAAAGGTAAACAGACTCTTTTTTGTTTCTTAGCTATCCTACATATCTGATATTGTACGTATTTTGGAAGGCTCTACAAATAAATTTCTATACAACTTTTCTCAACGGTTTCAGAGAGTTTATTGGTCTCTTATGAAATTACAGGACGTAAATTAATTAGGTATATAAATTTATAAATGTCAAGTTTAAAACTACACCATCTTGATTTTGTTTAAAGTTTAATATTAAAGTTCCTCCACTTGCCACACTTAAAATGCTGCAGTTCTACCCCCAAGTATTGTTATGGACAATACCTGAATTTCCATTAGTGCAGAAGCACAACGTTCTGATGAAGACTCTAAACCATATCAGCTTCATTCTTTCTTACTTACTCGCGCCCTTAGAGGTTCTTGTAAGCTTATGACTGTATGCTGCGAAAGTTTGCCGTAGAGAAACACAATCCTACTCCATACTGTTGCAGGGAAATCCAAATCGATTAAGCGGCGGGTAGATAAGAAGGTATTACCGTTACGTTGGGTTGCGATCACGCTGTCATTGCGGTCAGAGTGTTTCAATACCACAACAGATAAACGGCGCTCCTTTGTTGGATTAGTTCCGCTTCAGTTAACTCTCCAGTTGCTGCCTCGTATTAGCGCTGCAATAATTATACTCTACACAAAAGCCCTTTACCTTTCTGTGCACCTGCATGGTACTTTTGTTTTACATAACAGAGTAATACTTGATGGAGAGCTTATGAATGTATGCAACTAGCGCAGCACGAACGAAACTCTGATTAACCCTGTAAGTTAAAGTGAGCTGTTTTGGTGCATTTACTACAGTTTTTCGTCAGTTTCACGCAGCTTCTTTCGAAAATAACAGCATCTGTGTACCGGTATTTATATGTAGATGTTGATGTTGTCCTTGGATGTACCCGAAGGTCCCATTTCATACACCGATTCGTTCAGGGACCCGAAGTCGCCTTTCGTGTCTAATTGGTCAGGGGAGGAGGGAGATGGAGGGAGGTAACACCTTGCTTCATTCAATGCATTGAGATCTTTAATCTTTAATCTCAATTACACTAGTTATCAGCCACCTGGTTCGTTACCTCTATGACTTTGATGGCGGGTGACACATATGCTGCTTGAATTTGCATCTGTGTGCCTCTCGTTTACTGCCCCTGGTAAAGCGATGTTGATCATCAGAAAACATGCTTCCCCTTATATACCAAAAAAATCGCTACGTGGTTACAAAAGCTCACACGGGTCACAGTATAGCGCCAACGAATTCCTGAGCATTTAAAATACTTTAATACTGTTGGTGAGTTCTTGAGCTCCCAAACGTACTTATTTTCATTTCGTCCCCTCTTTGACTCTTTTTGGGGAGTTCCTGATCATACGATGTAATGACGTCATCGCCGATCCCTGTTTCCCCTCTACCTTTAACGAATTTTGAAGCATCTTCAGCAACTAAGATACAAAGGTTCTATTGTTCGGCCACCTGCATGCACTTAGCTTTATCTCAATAGACAGATCCCCTGCTTTAGCCATTATCAGTAAATGAGGGTACAAAAAATTACACAAGGCAATCTTTTTCCTATTGTCATGGAGTTATACGTCCAGATAGCCATGAATACATTTTCATAATACATGAAAGGTACCTGTTTGTAACTACAAGCTATATATTTAATAATTATTAATATTTAAATTATCTGGAGACATTCACTCTTGGGCATGCGTGGGTGTAAGGACCTATCAGATTGCTAAGTGTTCATTATAGTGTCTTTTTACATTTGTTATAGTTATAACGGCTGATGTGCACTGCCACGGGTGGCTGAAGTCGTTAAGGCGCGAAATCGTGAGCGGGAGGTCTGGTGTTCGATTTCCGCCAGGACCGTCCTCCGTAACTGAGGCTTTGTTCCAGGTTTTCCTCAGTCCTCATAAATGGAAAATGCCGGGGAGGTACCCTAAACTTAGGCCCGGAGCATTTCCTTCCTTAAAAAATACTTTCCCAATATTTAATTTCATGTAAACGGCAGTCGACTAACAAATCTAAGATTTGCCCACGATGTGGTATTATTCGACAAACACCGAAAGGACTACAAATTATGTTGAAACAATTAGGTGAGCATAGCAAAAATGCATGGCTATTACTAAACAAACTGAAGATGCAGTTAATTTCAAACGGACCTAAAACCCCAATAAAAATGGATGGAACAGTACTCACATATATGAAGGAATATACATACCTTGGACAATATATTTCCTTCCATGATAAAATGGGAAACTAAGTACAAAGAAGGATCTCAATAACCTGGAGAGAATTTGGGTCCTTGAGTTTATATTGTTAGACCAAACACTAACTAAGAAAATCAGATTTCAGACGCTCGAAACCATGCACACCATGTATTACTATATGGGTACCAGATATGGTCACTAACAGAAACACAAAAGAACAAAATTTAAATATGCCAAAGAAAAATACAACTCAAGATCCAAATAGTTACCAGAAGCAATGGGGCGATCACGTCACAAGAATGCAGGACAATAAATGAACCTATAAGATGGGACCCCCGGATAGGAAAAAGGACACGAGGCAGACCCAGAAGCAGACGGACAGACCTCTTCAAGGAGCATGCAGGTCCAGATTGGCCAAGAGTAGCAAGAGGAAGAGAAAAAAAGGAAATCTCTCGAGAAGCAACTAGTGCAGTGAGAAATGGAGTAACCAAAGAACAAATCAGCCAGAGTGTCTTAAACAGCGTACGAACAACTAGCGTGGAATAGCTCGCCACGTTAGGAAAATGCGAGCTTTCCCTACTTGTTAGAAGTCTTTGTCCTTAAGGGACACGATAGACAATGTTTATCTTTTATCATTAGTATCCACCGCCTGTAGTGCCTCAGTAGTAAAAACGGACGTTAAACAGCATATAAAAAACGGTTTGTGTGAGATAATTCGGTTCCTGTTATTAATGGTGAATAAAATTCGGTTTGCCTTTTGCTTTTAGTTTAACAGTTGTACTATTCTACGAACCTACTCTCGTTTCATCTTAATGGCTGATTTCTTTCACCTACAGAAAATAATTTTCATTCATCTGTGTAATTCAGAGCTTGAAGTAATGGGTTGCCTGTAAGACCTTGAGAACTGATACTCTGAACCAAGGGAGAATATTCTTCCAGTTGTGTGACAGGTCAAATGCTTCCTTGAGGCTGAATTTCCTGTCTGGTTTCCAAATCCCGAAGTGATATAGTCTGGTGTTTTTGTGGAACAGTTGGGAATAGTGGTGCCATAGGAAGCCTCACACGTAAAAATATAACTCAGACATGAAAACAAAACAATAAATAATATTGTAAGTAACCCCTGAAATTGTTCCACTCGGTTAATAATTTTGGCAGACTTCCGCCTTACGTGTCGACCTCGCTAGTAGTTGGCCCGGCTATGAAAAAATCTCACTCGCGGAATATCAGATATAATTATGTTACAAGTAAATAAAATTTATCCATTTTCGACCATCATAATATAAACATTTTCTAGCAAAACTGGCGAAGAGTAAAATCACTCACTGCAGTTTCCTTGGAAAAGTTAATGCAATATTCTGAAGGGCGTTCTTTTGTCCTTAACACTCACTGTTTCACTGCATATAATTTATAAACATGTTGAGAAGCTTTTGAAATAAAAGTTTCTCTATAAAGTTATAATATATTTAAGATAATTATTTCGCATGTAGAACTACAATGGTGACAATTAATGTAATCAAGAAGGTGATAAAATATCTTGGAAAATGAGAGTTGTGGGTTCAGTTGAGGTTTCTTTCCCATCTGCTGAGATAGCGAGGAAAATGTACTGCGAACACAACTTCAATAAAAGCAAATGGCGTTTCTAGTTTGCTGGTTGGTTCTGGATTATATCAGTAGAATTATTTAAGCGTTAAAGGATTTATATGTGCCTTGGTTTCAATTTTAAAATCTTAGAAAGAAACTTTACACAGTAAACACTTATCTAGTATTTTATTTCGTTAAGTTTATTGTGTATCTCATAGTGATACGATATAATGTGATTTTATTACCGCCAAGGGTGGCCCTTGGACCGTCGTCGCTCACTGAGCTTTTTCCAGGTTTTCCTCAGTCCTCATAAGCGGAAAATTTCGGGAAGGTACCCTGAACTTGGCCTGGAGCGCTTACTTCCCTTAAAAAATATATCCTTTCATCTTATGCATCATCAGTGTCGAATGTCTGTGGCGCCTAAGTAGCAGAAACCGGTGTTATAAAGAACGAGTGAATTTAAACAGATTCCTTCTTTTTCTAACCTCTTTTCCTTTTTAACTAAAACCTGTGACAGTCATTATTGTAGTTATTGGTCAACAATATTTTTATTAGTCAAGACTTAAGTTTGGTACAAGTGTTAAGCACACAGATCATTGGGTCCTATTTTCTAAAGATTTACTTCCAAGACCATCATCAACTGCCTCGTCGTGTTGATTTCAATCAGCAAGTTCTTCTTTCATTCAAGACGAAATGTTAGAATTTGCAGAGAAACAAAACTGAACTTTAGGGGGCGTATTCACCCCCTACCTTCCCTGTGCAAAACGTGAAGAACGATAAGACGTGAATGCTGAGAGCGAAAGTAACACAGTGCAAAAACTCGCTCAACGCCACCTCATTGCTGAAGCTTGCGCCGTTAAGTTCTCCTCTAATTGGCTTTTAATACATCCCACTATGAGCCGTAAAATTTTCTTGCGATAATAAAATGTATGACAAAAACGTAAATTTTAATAAAATATGAAAATGAAAAGTACCTTAAGCAAAATTAGACATATGCCATTTTAACATAGCCAAGATGTCAGTTGACAAATGCGAAACGTTACTCTAATGGAAAATTGCTCACATCTTTTGTTTTGGATTATATTTTGTGAGTTAATTGTGCAGTTAGCCAGGTAACCAAAGTCGGTCCTGGTGGTGTAGTGGTAACCACACTTGCCTTCTAAACCTAAGATCGCGGGTTCAAATCCGGTCAAGATCGATGGATTTTTTCCGGCGTAAAAATTTCGTACATTTACGACACGAAAAAGAATCACAAGCCCGAAAAAAAGAGGCCTCTGAGCAAAATTTGTTGGCCGCTTCACGCCCTGAATTGAATTGAAGGACGCTGATGACCTGAGATGTTAAAGAGCGTCCGGAAATAAACCAAATCAAACAAACCGTAAAAATAATGCTGCAGTTAGTTTGTGTATTGTTTATTATTTGGAGATATTGAGCTCGGAGTCCTTGGCGTCTTGGAGTTTTCTGACATTCATCTTTTCAGAGGGAAAAAAAAAAAAAAAAAAACAACTTGGCCTGATTTGAGTTCGAACCCAGGACCTCCGTATTGGTAGTCGAATATTCCCAGTAGACCACGAAGGTGGTCAAGAATATTTTCAGGTGTGTCATTGATACTGACTGAAACTCATGAATAGCGTAAGGAGCTATAGCAGGCGAAAAATTACTTTGTGTTTCTACTGCCACTGGCCGCGCCAGCAGCTGTTGCCACATCCCGTCACTGGCTGTCCGTCTCCAACGGCTGTAGTGCAAGAGCATCATCATATTCTTCCTTCTTCTCTTCGCTGTCTATTTCCATTTCTGTTTAATTACATTCACTATCACTGTCAATGAAATCACAGGAGCCACCCAAGTTTATTATAAAACGTTCCACCACTTCTTCTAGAATGTCTACTTCATTTTACGCATTCTCTTGACAAAGCGTTGCTACTGCGTAATTTCCGTTAACTGTTAACTGTTGCAACGCCGATGATATATCTCTGACAATAATGTGTTAGCGACAAAATGAGTCTCTCGCCAGCCGAGTTGCCGGCATAAACACCTCCCAAGTGTCAATCACAAAGTAATTTCTCGCCTACTGTAGTACTGCTCTGTTGGGACATTACAGGTTAACAAGAGACGGAATAAAAGAGTTTCATCGTTGCGATATTGACGTTTCAAACCATTATGCAAAATTTGGTCAAAATATAAAACAATTTTCCATGGCCTCGACAAGAAAAGAATTGGTCATCACAAATCTGCTTTTAACGAACAGCATTCAGTGGATGTGATTGCGGTCAGCTCTTAAAGGTCAGTGTGCCATGTGGCCCGAAAAGATAGTATCAGTAGAGGATCGTTAACAGAATATTGAAATCAGCACATTTTTTGCCCCTAAAATTACAGCTTTTATACATGCTGCAAGAACTGAATCACAAAGTGTTTGCATAGAAAAAACCTAAGAATAGTTCGTTAAACTAACAATAACAATTCTGGTGATCCAAATGCTATGACTATGAGTTCATATTTCTTTGATAAAAATGCAAACCATACATATATGGAGGACTGCTGGAGAGCACTGTAATCAGTTTCTGTACGATTTGGCCACTGAAAAAACGGATAAGAATGTGGTTTCAACTAAATGGAGTCATGACACGTTATGGTCCAACAGCTCGCCAGACACTATGAGAAATGTTTGGTGTACACTGGAATGGACGAGGTGGACCTCAATCGTGACCTTCGGGTCACCATAGCTCACATATCTTGATTTTTCCTCTGAGAGTATGTGAAACCAAGTGTTTTTCAGAGTTTACATATGATTTGAAACAATTCATCTGCCATATTATCCACACAATTCCCATTTTTAAGCATGACAGAATGTCATGATCGATTAGGCAATGCTTTTAAGTTAATGAAGTACATTTTTAACATTTACAGTACTAAAACCGTTATTGCAAAAAAAAAAAAAAAAAAAAAAAATTATTTCATTCATATTTGTCAATTTCCACTAGAATAATATTTCACATTTGTGAACTGGTTTCTGTGCCGCGCTAAATGTATATTGTCATTATAAAACGATCGAACAGAGAAGTGTAAAAAAAAATAATAATAAGAAGAGAAACTACTTTTTAAAAATTTCCTTTGTAGATAATCCATTAGTTATCCAATAAAGAAAAAGTTTCTCACAAATTAAATCAAAGCTATAAACACTACGACTTTAGAACATCAATAACAAAAACAAAGTATCGACGTATAATTATTCTTTAGGCCTTAACTACCTCCATCGTTTTGCCGTGGTTATTGGTCTAAATTAACTCAAAAAATCAAAGCTTTCGCCGACGCTATTGTTGGCATCATCAGTGGACTGAAAGTGTTTGGAGAAACAGAGATACAGAACCGTTAGAAGTGGGAGTGGGTGGGAGTATTGGAAGAGTTATGGTGCAGACGTTGTTTGCTGACTAGTAACAACAAGTTATGCTTATCTTAAAATCTGTCTTTGTTTATATTATCTGAATGTTACCTATTTCTAAGACCTCTCTTCTAGAAAGAAAAAATTTAAAGATAGCAGAACATACACCAATACGTTTTTTGTTGTTGATTGGTTTATTTACGGACGCTGTTTAACATCTCAGGTCATCAGCGTCCCATTCAATTCAAGGCGAATGGCCGACAAATTTTACTCAGAGGTCTCTTCTTTCAGGCTTGAGGTTCTTTTCGTGCCGTAAATGTACAACACAGGACCCACGGCTTTACTTCTCTTCCAAAGGAAGCCATACTTAGGATTTTAACGCCCGAAAAAATCCATCGGTCCTGGCCGGGATCGAACCCGCGATCTTGGGTTTATGAGGCAAGTATGGTTACCACTACACCACTAGGACCGACTAAACCAACACGTAGATGACACCTCCCTATTGGGGAACTGCAATGACATCTGGATATATGGGAAAGAAAACTGCATATTTTCCTTCACCACTTAAATAGCATTCATTATAGCATAAAATGTACTACAGAAAAACAAAATAACATCCATTTCTATACATCCTGGCTCGATGAAAGGCATCTGACGCTCTAGGACAAGGAGGTTTACAGAAAACCTACACATATCGATATTTATATGTCTAAATGAATGATTCAATTATTCCCCGGTTCAAAAAGAACTCAAATGGAAACTCTAATCCAAGAGACTAACAGATGAACTTAATCATACCCAGAGTGCCTTGCAAGTAAACGGCTATTGCAAGAAAGATACAGCAAAGTCTAAAGTAAAGCATGCTTACTGCTTACAGAATACGCTACATATTGTTTGGGTTTTAAAAAAGAACATAAAAACAGTATTTGCAACAACGACAAAAATACGTAAAAACTGCGTTCCCGAAAGGCCAAAGGGATCCTCGCAGCTCCATGAGGATATATAAATAACCATGCAAATGTGGAAACGTATACATTGACATTACAAAGATCCGTTAAAACTCGGCTCGGAGAACATAAGCGGCATTTGAGTCTTAACTAGTCAGAAAAATCTGCGATTGCGTAACATATCATTAAAAATTTGCATTGAATAAAAGTTTAAAAAAACAGAAGTATTGCAACAACAAGGTAATTTAAAATGGCCTAAGGGCAGGCTTTAGAAATGGGGAAGTATACAGATAATATAAACAGAGGTTTTCAAATAAGCAAGAATTGGAATGCGCAACAAACAACGTCTGCACCACAACTCTCCAACACTCCTATCCCTCACACTTCTAACGGTTCTATACCTCTGTCTCTACAGACACTTTCAGCTCATTGTGAAAGATTTGGTTTTTTAAATTAATGGAAACAACGACCATGGGAAAAATATCGCAGTATCGATCAATTTTAATAATAATTAATTTTAACAATCAGTTAAACACAAATAAGTATATGGTTTGTAATATCAGATTGTCATTTTGACAACAACGTCGAGTCATAGTCTGCATTATTGGGAAGAAAGACTTGCAGAGTAACAAAATTAATTTTACAAAAAGTGCTATGCTCGTAATTTTGTATAGTTGCAACTCGCTGATAAATAAGAAATGAGATGGAAGTAAAAATACAAGTAAAGAAATTAAGATTTCTGCTAGAAGTAACAGGTGTACTAGAGCAGATAGAGTAGGAAACAAAGACCACCCGAGAAGACATATAGTAATACTAAATATAAATAAAAAGGTAAATCCAAAAGTGTGAAGACATACACAGCGTCCAAAAAATAAAACAAAACATACAGCCACTGTTAACACGTATAGACAATTTATCTGAGATGTGCTTGGTTATGAACATCTACATTCTTAAACATAATTTCAGTTTTATAACATTAAAATCAGATTATCACAGCTTCAGCATTTTTATTGCTTCAGGGTGTGCCAATAAACTGTAATTCAGAAAACAAATGGTGGAATTCGATCATTATCAGTTACTATTGTAAGAAAGTCTATTCCAGATGGTTGAGGGCTGAAGTATGGACAAGTTACTAAAAATAATAAAATCTTAAAAGTATTTTTTACAACAACAGCGGTTTAAAGAACAGCACAAAGTAATGCACGTTTTACTTGTGTTAATGCAGGTTAAGATGTCTGAAAAAAAATATTGTGTGCCAGGCTTCTCAGTTGTGACCCAGCCTACAACCAATGAAGAGAGAGTTTCCCTGTTGTAGTTTATAATATTCGTTTTATTTATCTCATTAGATTTGAAATAAACCATTAGTAGGAAATATATGGTACAATGTAATTACTGAATCTAATTAAAAAATTCCATTGTAGTTCCCCATCACTGGTGAAGGATAGGTGATACTAATTATGCCTCCTAGCATTTTGTATTGAAATTAATGTAAAGTGCTGTTTGACGAGCCTAGTGTATGAAGGGATTGATCCCCGCGAGTTAATATAACGGACATTAGAGCACATCGTGCACGTTGGACCTCTTTTGTGCATTTTTCCCCTTTACTGCTCTTAAATCGGGTGAACAGCTGAAGCGAACCCCGGCTATAGCGACATTAACCTGACAGCATTAGATCGCCAATAAAGGAGTCTCTCATTGTTTGCAGTGCGCTTAAATCGAGTATTCAACTGCATAAAAAACCTATTTACTTTCCATTTATACATGCTAATACACAGTGTGCCAAAATAAAAGGAGTATACAGGAGATGGGGCTGTAAAATGAAACACAGCTATTTTTCTGAAATTAGTGACGCTATTTATTCCTTGAGGTGTGTGATGAAACAGTGCCGAGAAAACTGTGAGTATGAGAGGGCAGAGTTTGTTGTGAGGTGGTTTTCGCAGACTCGCGGGGGCGGCAGACGTCCAATGCAAACCGAAAGCTGGCCGCGACACCTTGCAGTAGCTGGTTCTCGACGTAATTATCAATCGTAGCCTCCCCCTCGCGACATACGATTCTTTCACGGACCTGGTTCCGCTGTTCATACAATCTTGAAAATTACGGGACAAGGAGAGGAGGGGATACTGTATGCATTATCAATGGTGAGCGTTATTGAATTTGTTTGATCCAGGAGTCTCGTCCTGCCTTCTGGTGCGTTTGGCCTTTGACGGAGGTTTGCTTAGTGTTCGAGTGTATAATTAACTGATCACCGAAAAGTTAAGTGAGGATCTTTGAAAGTCCTCGCTGACGGCTTAACTAAACGAGAATCTAACAAAATACTGTATGAAAACCGCTTGTCTGAATTTAAGAGCTGAATGTCGAGCTGGAAGCTCATGTCCGAAGAGTACTAAACCTGAAGTAACGAGTTACAAGCGTCTGATGAGAATCTGATAACTGACTGCATCTGAAAACTGAAAACACAATGCCTTTCGCGGAGAACGTTTCTCCTTATATACTACATTCAAACTACGGTAGCTGACTTCTTGGAATCATACAGGGCCGCCTAGACAAACTCACGGCCTACGAGCGTTTAAAATCGCCATCTACTATTGGTGGGCTCTATCTCAATTTTCAGCGCTAATATTAAACTTCGATGATAGTCTCTGGTTATTGGCTGTATTTAAGGCACAAATCCTCGTTAACGGCTATCTTGAAATTTGCAAAGGCGTGAAAGCGTCGCTGACAGTGAATACAAGCATTGCTTGGTCTTTTCTCGGCAGGTGTTCACTTGTTCTATTGTAACAACGAGTATCTTCGCCTCGGACGAGTACAAGAACACCAAAAAAGCATATCTTAATACATCTACATATTCCTTATTCATAGAATCATTTCACATGCTTTCTGAATTATTCCGTATTAATTATACCAATATATAATATTAAATATTGTATGCTTATTTTAGTATAGCAAAATTAAGTCTTGGTGGAAGTTGGGGGCGCAAGAACTGTTACAGTTACTTGAAAGTGTTCAATATAATATAATTAGGCACTGCTAAATGTCTTTAGACAGAGTTTATGATAGAGCTATGTTTTTAAAATCGTAATTTCTGTGCAGATTACTCAGTGCGAAAGATTCTGGGGGCAAAACTAAAGCAGTCACCGAAAGAAAAACAAGAATTATGATAATGAGAATATGGTTGCTGCCGCTAAAGCTGCTAGGAACAAGAAATTCCCTGCTCAAGAAGCGAGCTTCATTTCGAGTTTCTTAAAACATATTTTGTCAAAACCTGAGTCTCCAGAAGAATTACTTTAATCCTTGAAGAGCCAATGCTCACCTGATTGGCCTTCATCTTCTATGTGGATGATATCTGCATAAACGCATTTAGAGCAGAATTAAAGTCTTGATTCTCAAATGACCATTTATCCTACTCTAGCAGAGCTGCAACTGACCAACAAATAACATCCTACCCCATAGTATAAACTTAGAGGGGTTTAAAGGAATAGAACAATCTATTTCAAAGAAGTACATTGAGAAGAAAGACCTAAGATTTTCATTTCAGCAGGCGAATCAGATTATCAGATCCTAGTTCAAATTTCGACACCAGATATTAAAAATACTGATTGCAAAATCAAAATCAAAACTAGAGAAATGTAGGTCGAGTACAATGTTTTTGTAGATGGGACCATAATGCCCCGCGTTTGAAAAGGATTCATGTGTTTGCAATTTATGTGCCTATTCCTATCTCATATTTTGTTTCGTTTTTTCTGTCTAATATGTTTATGTTTTAAGATATGTATGACCTTTAATTTTCAGTTTTATAATAAGTGCAGGCAGTTTCGTCTGCCCCATATTTTCCAAAGTCTATTTTTACAACATGTTAACATTCTTAAACATAACAGCCGAATATGATGTAATATACTTAGGTCTTTACACATTTTAGAAGAAATTATATTTGAATATGATTTTACCTCAATACCCATTTATACGTCAATTACTTGGGTTTGTTTGTCTTATCGAACCCTGGCTGATTAACAGATGAGCGCCGAACCAGCCTGAGCTCTCGCTTTAACTTTTAGTCCTAGCCCCAGTTGCTGAGTTTAGCAGTTAAAGTCGTTTGTAAATAACGTAACCTACTATATTACAATGGAATAGCACCGAAATTACCTATGGAACGCATTGTGTTCAGATTCACGCAAAGGGATTTGAATATGAGCTCTCTGATGGCAATAAACTATGCATACTTTCACTCGCTATATGTTGGAAAAATACTTCAGATAATAAACAAATATCCAAGACTCAATAAAAGAGTCATTAGAAATATACAGGGCCGGAGATGCTCACCCATGCGATGTTTTACGTCTTGATTATTAAGCATGTTGCAACTATACTTCAACTTGATAAAATGTATATGTGTTATGTACTTGATTGGAAATGCAGTAAATGTTCAGCTTACTGGTTACTGTAAACATGTACCATGCAGTTTGGAAATGTATGTATCAGGAAAAAATAATTATAGTTTTTCTCCCTTTTGTCCTAAAATTGTTCACATTTGCTGGCAAGTGCACACATTAACCAAGGCAATGTTACTACATTGAATAAATTTTCCAACCAAATGTTGATTGCTTTCTTTCTGCTGGTTTTATGGAAAGATGATTTGGTATTGCTATAAAGTCAATACACAGTCATACACAATTATATAGGTGTTGGTAGCATATTTAATTAGCATTTGCTTTGGCTCACACCTTTTAGGTTATGGCAGTGTATATCATACTTTAGTACAAAGTTCCAATTAATTTTGTTCACTCAAGGAGACTGTCAGTTAAATGATTTTGATACTAGAATTAGATTTCTGTTGTCATTCAAATGATTTTTTAAAGGAAACAAATACAACCATAAACTACTAAACGACAAGTAAGGCATTAATTATAATATTCTATTATCCATGACGAATAACTATTATTGATGAGTAAAACCAACCACTCATGTCCACATCTAACTAAAATCGTCTATATATTTTCTAATCGGCTGTTTCTTGTGCAGACCAGTGCAACACTTTTAATTTTGTAAACTAACAAGTACATTTGCAGCTTTCGCCATATACGAATTGTAAATGTCAAAAAAAAAAAAAAAAAAAAAAGCTCAAAAAGCGGTAAACTAAAAACATTTCCAACTTTTGCCTGTTTGTTAGGAAAATGTTAACATTTA
The DNA here is from genome assembly GCA_030762175.1 of Metallyticus violacea. Taxonomy (NCBI): domain Eukaryota; kingdom Metazoa; phylum Arthropoda; class Insecta; order Mantodea; family Metallyticidae; genus Metallyticus; species Metallyticus violacea. The sequence continues at coordinate 9,792,411 of CM060841.1, forward strand.
CCGGAAATGATTCACAATACCCTGTTTTCTACTTTGGTCTAACATATAGAAGATGCTGAAAATCCTTTCTTCCTCAGTTCGGGAAAGCCTATCTAATTGACATGAATAAGTTTAGTCGTGTCTCTGTTTTCGTTTCTAATTTTTCTCCTTTACATTCTGAAACCTAAACTTTTGCTAATTTCAGAAGTGATTTTGTTAGCCAACTTTAACGTTTTGAACAACTTCAAACCAGCATTTCCTCTTTTAAAACTGAACTTTTTCGTTCTTTCATGAGCTAATTCCTATTTAAAGTAAGTTTATAAACGAACATGCGTTGCTTTAGAGCCACTGTAAAACCATCTTCGCGAATGAATGTATACTGCTTTAAGACCGGTAGGGTGCAAGTTTAGAAAGGAATGTTCTAGAATATAAAGGAGGAATGGCCACCGCCAACTGCGAAACGTCTATTAGTCGAGACAAGATTTGTAACCAAAGCTCTATATTAAGTCTCATTTCGAAGAAACTTAAAAATTTTGACCTTGACTTGACAGTGTATATTTCCTCGCATATAATGATGAAAATGTTGCAAAAAGTAAATCAGTGATAGTAACAATTCAAAAGGTATTTGTTCCGTGCACCTTCTTTCTACGTACAAATATTCTGCTTTGTTGCCTTATACTTGAAGTCTTTACTTGTTTAAAAGTGTTTTATATTGTGGTAATATGTTTATGCTATGTGAGGAAAATTTTACATGTTTCACACTCTAGATAAAAGTAATAAAACGTCACATTGTGTGTGAATAAATACGTTAATACAAGCAATACTACTGCAGTTCACCGAGAAGGAAAGTCGCTCCGCATCTAAGTGATGATTACTGTTAGTGGAGTAGGTCCTGGTGGTGTAGTAGTAACCATACTTGCCTCTAAACCCAAGATCGCGGGTTTGATCTCGGCCAGGACCTATGGATTTTTTCAGGCGTAAAAATCCTAAGTATGGCTTCCATTGGAAGGGAAGTAAAGCCGTGGGTCCCGTGTCCTATATTTACGGCACGATAAAGAACCTCAAGTCTAAAAGAAGAGGTCTCTGAGCAAAATTTGTTGGCCGTTTTACGCCCTGAATTGAATGAGACGCTGATGACCTGAGATGTTAAAGAGCGTCCGTAAATAAAGTAATTCAGTTGACAACAGTTCCTGAGTCGTGTCACTGGTGGGAATTATGTAGCTAACGGTATATGAAGAGCATGCAGTTTTGGAATTGACAGTTCTTGCTATTAGACTAACTGCTGTTGCGCTCTCTCCAACTAGCGCCGCACTGCGGAGCGAATTTCCTGCCGCACAGTACCAGCATTTCGATAATGAGCGCACTACTACCGCTTCCTCCATTATTTGCATTCATTGTCTGATCGGATAATGCATTCATATTTTCAGTATAATTTTGTATTAATCACCACTATGGTATATTGAAGGTTGCTAATTGGAGCGTTACGTATAGAATTTGCCATTTATTCATTAACGCAATGAAAAAGAAGAAATTCACATAACGATTACATTCTTTGTTTCTAGAATATAATCCAGAGGTTTTAAACACAAAACAAATATCCATGAACTATTTCTTTCTCTGTGTTCGTGATGGACGCGCCTTAGTTAGCCAACGTTTAAATTACACGTAACGGCAGTGTGTTTGCCGGTAGTAATTACTTTCCATCTAATACACACCAGCATGCAAAATGTGTCACATTTGTGTGCAAAACGTGAGCCCTGTAGAGGTCTGCATGTGGAAGCCCCCACCCTTTTCTTTCTTGTTCGGTTGTTTGTGTGTTAACTATTCTCTTGTTGGAGAGCCACAATTATGGAACAGAATAAATACAAATCCCGGTGAATTAACATCGTTACGAGTGTACTTTGTTTGTTTATGCGTCGCAATTCAAACGAGTTCCATAGCTGGTTTAGAAGGGGACAGTGCGCTGTCACATTCGCAGAGAAGTAAACACCGCTATGAAAACGAAAATTTAAAACAGAAGCAACTAAAGAAATAGTTCACCATTGAGATATTCTGTTAACAAAAAAGTTGGACGTAAATGTATACACCAATAAATATTAATGCAATGGACATTGTTTACGATCAGTACCTCTGTGAGTAAAACAACAACAACAAAAAAAACCGTCAAAAAAGTATCAAGAGATCAAATTCTATTTCTATTGTCATAGTTCAACAAAATAGGCACACTATTGCGATACGAACTACGAGCTGGTATCTACAATATTCGGGACTGATGCTGCCATCTCGACAGCAGTTGCAGTAGAGTTTTGTACCGCTAGGTGACAACACTAGCACATCTGATGAGCGAGTGTTTAAAGTTTCATGCAGCTGGGTAGATGTGTTGAGATTCTATTGTACTTTTCATGATACTGTGTGTGTAGCGTGTGGCGATTTTACGATGGACCCAAGATTAGAACAGGGAGTTTGCATCAAATTCTGTACAAATCTCGGGGATAATGCTACGGAGACCCTCGCAATGATTCAACAAGTATTTGGGGGACAAAGCATGAGCCGTACACGTGTGTTTGAGTGGCATACTCGGTTCAGGGCCGGCCGTACAGCCATTGAAGACGATGCTCACACCGGTAGGCCTGTCAGCTACACAACGCCTGACATTGTTGCCAAAGTTCAACACTTCGTTCGTGAGGATCGATGTCGAACCATTGAAGACCTAGCTCATGAAGTGGATATGCCAACGAATTTTAACTGATGAATTGGGGATGCATTGTGTGGCCGCAAATTTTGTGCCAAGAAATGTCACTGCTGATCAGAAGGCGCAGCGAGTTGAAGTATGCTCGGAGCTTCGCCAGGCCGTATCCGATGACCCATTTGTCCATGATCATAACTGGCGACGAGAGCTGGATGTACGCTTATGACCCTGAGACAAAACAACAATCCTTCCAGTGGAAGAGCCCGAACTCACAAAGACAAAAAAAAAAAAAAATCAAGACAAGTGAAGAGCAAAGTCAAGAGTATGCTCCTCGTTTTCTTTGATACCAAGAGGATTGTGTACAAAGAATTCGTCCCACCAAACCAAACAATGAATTCCAAGTACTACTGTGACGTTTTGCGACGGCTCCGTGAAAATGTGCGGAGACGACGGCCCAAATTTTGGCGACAAAGGAACTGGCTTTTGCATCACATTATGCGTCCTGTCACAATTTCTTATTCACCAGGAGCTTTTGACGAAAAACAACATGACGGTTATCCCTCACCCACCGTACTCTCCTGATTTAGCACCCTGCAACTTTGCTCTATTCCCCAAACTGAAAATCAAGTTGAAAGGACGTTGGTTCGACACAATTGAGAGGATTAAAGAAGAAACGCTGTCTGTGCTAAACATCCTCAAAGAACATGACTTCCAAGATGCACTTGAAAAATGGCAGAAACGCAGGGTCCGGTGTATACATGTGGAAGGGAACTACCTCGGGTGACGGCGGTCATTAGTCTCAAAGTAAGTTTTTGACCAGATGGCAGCACTAGTCCCGAATATTCTGGATACCACCTCGTATGTGTTATTAATATAAAATGTTATGAAATATAAGTAGTTAAAATATGATTTACCCATACCAGATACTGAAACAGTCTGCTTTCTTGTTCCATACTTTTTGGCCAATGCTTAAGGAACCCATTTTTTACGGGGAATGTGGATAGATTTTTAGACTCTGTTTTCTAATTTTTACCATAGAGGCCACACACGAATAATTATATTCTCCAGTACAGTTTGAAGTTCGTGTATAGAATATTCAGCTGTGCATGATGTTGCAAATGAAAGTTCTTTCTCAGACAATATACCCACAAGGGGTGCAAAATAATATGCGCACAAGTACCTTTGGGCATTAACGGTTCATTCAAAGAAAACGGAGTCCAGTATCTTAGCGCAAGCATTTAAACGTTTCCTGAAATCAACGATGAGCACGTAATGATGATATATTCTGTGTTCAACACTGTGACGGTGCCATTTTCTAAGCTATAACAGAAGTGTAGCCCACACAAACGTTACAAAGGCCGGCATTCCTATCTCAATTAGCATTTAGGCTGTAAATTTGCTTGACTGACAACAGAGTATCGGCAGCAAAGAGCGCATTTACCTGTTTACGGTATGAATATAATCTGACCTTCCGTTTTTTATTTCTGAAATTTCTGTGGAGCAGCTTAGATTGGAAGGGAATACCTCATGGGAATACATACAAATGTTGTTATAATTATCATTATTATTTTAACTACGTAAAGCAATGAAGGTATGACTTATATACTTATTTATTTAAGTAATGTGCTTTTTTGTATTATGAAAAGCACGTACGAAGATTGCAAAGTTAATATTAGGTATGGTAATTTGAATAAATACATTCATTCATTCATTCATTCATTCTTTTACGATGAACGGAAGATGAACGAATAATATTGACATGACAAAGCATAAACCAATAGAAACTCTCCAGTTACTCTCTCAGGAAATTGCAACAATATTTTTAAAAAAATATTAAAATACTGCATATATTAATGAAAAATATATGGCTTTCCTTTCAAAAGTTTCCAGCTTTAATAATTACCTATTTAACATAACGTTATTTTAAATCAAAGCCATGCCCATTTAGATATTAAGAGGAAAGTTTAAAACATATTCTAATTACATTTTATATTTCATATCCTCACTTCCAGCTGAAATTTCACATGGTATCTTTACCTTTTTATGCTTATGTTTTAAACGGGATGCACTTGTTATTTCATTTGTTGTTCTTTTTATCGTGGCCTGGCAACTGGGCTGGTGGTTATTGTTGATTGAATTTGAACAGAATAATGCTACAATAACTCCATTTAATCTAATAGTCCTGTTTTGGCAATGACTTGTTTAATAATGCTATATGCCCTACAATAAAAAAACTAAATGTAAACGAATTAGATACGAATTATAAAATAGACAGTATTACTGTACAAAATATTTTTCTTTCATTCTACAGATTACTTATTTTTTATAACATGAAACGCTCCTTACGGCCCACCCCGAATGAAATATAATTATAATGTATATTTAAGCCCAACCATCATATGACATTGTAATTAGTAATATAAATATTTAAATATTATGTATACACGTGTGTCATAAGCTCATAAGCTTTAACGTCGATATAAGAAGTGTGTAAAATAGAATGCCTGGAGTTTTCCGTTGCAGTAGCTTGGAATGTCAACAAGGTAATAAAACCATACAATGGAAGTAAGTCGCTTATGTGAAATCTCTTTCCTTTTATATTTTATATATATATATATATATATTTATTTTATAAGGTCTGCCTTTGCAGGGTTAATAAACTGAAGACTTTTAAACCGTTTGAGGCTTTGACTCCGACTGGATTTAGCCCTTTTAAAGAAACCAGTGTTAACAAAATGTTTCAAAACTTTCCAAAAATAGAAAATGGCAGGCGCAGTAGGTGAACTTGAACCAGCCAATGGGGAATGTATGTTTGAACTTTTAAAGATAGGCACGAAGATTGCGCATGCCTATGTATTCCAGTGACATCGTTAAAACCAAAGATTTGAGTTGAATATAAAACGGAGGATTTGCTCGGCTGAAGCATGCAGTTCAAGTGAGTTTTAGTTCCGTTCAGTTCAGTTCAACGCAGAAGCAGTTCTAAGTACTACACGCTGAGAGACTCATTCCTCAGTTGTAAGTTTTACAAGCGGCAAGGTAGCCGCCGTTCGCAGCATTATAAGTTCCATTTTCAGTTTCGCGCTCCGCGGCATTCATCTGTAAGTTTCACACGCGACAACTAAGTGTATATTCATGGGAGTCCAAAGATTTTGGACATAATAAAATACCAATATATGTTATGTAGCAACGCGTCTTTGTTTACACTATATGAAACCTTCTCCCAATCCCGTTGAGTCAACAAAATTGAATTGTTGCTATTAAAGAGTAAGCAACAACACCGAAGCGATTACCAATCAAACTACAAAACCACTTCAAAAATGGCATCACAACGTGAACAACCCATCACTTCAAGATTAGTGCATGTAGCTGAAGCCAATTACCCCACTTCAAAATTTGGCAACCAACATGGTTGTCATACCAAAAAACTACAAACAACAGCCCAAGTTGCCAGGAGGCGATAGGAAAAATGCAACAACAGTTTAATCGTCTATAACATGTATCAAAATATAGGAAATATATTTATATTTGAAAATATAAATCAAATTTGGGTGGCAGTAAATAAGTGGAAACCAAAAATGTAATCGATAATGTTTTCACATTTGCCACCCAATATTTAAATTGGCGTGTTTTTTGTCTCAATTAAACGTACGTTAAACAGGTAGTTATTCAGGCAGGAAACTGAAATTAAAATAAAATCTGTCTATCAAATTAAGAAGAAAGCTTCAAATGATACAACTAGATAAATACAAAAGTTAAAATTGTTGGCCAAAATGGCCTTATCGCGTGGTTTCATAAGAGCGACGTCCCCCTTATTCAAATCAAGGTAGGTTAGCATTAAAACAAATGAGAAACACATACTCCGGAGCAAATAAACACAATTAATTCATTATTTTCGCACCGCTTTATATATTGTGTAAGATACGAGGGTAGGTCCATAAGATTCCGGCCTCGCCGATAAGGATTGTCGCCTTCACAAAATCCGTATCTGGGTATCATACCTTATCTGTTAAGTAAATAACTTCAGCTATAACACCCGCTCCATTGTGTTCACTTGTTCAGATAGAAGGTTATGTGTAGAAGATTGTGACATGTTCAAAATGGAGTAACGAACTGCTATTAAGTTCTTCACAAAAGAAGGACTTACTCCAAATGAAGTTAAACAGCGATTGGACGGTGTGCATGGGGAAGCACCTCCCTGATATTCTACCCTAAAAGAATGGGCCAAACTTTTTGGAATGGGTCCAGAATGCATTGAAGACGAATAGCATGCAGGTCGGCCCTTGGAGGTGCTCACTCTTGAAAACATCGCTCTTGTGGAAGAAGAAATTATAGAAGACCATGGCTCAAAATTACAGAGATACCAGCAAGGTTGGGCCTTTCTAAAACAACAGTCCTTCGAATTATTCATGAGCATTTAAACATGAATAAAGTTAGTGCAAGATGGGTGCCTAGACTTCTTTCCTTAGTCCAAAAGCAGCAACGAGTCATCTATTGTCAGGCATTTTTGGAGTTCTGCCGTGCAAAAGAGAGAGAAGTTCTGCAAACCATTATTACAGGAGATGAAACTAAGGTCCTCTGTGATCCCTTGTCCAAAAGAGAATCAATGGAGTGGCGTAAACCTGGTGAAATTCTGTAATTTTGAGCCGTGGTCTTCTAAAGGCCAAGGTCATTCAGTCAACTAAGAAGATCATGCCACAATCTTTTGGTACTGTGAAGGAATGCTCTTCATCGGCTTCAAGGAAAGGAACATCACAGTAAATGGGGAGTACTGTGCTGGCCTACTGCACAGACTATGTGCTATCATCAAAGAGAAAGGGCGAGGAAAGCTGAGTGGTGGTGTGCGTCTTCTTCACGACAACGCGCCTGTGTACACAGCTCATGTTGCAAAGGAAATGTGAAGAAACGTGACTTCAAGGAGAGCGACCATCCATCCAATAGCCTGGATCTAGCTCCCAGTGACTATTTCCTCTTCTTAAAACTCAAGAAGGATCTTCGATAAAGGAAATTTAAGTGTGACGAAGAAGTGATGAATGCTGTTTTTGCCCATTTTACAGACAAGACTTCTAACTATTTGGGGGGGGGGGATTGAAATGTTAATCCAAATATGGGAGAAGTGTATTGCAATAAAGGGTAACTATATTTAAAAGAAAAATATAATTTTTGTCTTTATCATACTTAGAAAAGGGTTAGGCCGGAAACATATGATTCTACCCTCGTAATCCTGATTTGATAAACAAATGAATCTTGAAAATAACCTGATAAATGAATTAAAAATTAAATAATCATTGTAATATGAAGTTCTACGGGCAAATAAAGAGAATTTCATTACACACTACCACTTGCACAGAACCCAAGTGTTTTTCTCAAGGGCAACTGCAAAAGCACTGCAGATTTGCTTTTATTGTTTCCGTTTCATTCTCTGCTCGAGCACAGCTGCAATGCAAACAAATTTTGCCACTGAACTCTGTAGTTAGCGAGTCACCATAAACAACAGACCTTTATATTAAATTGTTCTTGTGGCAGGGCACAGAATTAAACTAGAATTTGCACTCCGTTTTTTACCTACTGTTAACTACTGGGATACAGGAAGTTAATAATTTCTTCAACAAGTTTGAAGGTAGATGTACACTAAAATTATTAGTGAAGCTAAAATATTCTGTGAATATTATTACTTACATTTGTTTCTTATCTCCTTTCGAATAACCATATGCTACAAAAACAATGTTTGCTCTTAAGCAATATTTTGGTATTCCGGTTTTCAAAATAAGCGTTAATCGAACTCATAATATTACAACGCATATAAACGTCCAAGAACACAACCACAAATAAAATCATTACTGTTACACAATTGTGTTCCAGAATCTCTTATTTCTTAAAGGAACCAGATACTGATAAATTTCTGCGTTTAGGATTAGATATTATAGTTAGTAATATCTCAGAAACAATGGACAAATGGACATATAACATTACGAAATGAAGAAAGTGGAAATAAACGTACTAGTAAAATATACAGTATGAAAAATACGAACGTTATTATGGAAAGCTAGTTATAACAGAAGCAATAATAGCAACAAGAGAATAATAATAGAATCAGTAACTCCACAGCAAAATACAACAACTAAATATTCGTAACCGCTATGGGTGGCCGAGGTCGTTAAGGCGCGGAAGCGTAAGCGGGAGGTCTGGGGTTCGAATCCCGCCAGGACCGTCCTCCCTTACTGTGTTTTTTTCCAGGTTTTCCTCGGTGCTCATAAATGGCCAATGCTGGAGAGGTACCCTAAACTTAGGCCTGGAACTATTCCTTCTTTAAAAATAAATCCTTTTCCAATATATAGTTTCATCTCATGTGTCATCAGTGTCCATCGCGTGTGGTCCCTGGTGATGACTCATTTCGACTACTGCAATTTTCTGCTCACAGACTTAAACTCTAACCTAACGCAAAAACTACAGCGTGTTCATAATATGTGCATACGTTACATCTGCGATGTACGTCTGTTCGATCATATAACACCCCTTGGTTCCGCCTGAAAGACCGAAGAAACATTCATTGTCTCACACTACTTTTCAAAATCACCCATTCTTCTTCTCCGTCTTATCCATCTTCTCGTTTTCAAAATCTGTCTTCCTCTCATAATCTTAACACAAGTTCTGAAACCCAGCACGTGCTATTATTACATTGCACCGTACATCACTTTACTCATCATCACTGCCCGTCTCTGGAATGCATTGCCACGGGATGTCAGAGACTGCCGAACTTTAGGAGCATTTCATGAGAAATTGTATATTATTATCAGAAGTAATCTATTGCCCTAGATTCAGGTTCCTTTTGTTACAATGCAGGTATTTATTTGTTTTACCTGCTGTAGAATTATTCATTCTATTATTTTATTACTATCATAAATGCTCCTATCTCCTTCATAGTATTGTCAGGGTTTAATTTCATGTTTTGCTTGAATCTGCATTTCCACTTTCAGGATTTACATAGGTTGATATATGTATAAATTATCCTTGCTGGTGCTTATTATATGTTAATGTTCTTTTACTTTCTTATTTTTTTCTTATTCTTAAATTAATATTTTTCATTGTCCATATTTATGCATTAGCATACATCTATTTATATACATAATGTTTAACATTGGTATATATGTGTGTACAAGTAATATCAACTTTACTGTCAATATTGTAATTGTAATATTATCACTATAACTTCATGTAATTATTATTAGATTGGTAGAGCGGAAGAGAAGACCTAATGATCTTAGCTCTACCAGAATAAATAAATATCGCTTGGCAATGCATTTCAGACACGAGTGGGACCTTTCAAAAGTCGCCTCAAACATAAAAGTATTATAAATGTTATAAGAACCGATCCAGAAGAAAAATAATATTAATGTGTTAAGTATAATGGTATTTGGATTTTCGTTTGCTTCTTTTGCATTTCACATATTCAAATTAACAATTGTATGGACAGAGGAAGCACAATTCTTTCTTAATTGTGGAATACACATAATTGCAGGTTTGGGTATAAAATGATTCACCTACATTCGTTTTTATAGCACTTATAACATTGATTTATTTTCTGCCTCACATTAAAACTTTGTTAAATAATAATAATAATAATAATAATAATAATAATAATAATAATAATAATCGTATCCCTTAAAATAGACCCCCAAAGTATACGCAAAAGTCAATGCTTATCTGACTGTGGGTTTCTGAGAACGGGGTACGTGAAAACCTCTTGGGTATCTGTGCTGTAACTTTTAAACAATGTTCAAGAAAGTTGAAATAATTTATGTATGATAAAATATATAAATTTAATAAGGTAATTGTTCTTGTTGCCAAATTTTTAAGAAGATCTATTCAGCAGCTTTTGAGATATTTCAAATTCTATTACCTAACGTCTAAAAATATAATCATAAGTCCCTTGTTCCCTTAAGTTAACTACAATATAAATAACTGTCTTATTGACTGCAACGTGTGAACTTATTTAGGATAGCTAATGAAAGGTATGTTTGGTGGAAACTAGCTAGGGGTTAGGAAGAACTTTGCTTCTTAGCACCTCTATGTTTTAGCCGATTATAATTCTACATGCATAACTTTTTATTATTATCTGACATGATATAAATTAATTTCTGTAATAAAGTATTTTAGCATACGACGATTTGATATTAAATCACTGACTGAGGTGGCGATATAATGGCCACGATTCTGTATTAGTTGTAAACGAGTTCTTCAGACCTAAGTATTGGCAAACTTAACTAGCAAGTCATGCTGCTATAATTATGAATCCCGGATCTTACTTAGTTGGACTTTCAAGTGGCGAGTTGGCGGAGTCTTGTGTGATATAAGACTTGTGGCTGTGTACGTGCTATACCTCACTTTTGAACTGAAATAAATGTTTCTTTCCCTTTCTTACAGGAGGGTTCACTAATATATGCTACATTTAAAATGGCTAATAGTGTAACCCTGGAATTATTTTTATTAATTTTGAATTAGCAATGTTTTAATGTAATTTTTACATTCCAAGATGTTTATGTTTTGAGTGAGACATGTGTGACTTTGGTAATGGTTTTTAATGGAAGTTGAGCTTTAAGTTTGTTTATATGCGCATTTTGTTAGGAAATAATGTTTTAGTTGGTTTTTGTCTAATGTTTGTTGCAGAACCATTTATCTCATGCTCAATTCTGTTTAATTTACTTAAATTGACAGAGGGTGCCACTTTAAGCAAAGAAAAAAACTGTTAAAATAACAAAACTGAATTCACACAAACAGAAAATGATGAGCACCAACTATCTTAGACTTTCACAGTTACAACAGATGCTCAAAATGCCCTCTATCGGCGTCGATATACTGTTTTTGAACTGTTATTGTTTTTATACAATTTCAGATATGAATAAATGGTTAACCTTATACTGAATTTTAATTATGTTATATGTTGATCTTTTCTCCAGTGTTCAATTGAGAATTCATCAACAACCTTTGAGGGCTTTGTTTCAGCAAACTTCATTTTCTTATTCTGCCTGGTGTTAATGGGGAAGTGTATTAAATTCTAATTCATTTGGATTATTTATTATATATTCCATATTCTTATTCATTTACTGTTTTAATGACATTTCATTTGTCGTATTTTTGGGGAAGATATTAAAATATTACTGAACAGATAAATTCTAAAACAGAACGTTTAATGGGGAATTTGACAGTACAAGGGCCAATATTAGTCAAAATGAGCTTTAAAATAGTATGTGTAGTTATTAACGGCTCTAAATTGAGAAAATAAAGAACAGTACATTAAAATAACCTGAAAAATACACCCGGAATGTTTATATTGATTGGTAATAAGCAAACAAAAACGTTTTTTTAAAATGAAGGTACAAATTGCGGTTATCAGTATAAGAGAATTCTTTCGCCTCAGAGTCAAGCCAAGCTTCTTTCAGTAGCAAGCATCTCTTTCATTTACTCACAGATAGTTTGAGCATTTAAAGGGAAGCAAGAAGCAAGTTACTGATCCTGTCGGAAGCGAAAATATATCTTAACGTTGATTGCGGACGGGTGGTGGTATATATGAATAACTATTTCTGCTCCGTGTGTTAACTGGTTGGCAGGCTCACAGAAACGTCTTCGGCTTCTTTCTGTTCCGGTAATGACTTTTCAGTGAGTCTCTGGGGAAATCAGACGCCGCTGCTTCCAAACCTTTCTCTCCATCGCTCGAGGTAGAAGGAACACGCAGCAGAAGTAGCAGATTTTGGTGTATGTGAGGCAGCCGCTAATGTGTTTCTGCTCGCACCCCCCCCCAAAAAAAAAACATTACCTCTAGGTACTGGATTTGCTTGACATGCAGTTTCCTCAACTCATAATGCGCTTGCATCACACGAAGTGCTTCCCCTCTTCTAAGTGTGCTACAGAAACGTGTTATTGACTTGTGTTTCATGCTGCTGAAAGTGTTTCATGTAAATTTTGCAACATTTAGTTTGAAGTATGATTTGAGTTGTAATGCTACATAAAAAATTAATAAAAATGTTACATTTAGCTTAAACTACATCTGAAAAGTAAACGATTCAATTAATACTAAGAAATGAATGGAAAAATAGTATTTTATAAAAATCAATTTCGTCAAGGTTGAATATTTCGGTTTTCAAGGCTATAATTGGGTACTGTTGCAGATTAGAAATGAAATTAGCACATTTCCATAATTACAATTAATTTCCAAAAATTAAATTAAAGGACAGTTTAATTCAGTGGCAAATGTCCTTGCGTAAGATTGACATAGGGTATCATAAAAATAGCCGCAAAAATTGTAGAACGTAGGATTCACGGCCGGTGTCAATCATATGAGCCCAGTCTTCCCGGCTGTAAGGCCCTGGTCCAATAGGAGGATTCCTCTCCTTCATCTTCCCAGACGTTTCGTCCACGACTGCGGTAGACATCTTCAGTAGTGTGCTCATCAGGATCTTCTTGGAGACGAGACAGCGACTGACTCGTTTCAGTTACAGTTTATTTATTAAGATTTGAGGCCTTGTGGCAGTAAAATGTTTCAGCTTTGTAGGGTAATGCATTGCTTTTTTTTTTTTTTTTTTTTTTTTTACACTGTTACACTTTTTACATTTTGTGATTTGTTTTTTTTTTGGTTTGTTTTTTTTTTTTTTTTTTTTTTTTTTGCATGTGCTGGTTATTGCCTACGAGAAAAGTTTCTTTCGGGGAATTACTTCGGGGTTTGTATGGAAGGTACAGTGTGTGCTGGTTTCTTTGAAAAGACTTAATACCAATAGTTAGACCTTAAAATGTACTTAATAATATATATAATATATAGTTAGGTCCATAATATTCCGCGCTCGCCGATAAGGATTATCGCCTTGACAAAATCTTTATATGGTGTGATATCTTATCTGCTAAGTAAATAATTGCAACTGTAACTTCCGATCCGCTGTGTTCAGTTGTTCAAATATAGTTGCATATGTGTAGAAGATTGTGACATGTTCAAAATGGAGTTTCGAGCTGTTATTAAGTTCTTCACAAAAGAAGGACTTACTCCAAATGAAATTAAATAGCGATTGGACGGTGCACCCCCCTCGTATTCTGCAGTAAAAGAATGGGCCAAAATTTTTCGAATGGGTCAAGAAAGCATTGAAGATGAAGAGTGTGCAGGTCGGCCCTTGGAGGTGCTCGCTCCTGAAAACATCGCTCTTGTGAAAGGAGACGGGCGGCTCAAAGGTACAGAAATAGCAGCAAGACTGAGCCTTTCGAAAACAGCAGTCCTTCCTTCGAATTATTCATGAACATTTAAACATGAATAAGGTTACTGGAAGATGGGTGCCTGGACTCCTTTCCTCAGTCCGAAAGCAGCAATGAGCCATCTGTTGTCAGGCATTTTTGGAGCTCTGACGTGGCAACGAGAGAGAATTTTTACAGCCGATGAAATTATGGTCCTCTACTATGATCGCTTGCCTAAAAGAGAATCAATGGAGTGACGTCAATCTGGAGAAGCACCGCCTCTAAAGGTCAAGGTCACTCAGTGAACCAACAATATCATGGCCACAATCTTTTTGCACTGTGAAGGAATACTCTACATTGACTTCAAGGAGAGGAACACCACAGTAAATAGGGAGTACTATGCTGGCCTACTGCACAGACTACGTGCTTCCATCAAAGAGAAAAGGCAGGAAAGCTGGGTGATGGTGTGCGCTTTCTTCACGACAACGTGCCTGTGCACACAGCTCTTGTTGCAAAGGAAGCTGTGTAGAAATGTTGCCTCAAGGAGATCGAACATCCATCCTACAGCCCGGACCTAGCTCGCAGTGACTATTTCCTCTTCTCAAAACTCAAGAAGCACCTTCGAGGAAGGAAATTTAAGTGTGGCGAAGAAGTGATGGATACTATTTATGCCCATTTTGAAGACAAGAGTGCTGACTATTTGGGGGGGGTGTTGAAATTTTGATTTAAAGATGTGGGAAGTGTATTGCAATAAAGAGTAACTATATATTAAAAAGTGAAATATAGTTTTTGTCTTTATCATACCTATAAAATGGTTAGGCCGGAAACTTATGGACCTATCTTCGTGTGTATTCTGTTTTGCTGGCCTTAAACAGAACGATGTATTAACTGACTATGAGGTTATTCTGCTGTCTAAAGCAGGCTACTCTCCTAAAAATAAATGTCATTGCAGGGTGAATATTAAGTAGTATAGCTGAATTATTAAGTTGCCTGAAAATTCCTTTACTATAAATGCTCTACTCTTTTGTCTTTGAAATACTAGTTTTATACCAATTGTTGAAGGTGCTGTTTTGAAGGATGCCTTAAGACGAACTAAAACATACTCTGCATACAATCTCTAAAATTACCAGAGAATGTGCGAAGGAAAAAATCGGATTTCTTGTACTTTTTAGATGCTTTTGAAAAAAGCGTTTGAATGAGAAGTCGCAGCCGAAGAAGCACATCAAGGGTGAATTTTGAAGGTGAAATGTTCCCTAAAGGCATTGCAGTTATCGCTGAGTTGTACTGTGGCCAAATCAAAGATTTAAGTCAACACGCTTAAATCAATAAAAAGTGCGCCATACTAGCACAACAATGTTCCTGCCCATCGAGTAACGTTCACCCAACAAAATCCAGATTTAGATTCAACAGAATTGCTGTTTCATTCAGAGTACTGTCAAGATATTTCCTCTTCCGCGTAGGTTTGTTAAGATCCATGAGAATACACTTCAAGAAAGGAGATTTGATAATCTTTAGGAAGTCAGAAATTCTACGATCCCTCAAATCACAGATAGAAAATAGGAGAAAGTCATCAAAAATGAGAGTTTTTATTTTGGAGAAGAATAAATTTGTTGTTGTTTCTTCTAGATCTGAGACCTGAGTGTCTGTGTAGCAAAAATCTTGCTACATTTTTATGTCCAAAGCTGTACCACCCACAGGGTGACTGGGTCTCTTCAGCTCTGTCCTAATTAGCTGCAAATAAATCATACATTAAGGTAGAAAATGCATAGACGTGTGCTGTACACTACTTTAGAAGCTTTTCCTCTATTATCCCTCACAGCATTTGGAAAGCTCCTAATCTATTATTTGCCATTCCAAGCTAAGCATGTTTCGTGTCTGTCGATAAATCTGCTTAAAGAAGGAGAATTACCGTTATGATGAAAGCGCAGGCACAAGAGTGGTTGGGGGAAATGCGCGGAGGTAGATACAGGGAGAGAAACAACATGTCTTAAATTTTAATTACGAACATGTTTCATTATGAGTTTCTCACTCACTCCCTCCCTCGCCGCCTCTCTTTCTGTCTCTATTTGTCTTGCTGTTATTCTGCAGAATATTAACATCTCCTCATGGAGGAGTTTAACTCGAGCAAATCCCCAGAGTAGGCTGAGTTGAGTGAATGAGTGACGTGGAACTAGAAAAGGAAGAGAGGATGATGAAGATAAGAGACTGGTTGTTGGGAAATCGTGAAATAAATACAAGAACTTGACCTAGGCTCTCTGTCTAACCATGAAACGTGTTTTTGCACTGCCTTACCTAACGGAATATTAATCAAGACTTTAACGAGATTTGCCTCTCTAAGGGCATATGCCTTTAGTTCCCTAAACTCTTTGCCTAAGCTCCCTCATATCACAAACACAAGTTTCTTTAGAGAGTGAGTCAGAATTCATATCTAATGCATTTTTGGTCGCTCTGCGGAAAATGAATAGTACAATTATTTTGCAATATTCCTCTTTTCTCCACAATACGATAAAATTATCAACGTTGGAAAAAAGTAATTTTTTACGACATTTGCTATCAGCTCTACTCCAAGAAGTACACCAGTTTCATATGTAATGGGGCGTTCCGACCTGACTCTCAAGAGAAGTTCATTCAATTCCCAAAGCTTCAAGCACCACTGATATTCTTTATTTGCCTAAGCTAGTCTTTCGTTCAATCTCCATCACGTCAAGTCGTTCTTCCTCGAACCACCCTTATAAACTGGCAGCTTACGAGGGAGGCAATTTAATTTTCGGAATTTGAAAAAAAAACAACTATGAGAAATACAGAGAGTGTCAAAAATGTATACATACTTCAAAAAATGAAAAACTATGTTAACATAACAAAACTGAGCTCGCGACAAACAGAAAATAATTAACACTAATCATCTTAGACTTTTTCAGTTACAACAGTTGCTCAAAATGCCCACCATCGGCGTCGACACACTTCTGAGTATGTTAAACTACTGATAGGGCAACGTTTACGAAAGTGTCCTCAGCGATTGTAGCACATGCCGTTTCAATTTCTATCCGAAGTGCTGACAGTGTAGCTGGTTTTCTACGGTGTACAACATCCTTAAGAGTTCCCCATAAGTAGATGTCCAACGGAGTTTGATCCGGAGAACACGATGGGAACTTAATCGAATCCCTTCGTCCTATCCAGTACCTTGGATAGTGCCTAGGATAGTGCCTTGGGTCCAATGTGCGGGGCTTGTTGCTGTGCGAGATCTCCCAGATCTGCCCTTGTGAAATCCGCATGCGGTACCACGAGTCTCAAATGTGTCTGCAATGCGTGCAATTGTTACTCGCGTTGACGGTTCTGTTCTGTACACGCGTCTCCATTGTCTTTGAACTTCAACAACATTCTCGGTTTTCCAATACTACTTCAAAATTGCTTTCCGCTGTTCAAACAATAGTCTTGATTCCATTTTATTGTAGCAACGCTAGCATAACGTAATGTGAGTCACATCTGTTTACAGAACATCATACGATAATCTTGGCTTCATTTGTTCATTGTTGATTTACCTGTCACGTAGCAACGCTATCATAATGTATGTGAGACATCTGTTTACAGAACATCATACGATAATCTTGGCTTCATTAGTTCATTGTTGATTTACCTGTCACGTAGAACGCTATCGTAACGTAATGTGAGCCACATCTGTTTACAGAACATCATACTACACATTACTGCTGTTTTTCGGCTCAACTTTGAAATATATTAAATAGATATCTACTGTGAAAGTGTGTATACATTTTTGGCAACCTAGATATACCTTTTCTACTGGGAGCACTAGAAAGGGTATATCTTGATCAGTAACTACAGTGGAAACTGCAGCAAAAATGTTTACTATAGTAATGCTCTTGCTATTCTGATATTCTAAAGTGAAGATAAACTGAGAGCATTTATGTGCGATGATTTTTTTAGGATTATAAGTACGGCCTGAACAAATAAGAATGCCCGAAAATATTATAGAGAGATTATTCACTAAAAGTCGTCTGAAACTGGTTTGCATAGTTTACACAAGAAAAGTGAAGGGCACCACCGTACATTTAGCTGTAAGGCCCCATTCCCAATGAAAATGAAACGTAACGTAAACTTAAATGTAAGAGCTAGAGTCTATGTATTATAATAGAAACATTCACAACGAATCACGTAAACATAAAAATAAGCGTGCAATTAGTCGTAAACTTAGAAGCTTGCAAGGTCCAAGGTTTTGCGTCTACGTCTAACTCAAACTTAAGAAAGGTCAGTCATTCAGAACACAGGTGTTCTGTTTGTAGAGCTCTGTGATAGAAGTTATCCATATACGGGATCACGCAAATCAAATGCAACTCTTGCTGCTGCGAGTCCCGGCGGAGAGAGCCTAAGGTAGTAACCCACAGATATAGCAAGATGATAAGACTTTCAAGCGAATAGTATCACACATAGAATGCGTTATAAATTGATGTTTATAATTTTTTCTGCTACAATGAAAGGAGATTTGTCACCATTTCAATGATTTACCCCCCCCCTATCAAATTATATTTACTAAAAACTACTGGGTCCACCGGTTTCTAGGATTTAGTGTGTGTGTGTGTGTGTTTGTGTGTATGTGTGAATTTATTGCGAATTTCAATAAGAGTAGATTTGCTACTAGTCGACTTTTGTCCATTTCAATCTCACGGTTTCTGTGCGCGAATCACACACACACACACACACACACACACACACACACACACACACACACATATATATTATATCACTTTTATTCTTATTCTATTAATGAAATAGTCCTAAACCCATATTTTGCCCTTCTCTATTAACATTACTGATAATGGACATTTTTCTGTCGTAAGATTGCTTGAAAATGTTAAGTGCAAATGTACAATTATTACAATTTTGTAGGCCAAGTTTAGAGGAATTATATTTAATTTATTATTTTTTTTCGTGAAATAGTCTTAATAAATATCACTCGAGGGTCTGAGTTCACTATTTTATCGGTAATCTCAGACCCCTTCGTGATATTACAGAAGTTTGTTTCTTTATACGGGACAGATATATTTCTTGTAGATAACCATAATCGTTACCGAAAGTTTTCTCTGGAGAAACTGCGAATAACTAAGGCATATGATATTAGGAAATGTACATACGCTTGTAATAAAAAAAGTGGCTAGATAGTGAGGTACACAGGAGAAACTCTACACAAGTTAGTCAATCTCAATTTTTTAAAGATATTCTTCATAACTACAGAAGGATAAAATGAGGGAATGTTTAGAAAAATGCAATTACAGACACAGCCCCAGACTGTTCAGCATTGCGGAAGATACAATAAACATATAAGTGAACTGTAAATAAGAACTTTTGGGTTTCAATCGACGAAGCCACAGGTTCCCAATGTCTGCTTTTCAACAGAACTACGAACGAGCTTTGGGCATCTTGTATTGAAATATACAAATATGTTATTCTGCAACTTATGTGGTGAAATCAGCAAAATATCTCAATATAATAGCACTTAAAGTGTCTTTTATTTTATTCATTTTATTTAAAGACGCTCTGTAACATTTGAGGTCATTAGCGTCCCATTCAATTCAGGGCGTGAAACGGCGGACAAATTTTGCTCAGAGACCTCTCTTTCAGGCTTGAGGTTCTTTATAGTGCCGTAAATGTACGACGCGGAACCCGCGGCTTTACTTCCCTTCTGAAGGAAGCCATACTTAGCATTTTTACCCCGGAAAAATCCACCGATCCTGGCCGGGTTTGAACCCGCAATTTTGGGTTTAGAAGGCAAGTATGGTTACCACTACACCGCCAGGGCCGACTTAAAGGTCTTGCACATGCGTGCTACAGGTTTTCTGAGGAAGTGAGGGCACAATTTCTTGGCGTCGCTAATGTTATAAAAGTATTACTTCAGTCACATTGTATTTCCGAGTTCAAACAACAATGCCCTGGAGTACCTCTTCCTCCTTTTGCAGTTGTTAATACGAAACATGCAATTAGTAAGAGCAAAGTGATTTTCCTTTTGTGAACAATTTCTTATCGATCAACATCGAAAAACAGTTCTGGTTACAGTGTTCTGTGCGGCAGGTGCACATAATACTATTGAATTTAGCAATATATTTTTCCAATATTTGAGACATAGACTGTCCAAGAAATAGAAACGCACAGTCTCGGAATGGGACAGAAATGCCCCGTTCATTTTGAAAGAGAATTTTGTTAAATCACTTGAGACATTTTGGTAGCTATCAATTTGACTAAATTGGATTATAAACAAAATGTCTTCAGTTACTGTGTAAAAAAAAGCAAACAGAATGCAGCGGTGCGAGAAACAGCTACACCACACACACACACGCACATATATCGGTGATGACAGAGCACCTTTGGGAGGAAAGAAAAATGGAAAGCAAGCTAGAGAAAAAATAAAAAAGGAAAAGTGAGAAGATTTAACTAGGTAAGTGGCCAAGATTTTCGCGGGTGAAAACTGGAATTTGGAAAAACCCGTCAGGGTAACAGAAGAAAAAGTTGGTAAAGGGAAGAAAGGGGGTTGGGGGAGAGGAGGGAGAGTGTGTGTCGCGGGGTGGTGGGATTGAAATTTCTCGTTGCTCGCACGCCCGCGTCGCGCGAAATTTGCATTGCAAATGGCATGCTACACAAAATAAAGGGAACACACTTCTCCCCCTACTGCCCCAATATAGTGAAGTCTTTCCTCACCCATATCCTTCCGTCTTCCTATAACCAACACATAAGCACCCCTCAGTGGCTCCCTTCCTCATGCTAACTCCACCCATACTTTAATCCGGCAGCTACGGGAATTGGGCATTAAATCCCAGCCCTTCAACCCGCCCGCACTTTTCTATCTCTGGCCCTTTACACCGCCGTCTAAAAATTTTACACAAAAAAGCCACGAGAATGAGTGATACAAAAATTTCGAGTGCATCGTAGAGGGAAGGAGCGCTATCTAAAGAGAGATTTTTTCTAAAAAAAAATTTAAAGCACTGGTTTTCTGATTCTCTCCTCTGTAGCGCTCCAGTACGATAACAAAAGGTTAGTTACTATGTAACTGGTAGGCCATTCATTCCTAATTTCTCTCTCCCTTCCTTACTTCAAGTGTATCTTTATTTTTTAACATCTTCCTGGAAGATGTTAAAACCTACTAAGCTTCTTTTGACCTAAAAGTTTAGTGTTTCGATTTCTGCGAAATGCGTATTGATACACTCAGAGCGATCATTATAATATCCTAAAAATTAACTCAATGCAACCACGAAACGCAATATACAGGTTGACTTAAAAACCGCTATTCATTGACACTTGTTGCAAAAGCGTTTTAAAATGATTTCTTTCTATGTTGGTATTTCGCTGAAGAAAAATATGTTCAGCTCAGTGTAAGATATTAATCTTCTTCTTCTGCTTCTGGTATTTCTCTAGTACCAGAAATCTGCAATGCTGGTCACGACAACTTTATCAAATCTCCCCTTATCCATTCTTAAACCGTGGTATTTATTATACTTTTGAACCATCGAGCTACATTCTTTATTTCTCTTATTATTTTATTAGTTTGGCGCTTTTGAAGCGTGACGCCAGTAAAAGAACCTCAAGACTGAAAGAAGAAGCCTCTGAGCTAAATTTATCGACAGTTTCAGGCCGTGAAGGACGTTCATTACCTGAGTTGTTAAAGAGCGCCGGTAAAGGTTTTTCTTTACCGCCTTGTCTTAATGCCTAACAAGCAACTCCCTGCTCGCCTTTGCAAAGAGGTATGTCCAGCCTCTCCAAGTTTGAGGTTCAAGATAATCAACGACCCAACTGCAGACGAGATAGACGTACCAGAACTGCATGCACCTTGTAGGTCTCATGAATGAAAGAAAAGAGAAGGAGAAAGCAGAGAAATGAAAGGGATAATTATTGGTGAAATAAATTTGAAGAAAGGGCGAAACCACGCGACAAATATCCGAAAATCCCAATTTTGTGCACCACTGTAAACACTCCTGATACATAAGTTGCAGGGACGGCCCCTTGCAATAAACAATCTTCTCTTGGACATTATAATTGATAGTTGCTTTCTATCTATTTAGTTTTTGTAACAAAATAATTATCATGGTGGTAGTGGTAGTAGTAGCAGTAGTAGTAGAAATAGCAGTAGTAGTAATAGTAGTAGTAGTAATAGTAGTAGTAATAGTAGTAGTAACAGTAGCAGTAGTAGTAGTAGTAGTAATAGTAGTAGTAATAGTAGTAGTAGTAGTAGTAGTAATAGTAATAGTAATAGTAGTAGTAGTAATAGTAATAGTAGTAGTAATAGTAGTAGTAATAGTAGTAGTAGTAGTAATAGTAGTAGTAATAGTAGTAGTAGTAATAGTAATAGTAGTAGTAATAGTAGTAATAATAGTAGTAGTAATAGTAATAGTAGAGTAGTAGTAATAGTAGTAGTAACAGAAGTAGTAATAGTAGCAGTAATAGTAGTAGTAATAGTAGTAGTAGTAGTAGTAATAGTAGTAGTAGTAATACAAGTAGTAATAGTAGTAGTAGTAATAGTAGTAGTAGTAGTAATAGTAGTAGTAATAGTAGTAGTAATAGTAGTAGTAGTAGTAGTAGTAATAGTAGTAGTAATAGTAGTAGTAATAGTAGTAGTAGTAATAGTAGTAGTAATAGTAGTAGTAGTAATAGTAGTAGTAATAGTAGTAGTAATAGTAGTAGTAGTAATAGTAGTAGTAATAGTAGTAGTAATACAAGTAGTAGTAGTAATAGTAGTAGTGGTAGTAATAGTAGTAGTAGTAGTAGTAGTAATAGTAGTAGTAATAGTAGTAGTAGTAATAGTAGTAGTAGTAATAGTAGTGGTAGTACTAGTAGTAGTAATAGTAGTAATAGTAGTAGTAGTATCGGAGGGGTTATTGGAGAGAGTTTTGGAGAACTCCCGGAATTCAGCCATAGGCTTTTTGTGCCACCCCCAAGTCTAAATTCTGTGTTCTTGGTCAAATCCAGTACCTTATTTCCTATAAGGGTATCATGCATGTGGGATATGGTTGTGGACCGAGGAGTTGATATCTTCTTCTCTCCAGAACTTCACATTTAAAGAGTAAATGGTTGATAGTCTCGTAAGATTGGTCACAAAGTCTACATATGGGCTCTCCCTGGAAGAGTCCCTTTTTCTGAAGATGTTTCCTAAATTGACCATGTCCAGTAATTAATCCCATTACTCTTCTTAACTTTTTTTCTTTCCAGCATCAGGAGCGTTCTGGTGAGTGTGGAATCAGGCCCACTAACAAGGCTTTTCCCATGGGCTTGTCCTGGGTAATTGGATCATTGTATTTTATGTTTCTCTCTGGCCCATAATTTAACTGTTGTCCTTACTGTGGACTTCCTAACTTCACAGGCTGGTTCCAGTCTTATTAAGGACTAAATGTTCCTTTTTTAGCCAGTTTATCCGCTGTTTCATTCGCTGTCACTCCTCTGTGACCGGGCATTCACCTCATTTCAACAGAATTGTTGTCCGACAGGGCTATCAGTTTTTGGAGGCAATCCCATACTAAATTGGAATTGAATTGGTGGGAATCAAGTGCTCTAAGTGCAGCTTGACAGTCCGAGAGGATCATAATATATTTCCCATAGTAGTCCTTCTCTATGCCATTTTGCACACAGGTCATGATTGCTAAATCTTCTACCTGAAACACGGTGTAGTACTTCCCAAGGCTTATAGTACTTCATGGTGTAGTACTTCCCAAGTAGTTCCGCCGTAGATGCCGGCTCCAGCTTGATTAGGATTCCGATTGCTATGGTAACGAAGGATAATGAAACAGGCATATTAACAATCACTAAAGGGCAGATTTTAAGAAATCAGATTTTTAACTGTCTTTATCAACAACGTTTCATTTAAACGTACCGTTTAACTGCTGACTCAAGCTGGCAATTTAAAATCACTCGCTTTCTAGATGCCCCAACAAAACTTCCGGATTTATAGAATCAGATGAGAGCGGTCCGTGGTTCCCCTGCTTGGAGGACACCGCCACGTGTGGCCGAGGTCGTTAAGGCGGGACTCATGCGCGGGAGGTCGGGGATTCGATTCCCACCAGAACTGTCCTTCCTGACTGGGGCTTTTTCCAGGTTTTCCTCAGTCCTCATAAATGACAAATGCCCTAAACTTAGGCATGGAACGTTTCCTTCCTTAAAATAAATCCTTTCCCAATATATCATTTCATTTCATGTATCATCAAAGTCCACCGCCTGTGGTGACTCAGTATTAAAAACGGGCGTTAAACACTATTAAAAAAAACCTTGGAGGAGGACATGGTAGCTCAGTTGGTTAGAGCACCAGTACTAAACGCTGAAGATCTGTGATTCGATCCTCGGCCTTAACCCGAATACTTCAAGTCTGAATCTTCCAACCCAAAACTGTTACGTTTACAAATCTCAGGGAAAAGTACGAGGATAGGTCTATAAGTTTCCATCCTAACCATTTTCTAGGATGATAAAGACTAAAACTATATTTCACTTTTCAATATAATTACCCGTTATGCAATACACTTCTCACATCTTTGAATTAACATTCCAATCCTCCCCCCCCCCAAAATAGTCAGAAGTCTTGTCTGCAAAATGGGCATAAACAGCATCCATCACTTCTTCGTCACACTTAAATTTCCTTCCTCGAAGGCCCTTCTTGAGTTTTGAGAATTGGAAATAGTCACACTGGGGGCTAGATTGGGGTTTTAGGGTGGATGGTCGATCTCCTTGAAGCCACGTTTATTCACAGCTTCCTTTGCAACAAGAACTGTGTGCACTGGCGCGTTGTCGTGAAGAAGGCGCACACCATCACTTCCTCGCTTTTTCTCTTTGATGGAAGCACGTAATCTGTGCCGTAGGCCAGCATAGTACTCCCAATTTACTGTGGTGCTCCTCCCCTTAAAGTGAATGAAGAGAATTTCTTCACAGTCCCAAGAGATTGTGGTCATGAACTTCTTAGTTGACTGAGTGACTTTGGCCTTTAGAGGCGATGCTTCGCTACATTTACGCCATTCTTTTGATTCTCTTTTGGACAAGCGATCATAGTAGAGGACCACCGTTTCATCTCTTGTAGCAATGGTTTGCACAACTTCTCTCTCGTAAACACGGCAGATCTCCAAAAACGACTGACAACAGATGACTCGTTGCTGCATTTGGCCTGAGGAAAGAAGTCTAGGCACCCATTTTGCACAATCCTTATTCATGTCTAAATGTTCATGAATAATTCGGACTGTTATTTTAGAAAGGCCCAACTTTGCTGCTATTTCTGTAATGGGCCGCCGGTCTTCCATAATTACTCCTCCTACAAGAGCGATGTTTTCAGGAGTGAGCACCTCCAAGGGCCGACCTGCACGTCCTTCATCTTCAATGCTTTCTCGACCCATTCGGAAAAGCTTGGCCCATTCTTTTACGGTAGAATATGAGGGGGAAGCTTCCCCATACACACCGTCCAATCGCTGTTTAATTTCATATGTAGTAAGTCCTTCTTTTGTGAAGAACTTAATAACAGCTGGAAACTTCATTTTGAATATATCACAATCTTCTACACATAGCCTTCTTTATGCAACTTTAACTGAACAACTGGGCGGAAGTTACAGCTGCAATTCTTTACTTAAAGATTAGACATGACAGTAGATAAGGCTTTTGTGAATGCGATACTCCTTATTGGTGAGGCCGGAAACTTATGGACCTACTCTCGTATGATAACGACTGTAAATGCCTAGAAATAGGAAGATTCGAGATAAGAAAGAGTTTTTATCGAGGAAGAGTTCCCCTCAGTCCTTGCGCCTGTACTACAAAGGAACTCTCTAATGGTTTTAGGAGTGCGTAATTATACATTTAAGTAATTTTACATTAAGAATTGGAGGTATTTTAAATCGCATTATTGATAATTAATTAAAAGGCCGCACGAGGGGTTGAAATTGGCATGGCTACTCCTATATCTTTGTCGAAGTCCAATGTACTGGCCCTTGTTCTATCCTCTCTGCGTTTGTATGCGCATGAACTAAAGATAACTATTATCCATTCTATGCGAAATAGTCTAAGTGTTATTCTCGTAGATCGCTGATAGGCATTAGCATACAACTTAATAATACAAATAAATAGCACGTAGAGAATAGAGTAGGAGGCTGTAAAATAGAAATCAATGGCATTTAACAACAACGCAACTGAAATATAACTACTGGACCGAGAGTATTGATTGTCACTGGTTAAGCTTAATGTGAAGTTCCAATAGTCTATTACATATACATTTTACATTTTTGTAGCGTTTTTCAAGAGAACAGGATGTGAGACAACGCCACGAGGAAGAACAGATGTTGCATTATGGAGTAACCGCAGGCAAATACCGACAGGGCCACCAGCAAGTGGCATGCAGTGGAACAAAAAAAAAAAAAAAACTGTACCAGTCAGAACGATTTCCAATGCAAATCCTACACATATTGAGATATAGCTGAGGCCTCCAATCTTTCTCTCAATCCTAAAAATACACAGGCACACACTTCCTTTGGAACTTCTACGTGAGATGGACTTGGTGATATGTTTTAGTTGGACTTATATTTATTCAGATTTTATACAGTATGGGAAAAGACGCCTTATATATATATATATATATATATATATATATATATATATAAATTTCCTTCTTAAATAAAGCTAACTATAAAGAGCATTCATTGTACATAGTGCTAACAATAATTTTCATCATTTTTGCAACAAGGAATTTATGCTGCGAGCATGGCTAATTCAAGCATTTTCCTGCATAGAAATGCATTACAGACCGCGCAGCTGGGGACAAAGTTTCTCCCCTCGGTTCAGAGATGTAAAACTCAAATGTGTGATACCAGCATGACGGAGTACCTGCACCCCCTGTTCGCTTGCACGAGCATTTAAACAAGTATTTTCCCGATAACTGCTTCTCAGAAATTTAGACTACAGACCATTCTATCTATCCGCATCCATGTTTCTTGTTCTGTTAAGAGGAAATGTTTAAGCGCCAAGGCAATGAAAGCCATATACAGGATATTAAAGAAAACCATTTCATTGTCGGTCCTGGTGGTGTAGCAGTTACCATAGTTGCCTCCTACACCCAAGATCGCGGGTTCAAATCCGACCAGGACCGATGGATTTTTTCGGGCGTAAAAATCATAAGCATGACTTCCTTCGGAAGGGAAGTAAATCCGTGGGTCCCGTGTCGTACATTTATGGCACGAAAAAGAACTTCAAGCCTGAAAGAGAGGCCTCTGAGCAAAATTTGTCGGCCGCTTCACGCCCTGAGTTGAATGGGACGCTGATGACCTGAGATGTTAAAGAGCGTCCATAACTAAATCGAATCACAAAAAAAAAAAAAAAAAAAAAAAAAAAACATTTCATTGGTTATACTCGTTATAGAAGGGCTTTAAACAATTTGGGATAGGGTTCAGATTTCCAGCTTAATGCTTAAAATTTTAAAGAATAGTTTGGTAATTATCAATACCGTTTCAACTGGAAAGGAAAACACTCGTTAATGGCATATATTTCTTAATGTATTTATTTAGCATAAGAGCTAAGTATTTATTGTTTATTGTGGACGATTAAAAAGTCGAAGCATTGTGTTCAACTTGCAGTTTTATTAATTTGTTCTCTTATCGTTTTATTCATTTTTCGGTTTTTTTTTTTTTTTTTTTTTTTTTTTTGAACATTTCAAAGTATCTCTGGCAAATTGTAAATTAATTTAACTGTCATTCATGTTGAGCGTACACAACGCACTGAAATTTAAATTAAGTTGTTTACATTGAAATGATAAAGGTTGCAATGGCAATGATTTAGTAAATTAAATAAACTTAAAACACATTAAGTGTGTACGCTTTAGGCTGTAAAGTAAATAAAAAGTACAAAATATTCAGGGTTTTAAGATAACACAGCACAGAAGGTGTTTCACGCCCATTATAAATGCTCAGTATATGCATTTTTCTTTACTCTGTTGACATTTACAAGAGAACCCATTTGTCAGCGTTGATGTTTAGATAGTGCCTGTGATACATCCCTGAAGGTAGGGGTGAGGGTTATGATCCCACAGAAAAAAATCACGTGGTGCTCATTTTGGTGAACGAGATACATCCATCCCCCTCGACAAATTGTACATAGCATCTGTGAATGGAACTGTCAAAAGATGGTCCCAAGTTTCTCGCTTAAGCTGCGCTGAACAACGGTAACGGTGCAACTTTGATGTTCCTTACCGTAACCCACACTTTCCTAACGTCAACACTTGGCGACCAAAGGCGTGGAAACCTGACAGTACAGAGCAAAACTGTGCACGTTTCTCCCTCTATCCGCGTAAAGATAAAGATAAAGATAGATAAAGATAGATGCCTAATGTACTACGAACAAAAAAAAGTTCACAAATTTCCAACGTTAATTCCAAATAACTCTGCACTATGATATAATAGAAACATGAACATGCACGGAAAGCAAAATAAAATAAATTTTAAGTTTTTTTTTAAAGGAATGGTGTAATATGACGACCTCCAAAATGAAAAATAAAGAGGTATCTGCACAAAAAATAAAAATCCTGGTGCTCTGGAGATTAATTTTTAAGTGCACGGTTAGTCGTTGATTTTGCATTTCATCAATATGCCCAACCCGATGAAAGGTTAGTTTTACTTTTTGATTATTACTCTAAAGACCATATCAAATAACTGAATTAGGGCTTTTATACATTTTAGTATGCCTATAGAAACATAAAATATTGATATAATTGTTTCTTTTTGTATTTGCAAATAACTTTCCATAAAAATAATTTTAAATTAAATAATTAATGACCCTAAGCCCATATGAACAGGAGGATATTGCTCTCACATCACTTGAGAACCTGATGCAAATCTTATCTAGGGTTCAATGTTTTCCAAAATATTAAATGTAAATGTGAACCACCATAGAGGGAAGAAGTTAAAATTTGTGACGAATTAGTCTCTCACTGTAAAGAACAGGCTGATATTGAAAAGAAAAGAGGGAACAGACAAAAAAAAAACCTACACTTATTTTGAGTACTGTGCAGAACTTCAAAGTAAATAGCTTACAGTTAGCAGTACGGAGACCACCACGTTAACCAATAAAATGCCAACCAATCTGGAAGAGAATGACGGAAACCTTTTTTTCAACCACAGAGCTTTACGTGTCCCAAGGGGGGAGGGGGGGAGCCTACCTTTTATCGGAAAGATTTCAATTGATTTTGTTAATCGCTTCGAAGAACTTCGCAGAAATAGCAAGAAAAGAATTTCCTGCTTTAAAGAAATGCAGATTTGGGACTTCTTTCATCTGTCAACAAAGAGGGGATGCCGTTGGTGTTCTCAGTAGGAGGGTGGGGGGGATTAAATGAAGCGCGAAACACAGAGACTAACGAAGTGGCACTCGGGATGGTTGTTAGTAGCCATAAAAAGACTCCAGAGAAATAATATTCTCTTACTCATATCCTTTGGTAGCGGCCCTTCGGCTTCCTACCGCCATGTTCTCTTCTACAATAGAAATCAAGTGACTTCTTTTTATTCCCCCCAATGTATTGTACTTAGCGATATACGGTAAATAAAAAAAATAAAGTTTTTTGTGTAAATGGACAGTTTTAATATTAACCTTAACACTGTTCTAGTCTTCCAAGGTTAAAAATATTACTTAATATAAAAAATTCTAAATTACTCGTGGGACCTAACCTAACATAACCTAACATAACATTACAACTTAAAACATGCTACTGCCACGGGTGGCCGAAGTGGTTAAGTTGCGGACTCGTGAGCGGCAGGTCTGGCGTTCAATCCTCCCTGACTGGGGTATTTTTTCAAGTTTTCCTCAGTCCTCATAAATTGCAAATGCCGGGGAGGTACCTTAAACTTAGGCCTGGAAAGTTTCACTTCTTGAAAAGACCCTTTTCGAATGTATCATTTCATCTCATGTATCATCAATGTTCATCTCCTGCGGTGCCTCCGTAGTAAAAATGGGCGTTAAAATTATTCAAATAAAACTGCTGTAGTTTTAGTATTTATACATATTATAAAAGTTTTGCGATAGATTTGCACTTCACACGAGCTGTACACGCAAACTATTCGAGACGTTCAAGGCATGTCGGATTAGATCATAACTGGAAAGGCTAAAAGCATTCTTGTAGCTTGAAAGTAATATTTGATGTAACAGTTTCTTCGAGTGTTATTAACACTGGAACTGCAGCAAATCTCTCAAAGAGTTTTAAAAACTGAAAGTCCAATCTATGGATCGAATCATAAATTTAATATAAACCTGTTGGCTAGATTCTTAAATAGGAAAACTATGGCCAGGACCGAGCCACAGATCTTGGTTTAATGATGTTCGTATTACCGTGTTACCCGATCGCGAACTTCTTCTTTCTAAGTGTATAATCAGCTATAGTCTTGTGCGAATTAATATGAACCAATAGGTAAATTTAGTTTTATAAGCTATGGAGCGTTAATAACTGTTTTCCTCCAATTGTACACCGCGTTATTGAGACCCGTGGTTCATTGTAGTTATTGCTTTTCTTAGATGTACTAAAAGTTAAGCAAATTGCTTGTGTTTTAGCTGTTTTAACATTTCATTTACCAAGCATATTTTAATCCATAAAGGACAAGAAGAGAAGTAAGTCTATAACTCTCTTGAATTTAATAATAAGACTCAGAGCCGGATAGCAGCTGAATGTAATGTAAGTTTGAGTGCTACTAATAATATAATTAGAAGGAAAAGTTAGATTAGGTCAATTTCACCTCAAAGTAAAGAACAATCTGGCCGAAAACGAAAAACTTCCAGGAAAGCTGATCGGAACGAGCAAACTTAACCCTGAAAAGAACAGTTTTGATTTACAAAAAGATTTAGAGGCTGTAGGGGTAAAAAGTGATGCTTGAACAGTACGCAGGCGAGTTCTAGAAGCTAGAATGAAAATTCGGAGACCAGTCAGAAAACAGTTATCGACGTGTCCTATGAAGAAAAAGACATTGGCATGGGTTATAAAATATCCAAACCGGAAAAGAAGAGTGGAGAAAGGTCCTATTTTCTGATGAAAGTAATTTTAAGGTGGAGGGGTTAAACGTCTTACATGTAAGGAAAAGCGATGAAGAGAAAATCTCGCCGAAGCACAGCAAACAAAAGAAGAGGTTTCGGGGCTGTTTTGCATTCACAGGTCCTAAATGTTTAATTCCTATTGACGGAATGAAGAACAACAACTACCACTAAATCCCAATTTTAGAGAAAAGAGCCGCCCCAGAACTGAAGAGATTGGCGGAGGAACTGAACATTGAAAAAGCGATTTTCCAGCAAGAGCTTGTTCCATGTCATGATTCGAAGAATGTTAAAAACTTCATCGAAAATTTGTTTTCAATGTTTGGGCTGGCATGCAAATTCACCGGATCTCAACCCCTAGAGATAATTTTTGGGCGATTGTCAAGAAACGGACGAGAAAATGAGCTGCACCACAGAAGGAAATATGAACTGTGTTGTGATAAAATCATGTTTAAATTTAAGTGAAATATGAAGAAACCATTGACTCTATGCCCAAATTTCTAAACCCAAGGTCGCGGATTCAATCCTGGCCAGGGTCGATGCTTTTTTTTTCGGACGTAAAAATCCTAAGTATGGCTTCCTTCGAAAGGGAAATAAAGACGTGGATCCCTTGTGGTAGATTTACGGAATGTAAAATAACCAGCCTGAAAGAAGAGCCTCTGAGCAAAACTGATCGGCCGCTTCACGTCTGAACTGAATGGGACGCTGATGACCTGAGATGTTAAAGAGCTTCCATAAATAAACCAAATTAACTTCTATTCACCAAACGTGAAATTCTAATTAGGAACAGTGAAGTGGTCTGAAATTACATCTCATATCTCTTCTAACAACAAAATACAAATAAAAATCGCAAATTGTAAAGGGGAATTAGTAGCCAAAATAAGGAGTTTGACATGGGTGTCCAGTTTGACCCACATTTTTAATATTTTCAGATGCGAAATAATAACATATAACATTTTGAAACTATTATTGTGTACTTTATATTTTTATTTACACCAACTAAGTCCCTTTTATATTTATACTTTAATCAGTGGTGGCTAATGGCATAAAAAGTTCATGCAGCCCCTCTTCCAAATAAAGAGTTCAATTTTAAAAGAATTTTGAATATTTACTACAGTGTTTGAGTATAAAAAATTAAATGTACTCACTATTTTAAATTACTTATTACACAACAGAAGGATACAATATAAAATATAACACATGAGAATGATTACGGCAGTTTTATAATAGGAAAATGAACTTAAAAAAGTATATTGACGGCGTTTGTGTGTCATTTTGTATAAAAGCAATAATGCATTGGAATAGCGCAGTACAAAACCGAAGCTACAATTAGTACCTCACAAATTACTTCAGTATATCTCGAACTAAATGCAATAGCAATTAAAGCAATACATTTACAATACCATTTATTTTTATATCTACAGACTATAAAAAGCACTATACTAGCTAAATCACTACACCAGTAAAGGTAAAGTGAAAAAAAAAAAAAATTAGCCATACGAAGTCTCAGCAAAGTACATTTAGCAAGCTGACTATTGCTCGCTGGCTCGCGCATCCTTCTGAGTTACCCAGGAAACGAGGCGGACAATCAACGACACGAACCTCTCCCCGCTCTAGATGCCTGCAGGTTTGGCTGTACTTGCAATCTCGGAGCATAAAGCAAGCATCTACCGTTGCCATGGCAGTCTGTATGAAACAAAAGTGCAGTCAAATTATTCTCTGATATGATTCGAGTGTAGCTAAAAACGCAGGTGTAAGAATCATGGCAAAATAGTGCGCTGTCCCCAATAAATTCGCAAGTAAGCACTCAGAAATAGTTTAAATATGAGTTTAAAACGAAGAAACATGACATGAACAATATACGTATAAAAGACTGGAACAGTCATTTTTTTTTTTTTATTGATTTATTTATGGACGCTCTTTAACATCTCTGATCATCAGCGTCCCATTCAACTCAGGGCGTGAAACGGCCGACAAATTTTGCTCAGCGGCCTCTCTTTCAGGCTTGAGGTTCTTTTTCGTGCCGTAAATGTACGACACGGGACCCACGGCTTTACTTCCCTTCCGAAGGAAGCCATACTTAGAATGTTACGCCCGAAAAAATCCGCGATCGTGGGTGTAAGAGGTAACCACTACACCACCAGGACCGACTGGAACAGTCAGGTTGTACTTGCTGTGCTCTAAGCCAATACGATGAATAACCAATCATACATTGTTTTTTTTAATTAAGGAATGAGTTCAAGTGTATTCATGAACTTCTGGTATTTTCACGGCTAAAGTTATGACTTCGGGGGTTAGCAGTTCACGAGGGTGATGATAGAGACAGACTCCAGTATGCTATGCCAATTAGTTTATTGTAGGGGCGACAAGTTCCCTAAAGTATAAGTACAAATGATGGCCCTGACGGGCCCTTACCTTTTAGGAGTTTGTCTTAGTAATGCTGAGGGTGTACGTCGAAAGGTCGTCCTCCAAAGACGACAGGCAGAAGAGAAGACCAAAGACAAAAGACAAAGAACCTGAGCCGTAGCTCTGTTTCCCCTTATATCCTTTTATGACTGCCCAGGGAGGTTTCTACATTATACATAAACTATACCAAACATGGTGTACCACCGTCTTAGATTTGAATTATAATAACCAATGAGAAAGCACTGTGTACGTGTATGACCCTTTCCAACACTGACTGACAGATCCAAGCTCAGCATGTTTTGCTTGTTACCAGGCAGAGGTTACCGTGTAAGCAGCCTCTGAAGTGATTGACCGCTACACTGAAATTCTCTAAGGTGATCACGTTAAGGCAAGGTATGAAATATGCACATGCGACAGTATATAACTCCCAAAAAGCAAAGTTGAAGCCGGGATTGAGCTTGTGAGGTCGACACCAGGAGAACTTTATTTTAAAGTTAACTAAGAACAATAAACCAGTTTGCTATGCAGACTACACCACACTCTCTCATGTATGTGCAAGATGGTAATAATATGAGAATTTTCAGAGCGAAGTGCCTCGTTGCGTTAACTTGGCATGCGAACTGCCTAATTAAGGAGAGAGATCCCAAGCGTTGCATACACAAGATTATCCCAGATATTAATATAGTGGTGCGCGCGTCCTCATGATATTTTATCGGCCTGCAAGAAACAATTCCCAGAAGGCTTTGCGCTCCTACCATAATCCCTTATGAACGTGGTTATTAAATCTGAAGGACGGAAACTGGGTTTCGCCTCCAGATTTACTTTGGCTCTTTGCCCTATGGCCACCAGTCGTTCTCGCTCCCTCTCCTTCTCTGTGTAGAGAAGGGTGTGTGAATATGTAGCACCTTCCCGAGAACCCGTTGCTTCTCAATAATGTTATCTTTGACAGCGCCTCTTCATCAAGCAGATTCTAACTTCGAACAGAAGTGTTTATAGATACTAGTTCAGCTTAACATTGTGTCCTAATTGCAAGTAATTAGTTCTGATCCAGCTTTATTAAAATAATAAGACGACCAGAAAAATCTCCCACAAACGTTTCACGTTTTTTTTTTTTTTTTTTATACAGGCTGAATCTAACGTCCTTCCCTAGTTTCGGAGATCGATAGAACAGAAACTATAGCAGACACGATGGAAAAAACTTGGATCAATGAAAAGAGTATATCTCCAAGTTGGTATTTGTAATTCATGCTATGACGTAATTGCAGATTTAGCAGCTGGAGGGTAGTCATAACGAAAGCATTGCGTTCACTGGTGTATATAATGCTTCCTGCGTGTTGCAATTCGTTATATGTGAATCCGTTGTGATGGTACGAGGGTAGGTCCATAAGTTTCCGGCCTAAATATTTTCTAGGTATAATAAAGTCCAAAACTATATTTCACTTTTCAATATAGTTACCCCTTTATTCTCACATTCTTGAATTAACACTTTAATCCCCTCCCCCCCAAAAAAAATTGTCAGAAATCTTGCCTGCAAAATGAGCATTAAGAGCATCCATCATTTCTGCGCCACTCTTACATTTACTTCCTCGAAGGTTCTTCTTGAGTCTTTGAGAAGAGGAAATAGTCACTGGGTACTAGATCTGGACTGTAGGGTGGATGATCGATCTCCTTGAAGCCACATTTCTTCACCGTTTCCTTTGCAACAAGAGCTGTGTGCACAGACGCGTTGTAGTGAAGAAGGCGCACACCACCACTCAGCTTTCTTCGCCTTTTCTCTTTGATGGAAGCACATATTCTGTGCAGTTGGCCAGCATATTACTCTCCATTTATTATGGTGCTCCTTTCCTTGAGGTCAATGAAAAGTGTTCCCTCACGGTTCCAAAAGATTGTGCCCATGATCTTCTTGGTTAAATGAGTGACCTTGGCCTTTAGAGGCGGTGCTTCGTCAGGTTTACGCCACTCCATTAATTCTCTTTTGGACAAGGAATCATAAAAGAGGACCATAATTTCATCTCCTGTAACAATGGTTTGCAGAACTTCTCTCTCGTTGCCACGGCAGAGCTCCAAAAATGCCTGACAACAGATGACTCGTTGCTGCTTTTGGACTGAGGAAAGAAGTCTAGGTACTCATTTTCACTAATCTTATTCACGTTAAAATAATCATGAATAATTCGAAAGACTTATTCATTGACTTCAAAGAGAGGAACATCACAGTAAATGGGGAGTACTATGCTGGTCTAAGGCACAGACTACGTGCTTCCATCAAAGAGAAATGACGAGGAAAGCTGTGTAGTGGTGTGCGCCTTCTTCACTACAACGCGCCTGTGCACACAGCTCTTGTTGCAAAGGAAACTGTGAAGAAATGTGGCTTCAAGGAGATCGACCATCCACCCTACAGTCCAGATCTAGCACCCAGTGACTATTTCCTCTTCTCAAAGACTCAAGAAGGACCTTCGAGGAAGGAAACATAAGTGTGACAATGAAGTGATGGATGCTGTTTATTCCCATTTTGCAGACAAGACTTCTGACTATTTTGGGGGACGGGGACGGGATTGGAATGTTAATTCAAAGATGAGAGAAGTGTATTGCAATAAAGGTTAACTATATTGTAAAGTGAAATATAGTTTTTGTCTTTATCGTACCTAGAAAATGGGAAGGCCGGAAACTTACGCACCTGTCCTCGTCCATCAGATAAAATTATAAACTGGGATAGAATTTTATTTTAAATGAAGGAAATGAAGGATACCTCCCCGGCATTTGTCATTTAGCAACAATGCCCAGATTTGTTAAACAATTAATAATCAAAAACTTTAATTCAAATGGCATGTGTTACGGTTACTTGGTATATATTAAATTTTGTGCCGCACATAAAGTAGCAAAATATTACATAACATAAATAAAAGCATCGCCCTGTACGTAACATATTAAACAAATAACATGTAAGGTTATTAATACTAATCGTAAGCAATCTAGTATATTAATTCGTTGTCACACTAAAGCCTAATAACTACCTACGTAACCTATATGTGGCATAAATTAAGATTGGGATCTAAGCACAATTTACATCATAAATAAATAAAATTTAAATTGAAAACCGGGATCCCAATAGTAGAAAAGAAGAGCCCTTAAAAACTAAAGAGTAAACCGAAAACAGTCCCATTGCCCTGGGAACTTTTTTCCTACGTCAACCACTATGACAGTTCAGAAGAAAAAATTATACTACCGTCTCCGGGCGTTTAAAACCACTGACAAATAGAACTAAGTGTAAAGGAATGCCATTACACTCACGTGACAGTAGCTATAATGTGAACAGGTTAACATCGATCAGCTAAAGAATTTCGTGAACAACGACACATATTTTAAAATATGTTTACGATTCATGTTGATTCCTTATTTATATAGAATAAGATAACACATTTTAGATTACCGGCATCTTTAACAGAAAGTGAGAAAATAAAATCGAAATGTAATGGGGGTTTAATTGAATCACTTCCGCTTCCCGGAATTTTTCCAGTGAACGCATGGTATGTGGTCGTGCTGTGAGAGTGTGTTAAACTGTTTTATATAACAAGAGCCCACGTCTAAATGCCGCGCATGTGCTGTATGCGAACAAACCTTCACTGCACGCTAAAATAAATTTGTATCAGAAGTTTTAATATTCATAAGCTGTGTTTGATACCGAACCATATTTTTAAAACTGAAAATTATTGCATTTACAAAATAGAATATATTTTAATGTATATTTCAATATTTTAAAGGGAAATGCATTATAGTGAAACAACAATCCCTTGACTAAGTAAATAAACATATTGGTTATATACCATTAAGAAAGCCTCAAAAATGATATAATGTATTTTTTTTTTTCTGTACATAGTTCCAAATTGTACACACAGAGTGAATTATTTATAGTGTGCATTTTTCTCCGAAACGAAGGGAAAATCAATAAATGCTTCAGACAAAATGTATCGTGCTCTTAGGGGGACATAAGATAGCGACTTTAACTCATCGTGCCATTATGAATGTCATTTCAAGGTCAAATTATTTCAAATGTAATAGTGTATTTTCTTTTCCGGAAATGTTTTTATTGATTTGATTTATTTACAGATTTTGATCAGAGGCCTCTTTTTTCAGACTTCAGGTTCTTTATCGTGCCGTAAATGTACGACATGTGACCCACGACTTTACTTTCCTTCCGAAAGAAGCCACACGCCCGAAAAAATTCATCGGTCCCGGCCGGGTTCGAACCTACGATCTTGGGTTATAATAAATATAAGCGTAATACAATGAAATGAAACAAAGGGTTAAAGGCATTTCCCTTATCTTTGGGAGTGTCTTACAGACAGAGACCATGGTAGTGGGAAGATCGAAAAGGCGCATCAGCGACCAGAATGAGATCCTCGAGCAACATACATAATGTCTCCTCCTCTCTGATTTTCCGGCCCTCTTTAGTAACCCTTATTACCCGTATTTAAACAGGGATTTAACCGGAAGAAGCGAGATGCATCCTTCCTAGGGGGAGGATTATCCCACTAGTTCCTATTTCTAACTTTAACAACCAATAGTTGCCAAGGAGCATTAATGCCTGAAACATTCCTTCGTACCGGAACTAAATATCTAAGATATTGTTTATGTGGCTAGGATCTTCCCTAAGATAAGATTAACAAATTCGTGTATGGTAGTTACACCCATCCTTTATCACCCACCTTGTTGCACATGCCTGTTCGGTTAGTGTTTTAACGGCCGTTTTTACTAATGAGGCACCACAGACGTAGTCACTGGTGATACATGAAATGAAATGATAAACAGGAAAAGAATTTTTATAAGGAAGGAAACGTTCCAAGCCAAGTTCAAGGTAACTCTCCGGCATTGGCCATTTATGAGGACTGAAGAAATCCTCAGTGAGGGATTACTGTCGCGGCGGAATCAAGCCCCAGGCCTCCCGCTCACGAGTCTACGCCTTAACGTCCTCGGCCACCCGTGGAGGTGCACATATGTGACAAACAGGAATTGGAGGGGTCTTCATTATTTCCAACACTGTATTTTCGTCATAACGAACAATTAAAATATTCTATCTATAAACTAAAATTAACTATAATTCCGAATTTGTTACTTTATGGCGTGAGTATTGAGACATTTATTTTTTTTCAATGGCATCCTTGAAGCGTTTGGAACGCGTTTCATTTTCGGTTACGTTTATTCCAGAAATAGACTGTAATGGTAGCTACTGCACGGAACGTGTTTTTATATATAAAAAATGTATACACGTGTATACACACTTCAAGCAAAGAAAAAACTGTGTTAGCATAACAGAACTGAATTTACACAAACAGAAAATGATGAGTATTAATCATCTTAGACTTTTACAGATTTATGCAAAAATCTTGGGATGAAAACTTTAACTTTGCTGTTTTAATAATACAACTTACGCTGGTTTCCCAGTCTCACGTGCACATTGCTTTGTAGATTTCTGCGGTGAGAGCTCAAAACATTCCAAAACCATAGCTGGGACGCGGGCTTGTTGCTGTGCGAGGTATTTCAGATCTACTCTTGTAAACATCGCATACGATACCATGAGTCTTAAATTTGTCTGGAATGCGTGCAATTGTTACTCGCGTTGGCGGTTCTGTTCTGTACACACGTCTCCATTGCCTTTGAACTTCAACAACATTCTCGGTTTTCCAACAATACTTCAAAATTGCTTTCCGCTGTTCAAACGATAATCTTGGCTCCATTTTGTTGTAGCAATGCTAACAGAATGTAATGTGAGTCATATCTGTTTACAGAGCATTATACGATAATCTTGGCTTCATTTGTTCATTGTTGATTTACCTGTTACGTAGCAACGCTATCATAATGTAATGTAAGTCACAACTGTTTACAGAACATCATACGATAATCTTGGCTTCATTTGTTCATTGTTGATTTACCTGTCACATAGCAACGCTATCATAATGTATTCGAGTCACAACTGCTTACAGAACATCATGCTACACATTACTGTTGTTTTTCGGTTCAACCTTGAAATATATTAAATAGATATCTACTGTGAAAGTGTGTATACATTTTTATGGCAGATGCAACAATAGGCCATTCAGATGACTGTCAGAGGTTAACTACGCCTTTTCCTGGTTGTAACTTTGTCGCAGATCATTACAATAATTGCTTGCCCACAATATGTCACTTAACAATTTTTTGTCTTTTCGTGGATATTTGTTGTTATTTTGAAAGAACTTTCATATTTGAAATGCTTGTCTTTATAAAAAAGTCTTATTTTATCATCCTGTATATAAAGTATAGCACATTTCTTGCTAACCATCTGCACTGAACACAAATGCTGTCACCGTGGCTCTTTTCCAATCC
Organism: Metallyticus violacea; assembly: GCA_030762175.1. Taxonomy (NCBI): domain Eukaryota; kingdom Metazoa; phylum Arthropoda; class Insecta; order Mantodea; family Metallyticidae; genus Metallyticus; species Metallyticus violacea. The sequence continues at coordinate 9,832,072 of CM060841.1, forward strand.
TTCTAGTTCCTAGTTCCCTAATTGTTCTCTCTTCTTCCAACCGCCCGCAGCTCTTGGAATTAAGGACGAGTGGAAAAGTGCCAATCACGGAACGGTATTATGAAGTTAGTGCATTCATTTAATTTAAGTCCAGCGCTTGATGGTTCACATAAAAAAAAAAAAAAAAAAAAAAAGACTGTGACATGAAACGGAGTGTTCGGAAAAGTTTGTGTAAGAGAGGATGGGGTGAAAACAGTGCTCTGCAAGGAGAACGACTGCCACGTACCTCCAGTCGCCACAGGAGACGGACAGGATGGTTTTAGGGTTTCCGCAAATCATTTCATTTTAACAGAGCTCGTAGTTAGATACAACGTGATGTCGCGGGCAGTTCCCCACCCTCCCACCTGGTTTCTCTTCCCTCCCTCTTTCGCTCTCCAGCTCTTCTCTTTTGACGTAACTTTGTTGTGGCGAGTTGTGGAACGGACCAGCCAGTGTTTTAGTTATTACGTCGTAAGCCTCGCCTGCCTTCAAATGGCGGTCCTTTGTGTGCTTTATGGGCTAGATGAGCCCATGCTATGTGGCAACATAACGGAATGGAAAGCAGCGGGAATGAGAAATAAAAGGAATGGATCTGAACGGGAGGAGCCAGGAAAATGAAGAGTTTGCGAGGATTTTATTGTTGCTGTTTTATGTCGCTGGTCTGCTGCTAAAGCGTCGAGCCTCTGTTGCTGAGAGTTTTCTGAGGCCAGTAGGTCTTCCAGAGGTATCAATGACATTTCTATGATATTCAAGTTAATATCCCTTTTTCTTCCTTTTCCTCAACCACATCATTCATTCAAATTTATACACGCAACAACACAATGCAACCACTGTCCGCTCTTATATGTCCCCTGCGCAAAGAGTGGAGTTTAATCCCTGTCAATAAGCTTCCAGAATGGAAATCCGCCCCTTTTAATTGGTCAACTTCTTCTAGCGCAATTCGTCGTGAAGAAGTTATATTAGCACGTTTAAGAATTGGGCATTGCCGCTTTAGTCACCGTCACCTTTTTAATGGTGAACCAGCTCGAGCATGTCCTAATTGTGACCATTCCTATACAGTGCGTCACACTTTATTTGAATGTCATCATCTAGCGGCTTTTGGACTTTCCCTGGGTTTGCCCTCCTATATTGAGGAAGTACTTGCAGATGATGTGGTCACTGTCGGGCGAGTGCTTTATATTACCCGTATTTGTGGTTTTGGAGCAAGGTGTGATTTTATATCATTTTATTTATGACGGCATTTTAGACCATTTTCAGATTGTTGTGTTTTCAGCTCTTGTTTATGTGTTTTAGTACCGATCTTTTTTATTGTTGATCATATGTGTTATGGTCCCCCCCCCCCCAAAGTGGCATTATTGTTTGTTTTCTGCACTAAATATTCGTGTAGACAGATTATTAATTTTACTTTTGTCGCAGTTTTTAGTGTGTTTGGGCGCTAATGACCTTGGCTGTTTTGCGCCATTTAAACAATAATAATCATTATTATATACCTCCTACCTATGCTCATAAAAAGTTCTACAAATATATAAAAAAAAAAAACAATTATAATCTGGAAGAGCTGTTTGATACTGCGCAAGTCTCCAGTTTATATATCATTTAGAACGCCAGTCAACCAATGTTCTTTATAGTTATTTTCATTCCCTACACCGGCATGCGTCAAGTCATGCACGTCGCCGATGCTTTCTTGCTTCTTTCATGATTCATATTTGAGGCCGCTACACTTGACGTTAACAACCGACGGCTTGCTGCGGCTGAAGCCCCGAACTCAATCCGAACGTTAAACAACCTATCCTAACTTATGCAACATTTGTTGTATTAAGAGCAATGCAGACAAATGATGAAGATGGAAAAAAAGTTTACCCGTGACCTGCACATTAGTAGCGCCACTTCTAACCAACTGAACTAACAAACTTGTGCACTCCGTGAGGAAATTATTTACCTAAGTAATTCCGACTACTACAATTGTAACCAGTAGGCTTTTTCCTCTATCGTCCCAGAAAACGCGTGTCTGCGTTAATACTTCTTGTTATCTCGTGAAGACGTCATGTGGCTAAAATTACTTTTTTTCTAGGTATGATAAAGACAAAACCTATATTTCACTTTTCAATATAGTCACCCTTTATTGCAATACACTTCTCGTATCTTTGAATTGACATTTCAATCCCCCCCCCCCTAAGTAGTCAGAAGTCTTGTATGCAAATAGAGCTTAAACATCACTTCTTCGTCACACTTAAATTTTCTTTCTCGTAGGTCCTTCTTGAGTTTTGAAAAGAAGAAATGGTCACTGGTAGCTAGATTTGTACTGTAGGGTGGATGGTCGATCTCCTTGAAGCCACATTTCTTCACAGCTTCCTTTGCAACAAGAGCTGTGTGCACAGGCGCATTGTCGTGAAGAAGGTGCACACCACCACTCAGTTTTCCTCGCCATTTCTCTTTGATTAAAGTATGTAGTCTGTGCAGTAGACCAGGATAGTACTTCTCCATTTACTGCGTTGTTCCTCTCCTCAAGTCAATGAACAATATCCCTTCACAGTCCCAAAAGTTTGTGGCCATGATTTTCTTGGGTGACTGAGTGACCTTGGCCTTTAGAGGCGGTGCTTCGCCAGGTTTTAAGCCACTCTAATGATTCTCTTTTGGATAATGGATCATAGTAAAAGACCATAGTTTCATCTCCTATAACAATGGTTTGCAGAATTTCTCTCTCGTTGCCACAGCAGATTTCCAAAAATGCTTAACGACAGATGGCCCGTTGCTGCTTTTGGAATGAGGAAATAAGTCTTGGCACCCATCTTGCACTAACCTTATTCATGTTTAAATGTTCATGAATAATTCGAAGGTCTGTTGTTTTATAAAGGCCCAATCTTGCTGCCATTTCTGTAACTTTGAACCGCCGGTCTTCCATAATTTCTCCTTCCGCAATGGCGATGTTTTCAGGAGTGAGCACCTCCAATGGCCGATCTGTACGCTCTTCGTCTTTAATGCTTTCTCGACCCATTCGAAAAAGTCTGGTCCATTCTTTTTCGGTAGAATATGAGGGAGATACTTCCCCATATACACCGTCCAATCGCTGTTTAATTTCATTTGGAGTAAGTCGTTCTTTTGTGAAGAAGTTAATAATAGCTTGACACTCCGTTGTGAACATGTCATTATCCTTTAAACATGGCTCTTTTTATGCAACTATATCTGAGTTATTGAACACAGCGGAGTGGAAGTTACAGCTGCAATAATTTACTTAACAGATAAGGTATGGCAGCAGATAAGGATTTTGTAAATGCGATAATCCTTATCAGTGAGGCCGGAAACTTATGAGCCTAACCTCGCATTTAATTTTTCAGACATATTTTTAGTTTTATAACGAAAGTATTTCTAGATAGCTGACCACTTTTGAAGCACATTAATACATGATATTTATGCAGGTATATTGCAGATTGTCCTATCTCTGTAAATTGGAAGGAAAACGTCGATTACTGTGTGCATTTATAAACGAGCATGACTTTCTCTATCTGAGATAAAGAGCAGTTAATTCATTTACCCACCGCGCCTCATGTAAACAAGTTTGACCTGGGAAGGCAATTTACAGCTCGCGTTTTAATGATAATTTCATACCAATTTTATATTTAAAAAAAAAAAGGTTTCACCTAGAAGTTTGGGCATTTATTTTTTAAACAAAATATTTTAATTTATATTTTAAAAAGCGAAAAAAAAGTACCTTTCTTACACTGTTAACAAAACAATTCACTAAGTAATTCAGCATTAAAAAACAAGCTCCAATATAAAATTGCTATAAGTTTTTTCATACTTTTATTTCATATAATTAACAAGAAACAAGTCTGTGAATAGTAAAACAGTTTCTACATAAATTGTAGGCACTGACCAGATCAAATCTTTTTCCTGGTTGTGTTATGTCGAATTTCAGCTCTTTCAGTTTCAAATGCATTTAATTTTTTACACTTTTGCGTGTTATACAACTAATTTACACGTCACAAAGCAAACAGTTTTTCACGTGTAATTGCACAACCCTGAAAAGGACTATAACTCTGAAAGATAAAAGAAGCTTTTGTAACCAGTGCGTGCACATTTTTCTCTGGCTCTATCACATAATTATATTTTCAGCTGTAAAATTCAAGTGCAATGGGGTAATGCTATATGAGTGCTTGAATCCAGTTCACCGTATTGCTGCCAACACAAACATCCTCCGCGGTAGCGAGTTTGTCAAAAAAGCAAAGTCTGACTGACGGTTGTACACGCAGTGCTGCCCTCCTTCGCCCTCGAGCCAAAATGAGCCAAAACCCGCGTTTCACATGTTTTTGTGTCTTCCTTTGTAATATAGTTTGCTCATTAAAACGAGGCCTGTGAAAATGAACCTTCTGATGATTGTGCTTGCCACCACGTGGAATTTTCTTTTTAATCCGCCCAACATTTTAATTCTCTTTCGCTTGTTTGGAATACAAATTTTCATTAGGAAAAAGACAACTGTTGTCGAAAGAATTTTGACTAAATGACAAAAGAAAACCTTTATATATGCGCTGCAAGCTCTGAAAAGTTAAAGAAATGCTTTCACTTTACTGTTTATTTGCTTAATACCAGATTATCTATTTACCTGCGTTTGTTATTAGGGAGTAACCTTTGTATGGTAAATGGAATAAGTTTTTATCTATTTTTAATTATAAAGCACTAGGTTGACTTGCGTTCCAGATACACCAGTAGATACACTAGAGAGGATTTACAGTGCTATGATTAAGTGTATTCCGTTATATGGAAGTGAAAATATGGGGATTGAGGAGAGATAAACATGTAAATAAACTTCAAGTGTATTTTTTTGGAAAAAAAGAGCTCTCGAGCTCTCCAAAGGAACGTCAAACTGTGGGATCATGAAGGAGGTGGGTTGCTATGAAGATACGGTTAATAGTAAAACAAAGATGGTGAAATCCTGGCTTATCTAATGCAAGGAGACTAATGAGCTAAATGCTATAGACACCAGATGCGAAATATAACATTAACATTTTGGGTTGCAGAGGTGGAAATGGGATTCAGAGAATCAATATGGCAACGAGGCAATGAAAATAATAAAAAGGTATGGAAGAAAGTTAGAACAAGGCTAGAGGCTATGAGCAGGGCAGGAAATCGAGGCAGAATATACACTAAAGTCTCATCGAGCCTATCAAATGAAGAGTAATATATGCTCATTATAGGGAGAGAGACGAGATCAGAAATGATCTGTAGATTGAAAGGTTGGAAGGCTAAAAAAATAAGGGACAGTTCTGGTAGGAGAATCTGCCCATTTAGTGGAGGGCATGAGAAATGGGTTCATATCCTGGTGAAATGTACCTTATGAGAACACATGAGAAAAACAGATCGTTCCTCCCATTTTTATTATTTTATTTTTTATTATTGCTTAATTTTTTTTTATTATGTGTTCCTCTTTCTAATTATATATCATATTTAAGTATGTACAGTCGACGACCCATGCGAAAAGTATATATGTAATATGTATATAGAATTTTATAGAAATAAATATACATCCACTATTACTATTTATTTTTCTGCTGATCTTTTTCTGCTTTCTCGGTCCTTCTAACTGCATCTTCTAGTCCCTTCCCCTGTCTGCTGCAGATCCATGTTAATTTGTCTTATACCCTTTTCCTTCTAACCACTGGAACCTGTATAAATCAGCATGATAGAGATGACGTTTTTGCAGAATCTAGGTAGAAACTAGGACATTTTAATTTGCAAACTGCAGATTTTATTCGTTGTCTTAAGCAGGTAGAGACAAACAAAACGAATCGTAGATATACCTTACGATATTTTGCTCCAACTTGTGAAGGAGAAGAGGTAAAGGTAAGTAAAGAGGCATATTTGAGCATCCATGAACTCCAAACCCATAGAAGGCGTGTTGAAAACATTGCAGCAAGGTGAAAGGAATGTAGTGTAACTCCACCGACAGATAAGAGAGGAAAATGTCAAAACCGTGCAAGAAAGTACAGCGAATGAAGATATTGAAGGTGAGAGGATTTTTATAAAACAACTTCCAATATACATAAACCATTTACTCACGGAAAAAGAGTCCAGACGATAGATTACACAGAATTATATAATTATATATTGATAATTATAATAAAGAATGCTTTATCTATTACTGGGCTTTGAAAACACAAAATTAATTGCATGTGAACATATCGTTTATAACAATGATTAATAATTATAGGAATAGAGCATGCCAAACTTATTGATATTACTACATTCTTAAAAATGTATCAAAATAACTAGTAATGCAGATGTTACTATGTAATGACTTGAAATTTACCGTGAAAACATCTAATTGCACATTTTCCAACACTTTCTGATATCTACATAAAATACTTGCAGTTAGTTTATAAAACGATCATAGATAGATTAAAAATATTAATGTCTATACTATGCACATTTTATTTATTCTATGTCCATTTCAAGTTATATTAAAAGAAAAAACAGTACAAAGATTCTAGAGACATTATTATTTTTGTAAACACTTAAACCCATTTCTCTAAAAATGTCAGTTACTATTTACCTCATTTTATTCTTTAAATCTGTTACCCTTTAATATGTCTATACCATTTTAGCTGCTTATTTTTTATAATATCTAATATATTCTCTCAAACAATTCTTGCAAGCCCTCCAGAAGCTCATCAGAAGTAATTTTGGTTTTTTTTTCTTGTTTTTGACTTATGTGTTTCTGCTCAGAAAGTTATTGTAGTTCTTATAATTGTATTATACTTTTGGTTTTGGTTTTATACTTTTAATTTGAATTCAAAAAAAAAAAAAAAAAAGAGAAAGAAGTAAATAAATACTTTTTACATTTTTGCTTTTCCTTTATATTTTTATTGGTTGCAAATTTTATATTATCATCTTTCCTTAAATAATTCACCACATCGTATTATGTTTTTAATTCTGTCTTCAAAAACTTAAAACATTTTTATTTTTATCCTACTACCGTGTATTTTGTTATATCCATATTTAGCTTTAGACTGTATTTCAGGTACCGGGTACCGCCACGGGTGACCGAGGTCGTTAAGCCGCGGGCTTGTGAGCGGAAGGTCTGGGGTTCGAATCCCACCGGGACCATCCTCCCTGACTGAGGTTTTTTCCAGGTTTTCCTCAGTCCTCAAAAATGGCAAATGGCAAATGCCGGGGAGATACCCTCAACTTAGGCCTGGAACGTTTCCTTCCTTAAAAAAAAACCCCTTCCCAATATATCATTTCATCTCATGTATCATAAGTGTTCACCGCCTGTGGTGCCTCAGTAGTTAAAACGGGCGATAAACATCATTTTAAAAAACCAGAGTAATATCAAACATGGTAGAAATGATCTTGGACAAGCAACTTGAGATAGGAAATACATGGTTCACGAGGAGTTATATGTTGACAGTGAATTTGAAATTTGATACAAATAAGTCAGTATTAAAGCGGAAAAGTGTAAACATTTGCCTTAGAATGTTTTCAAACCTGTTTCACGAGCGAGAAATTTCAGATTTTCGATAATTCATTACCAGCTTTGTCAAGGCTTAGTGTTATAAAATTCTCTAAAATCTCGGACCGATCATATGCCAGTACGGCACTGAACAATGGTTAAATAATTCATCGTGTTATGTAACAAGTCTAGAGTGACCGATCCAGCTGAATGTGTGGCATAACGAATAAGGAGACAGAAAGTTTTAGGTTTGTGTCTTGCATAGCATATACGAGATATTATATATAAACAGTTTAGGATAAAGTATACTTATATACAAGACTTAAAAAAGGAAAGGAAAAGTAATCATAGATACTCGGCTAATAAACAACGATCCCCGTTTATTAGATGGCATGATTTCGAATGAAATAGTCAGTGGTGTACTGGTCATTTAGAAACGTGTCAGAATTTTGAAATATGAACAGGCAAACCATAGAAGATTTCTCATTTCAAATTGCAACCGTCAACTTTAAAGCACGACTGTGTACCCTTAAGGAAAGCAAATTACTTCCTCCGCCTTTAAATGTATACCAGGCCATTAAATAATACTGGTTTCTTGTGTAGGGCATGAACAATTATTATTGCCTCTGCCATTGTCAGCAGGAATTGATGGCATAACCAAAGAGCCTTTAGCGATGTTGCCAAAGTAACTAGAAGTAGCAAGAAGTTGGAAGCCTCCATCAATGAGATATTTACTTTTTTCGGTATCAATTCTGACACATTAAAACAATGCAATGCCTGTGCGTCTCCTTTCCATTTGGAAATTCCAATCGTCGTTCGCTTTCCTGCATTTGAATCCAATGTTTTTCTTGTGCCATACATAAATTTAACTTTCATTCTTTTCTTGCGTGCGCAAAAGGTGTTTTTTAAAAAATTGTCTATCCTAACAATTCCTTTTGTCATTTCTGGAGACTCCTACATCGGCAAGTTCCTTTGCTCTACAGCAGAAGAAGCTTTCCGCATATTCCAGACGCTTTATGGTTTACACTTCCTAAAGCAAAAACCTCAATAGTTAATTCTTGAGAATGGACAAAATGCCTGTTCCAGGCCTGTGACATTCCTGCGCGCGCACCCACTTATGGACAGAGAAAGAGAAATAAAATTAAATGTAATAATGTGAGGTAAATGGGAAAGCAAGATGACATGACTACAGAATATATTTTGTTTTTTTGATGGTGTTTAACGCCTGTTTTTACTAGTTAGGCACCACAGGCGGTGAACACTGATGATACATGAGATGAAATGATATATTGGGAAAGGGTTTTTCAAGGAAACGTTCCAGGTCTAAGTTTAGGGTACCTCCCCGGCATTTACCATTTATGAGGACTGAGGAAAACCTGGAAAAAACTTCAGTCAGGAAGGACGGTCCTGGCGGGATTCGAACTGCAGATCTTCCGCTCACGAGTCCGCGCCTTAACGACCTCGGCCACCCTTGGCGGTTCAGAATATTAGAGAAATATGAGAAAACAAACATCTACTCTTCAAATTTTTAACATATGCTTTCATATAGCCAACCTAAACCTCTTCATAAAATTGCAAGTAATGTGCGGAACGTGATTTAATAATTCTATTAATGAATGTAAAATACAAGCATTTCTCTCAATTAATTCACTCGATCCAGTCGCATTTAGAACCTCTGTCACATACAAACGGTCAGAACATCACTGCGGCTACCAGTGAGTAGCTAGAGTAAGAAATAGTTAATGTAATGTTTTGTTGTTTTTGTGTGGGTTCCTCATTAGTTTTTGCTTTGAATTTTTGTTTCTCAAAGGTTGCCTTTCGCGAACTTTTATACTTTAGAACTGGATGCATGTCATCAAATCACGTTTATGTGCTAATTTTACATAACATTCAAGTAAATAATCATTATAATGACAACTTATTCCCTTAGTGGAAGATTACACCTTCGTTTATTCCCAATTTTATATAGGGCATGAGACACACGTCTTCAGCTATGTTAACTCCAATTTATAAACAACAGAAGAATGACACAAAAGTCTGCTTACCGATGATTTGAAGAAATGTTGGATTCCTGCTGGCCCCGCTTCCTAACTCATTGTAGTTACATTTACTGTCCCAGTGGATTCGTGAAATGACTTTGCTATGTATTTGTTAAAAGAAAATTAAGATTCAGCCATAGCCTTCCAACCTCCCAGTCTAAACCAGGCCATTCCTGATCTCGGCTTTCTCCCTAGAACAAGCCTATACATATCTTCGCCCCAGGTTAATTTAATTTTATTTTATAGGCTCCAGCGTCCACAAGAAGGGGGGGCATAAAGGGGCAGTTGTCCCCCTCAAAAATTTTAAAATTATAAATTTCCATTTATGAGTCAGGACACTGATATTTTAAAATAAAGCACTTAAGGTGAACATAACCCATTAACCTATATATTCTTTGTTACGTCGATATTAAAAATTACATTGTTTAATTGTTTTTTCAAATCTGATAAATTTTAATCGAAATCAAAAATATTCTGCGGACGTCCTCGGGCTCAAGGAAACTTTCGGTTGCATTCCGCCTCCATTTCCTGCCTGCTGATATTTTCTAGCCTTGTATTATTAATAAAAATATCTCGGGAGTGTCTTAATGAGAGAAAATACTACCGTTTTATGTATGGTGAGCCCACTTTAAGAGCACAGAAGCGAAATTTTACTTCTCTAGTTAGAAGAGCTTTGAATGTTATTTTGAAAACAATATAGGTCATACAAAACATGGGCCCCGGAAATCTGTTGTACCAAACGTGTAACACTATTAGCTGGCTGACTAAAAAGATTCCCTCACATACCTTAGCTCTGATATGGCGTGGACCTAAGGATTGTTTCACAGACTGCTACTTACCGCTACGGATAGCCGAGGTCGTTAAGGCGCGAACTCGTGAGCGGGAGGTCTGGGGTTCGATTCTCACCAGGACCGTTATCCCTGGCTGAGGTTTTTTCCATTTTCCTTAGTCTTCATAAATGGAAAAAATGGAAAAAATGCTGGGGAGGTGCCGTAAACTTAGACCTGGAACTCTTCTTTCCTTAAAAAAAATCCTTTCCCAATTTATCATTTCATCTCATGTATCATCAGTGTCCACTGCCTATGGTACCCCAGTAGTAAAAACGGGCGTTAAACATTATTAACAGAAAAAAAAGACTGCTACTTCTGCTTGAAAATATATGTGGAAAAGTTTCAAGTCCTGACTGTTAAATATCCATCTTTAGATTCAGCAATTCGACGTTGCTTTATGGACCAGGATTCCAATACCAACTCCACCAGATGATATGACATTGACCGAAGTAATTCAAAGTGTTCCTGATATTCAAAATGAATTACAGTATGGTCTCGATTTTGTGTAAGATGTTACTATAAATGAACCTTAATTTCTAACACAGGAGGATTGAAATGTTTAAGTAAATGCAAGGCAGAATTACTTGCCTCACGATAGAAAGGCTGAAAGCTGCTGCTGGGTGACTCCAAAGTATGTTTCTTTAGCCAATACCAAAAGGAATTTGAGCATTTGTTTTCTAAAGAGGAGGACCTAGCTACTGCAATCATGCTGAGAATTTGTTGCAGTCACTGGGAGTTGAGTATAAACCCAAGGATTGCTGTTTATTCATAAACTCCTCGAAAACAAATTTGAAAACAGGGCTGCTACAATGAAACAAACATCCATTCATTCCTGTAGTCCATGCAGTTGGTATGAAGGAACGTCATGAGAATATGAAGATTTTGCTATTCGATATCAAATATGACAAGTATTCTTGGCAGATATGTGTGGATTTAAAAGTAATACCTATTTTACTTGGGTTACAGCTTGGCTATACTAAATTTTGTTGTTTTTTTGTGCAAATGGAATAGCAGAGATAAAAGTAATAATTATATAAAAAAGAAAACTGGCCAAAGAGAGAGTCACTTGGTCCAGGACAAGGAAATGATTTTTTTCAGCCACTTGTAAGTTCTGAAAAACCTTTATTACTTCCTCTACATATCAAACTAGGATTGATTGACAATTTTGTGAAAGCAATGGACCGTGATGGCAGTACATTTCTCATCCTGAAAAGTAAGTTCCCAAACTTACTGCAGGTCTGAAAACTATAAGATCAAGGGATGTAATGTGTCTTTAAAGCACGCTTTCTACACTCCTACCTCTATTTCTTCCCTGAGAACCTAAGGGCTGACAAATACGGGGAGCGGTTCCACCAGAACCTCGCGGAAATGGAAAGGCGCTACAAGGAAATTTGTTTGCAACTACTGTTGGACACTGAAGAGAGATGCTTCTCAAGCGCAGTATAGCCGCAATTCTACTTCACATACATTTTAGTTGAATAAACCAATTCCAGCTAAGATATTGTAAAACATAGACATGGGAAAGGTTTCTGCTGCAATTGCTCAAAAAACCCTGGGTGATGGGAAAGTTCTGTAAAAAGATTTGAAATCAGCACAAAATCACTCAGAATTGTACACTGTTCCCCTTTTAATAGGAAAAAGTTTCAGTTTTCTTGACCAGTGATTATCGTTAGTTTAGATATACTTTTAGAAGTTGTGACAGGTCTTCATACCCACGCATGCCCGAGTGAATGCATTTATATAATTTAAACAGTAATAATTATTAAATATTATGTAGCCTGCAGTAATAAGCGAAAAAATTTCATGTTTTAGAAATATATATTTGGCTATCTGAACGCACACCTCCTTAAGAGAGGGAAAGGCTGCCTATTGCAATCTCTTGTGCCCTCACTTGCTGATAATGGCTCAATCAATAAGTCTTTCTATTATGGCAAAGTGTATGCAGGTGTGCGGCATGGGTGGAACAATAGATCTTTTGTATCCTTAGTTGCTGGGGATGCTCGGAAATTCGTTGAAGTTAGATAGGGAACAGGTGTTGGCGTCATTACATTCAATGATGATGAGCTCTCCTCAAAGAGGAGTCAAAGAGCTGATGAACTTACAGTGAAATGTTTGGGAGCACAAGAGCTCACCAATAATATTTGAATATTTTGAAGGCTTAGATTCGTGGGTGCTTGTCTGTGAACCCCGTGAGCTCTCACGAACAAGATCAGTCCCAGATACAGTAGGAAAGTGAAAGACAAGAGGCACAAAACGTAGTGTTGGGGCGGTATATGCAATTTCAGGCAGCGTAAGTAGCTCGTGGCGTTAATGTCAAAGAGATAACAAACCAGGTGCCTGACAACAAAGTGTCGTGTGAATAAACATTTCTAGGTGTTTAATGAAACAAATGGTCGTGTGATTTGAACCCTTCCCTTTCATCTCCCTCCTCCCGTGACTACGAGAGCACAAAAGGCGACTTCGGGCCCCTGAAAGACCCGGGGTATACGCAGTAGGACCCACGGATAACCACAGCAATGTCCATACAAAAACCGCTTCAAAGTGAATAAAAAGCTGTAACAGTTGTTTTTTTTTTTTTTTTTTTTTTTCCCATTTACGTAAGCTTTTTAACATCACAGGTCAAGTTTTATTCAATTCAGAACGTGAAACGGCCGACAAATTTTGCTCAGAGGCCTCATCTTTCAGGCTTGAGGTTCTTTTTCGTGCCATAAATGTTAGGATTTTTACGCCCGAAATAGGTCCTGGCCGGGATAGAACCCGCGATCTTGGGAAATTGTAGCGAAGAGAAAAAAATGTTTAATTCACTGCTATGAAATGAACCCACTGTATATATTGGTAAAGGTGCCGAAATAAGATCTGCTTAAATACTGGCGCTTAGAACACGTAAATAATGACATTTCAGAATACAAATTACTATCTAATACTAATTGCACACATTCATATTACCAATATATACAATGTAAACAAAAAAGTGATGGTATAGTAATTCGACTACATTTTCTCCTTAATGGCTAGATCCTTCCCAAAGAAAAATGTATAATTTTGTTGTAAATATGAATAATTCAATACATTCTGCCAATCCATTTCTCACATTTATGAATAACAGTGAAAACATAGTGTTTATTCCTCGTTTTACATATCATTGCTTAAAGAATAACGCATTTTAAACACCAAGAGTAATAATTTTAAGTAAACTCATACATGAGCAGTTGAACACACACAATAGAAAGAGAAGGAATATAATTGCAACGCACCTATTTAAACAAAACAAAACAAAACATCTTGCTGCTTTTCATGGCAGCAAACTTATCGATGACTGTTTGCTTACTCTGAAATCTGCTGCATGAAGTTTGTCTTTGCAGTAAGCGATGCACAAATACTTTTGTATAATTTTAAATGATAGTTTGCTTAAATTAACACTTGGAGTTGGTATGCCCAATTTTTTCTCTACTAATGGTCAAAAGAAATAGGCTTAGAACGTAAGCGTTGTATGATGTTAATATTCTTAACATTTAATTAACACAAAACGAAATAAAGCAATACTTCATACGAACATTTATTAGCCCTCATTCAGTAACAGCTTACTTCTAACGAAGCAATCTATTGTCGTTACATGATAGCCGTGCAGACAGTCTGCATGAGAGCTTGTTACTTCAAATGATTGTTTTGTAGTATTGACTCTAAGTCGTCCCTTAGTAAATATGACTGTGTTGCCCTTAATTATCTGTTCATTATAATTTTCCAATAGTCTTATAAATCTTTAATTCAACTTTGTAACGCAACAAAAATTAATTTGTATAAATGTTATGGGCAACTTTTCTAGAAACAACCGTGAAGAAAGGTGACGTTTCACGTAGTGCATACACATAACCATTCTTATGAGCGGAGTCCGGAAGTTAAGCAAAATGTCTTTCCTATCTGGGAGGATGCGTTTAAGATTAAGAAAGAAACGAACATGTCTCCGTACATTTTGGGTCGATAGGGCCAGTTTTCATTTAGCACTTTCATGTCTATTTTGGCTTCTGTTGCCTATTTTAAGGTTTAAAGTCTTTCATGCTCAATTTGGATCGTAATGTGTTTTTTCCACGATATTTTTTTAATTTTAAAAAGCACATAAAGAATTCCAATATATTGAAGTGAAAAAAGGTTTAAAAATCAAATGACATGTTCACCTAACCAAAATATCTTGCTATATACTTCTTTCTTTTCGAGCAGTCAAAACTTTCTCCTCAACCCATTCACTTAAGCTCTTCTTCATTAGTGAAATGAACGTATGGTTACCTCAGGCATACGAATACAAGGAAACAGATAGGATGAGGGAAGTACTGTAGTTTTGAAAGTCCTGGCGAATCGATCTGCGCGAGACAATTCCAGAAAATTTGTGGTAGGGATAAGTTCTGAACTACATAAATGTAACAAACAACAGCAAGTGAGAAAGGTGGGAGCGGTACAGCTGTGCAATAAACCGTTCCTACAATGTGTTCACTACGAAAGTAAGAGAGATAATAATTCAATTTTCCTATAAACGCATAAACATAAAATGAACTCGATCAGAAACCAGTGCGCATCTTTTGCCAGGACTGTTCAAAATACTTTATTTTGTCTTGATACACATTTTCATGATACCCTGAAAGGTGGATGTTCTGTTGTAATTGGTATGAGTCCTTTGTTTTAAATATGCTCCAGTCACTTTCTCTCATCTACAAACTGAGACATTTGTTTGTGTCGCGACTGCAAATTAAGTCCCCTTCAGATAACACTTGGCAACAAAAAAGTCCCCTTCAGACAACAACAAACATCAAGCGCAAATCATGTCCCCCAGAATTCTTTATTAAGCATAAAAGTGTAATTTTTGGGTTTACACAACCAGCAACCTCCCAGGAGTGGCTCCTGAGTAATATAGCTGCATTCACACTATCATGATTTTATTATTTTTTTAATAGTGCTTAACGCCCATTTTCACTCCTGAGGCACCACAGGCGGTGGACACTGATGATACATGAAATGAAATGATATATTTTTTTTAAGGAAGGAAATGTTCCAGGCCTAAGTTTAGGTCACCTACCCGGGATTTGCCATTTATAAGGACTGAGGAGAAAACCTGAAAAAAAAAAACTCAGTCAGGGAGGACGGTCTTGGCGGGATTCAAACCCTATACCTCCCACTCACGAGTCCGTGCCTTAACAACTTCGGCCACCTGTGGCGATGATATCATGGTTAGACTTTCGTGCTGAAATTTTTGCTCGTCCGTGGCCCATTAAGTTACCTTCAGATTTAAGCTCAATGAGAACGCTTGAATTGCCGTAGTTAATGAAATGAAAGGGCTGAAGGGTAGAAAGGAGACCTGAAAACTTGGAAGAACACGTTCGAGGAGTGTGGGAAAGCTTACATATGTGAAGCACTTGTTTCGTTCGTGCCAAGGAGACTTTGTGCTTGAAGAAAAAGTTGGTGAGAAGACTGCTAAAATTGAGCACAAAGAATTATTACATTGGTTTAAAAATAAACGTTTAATTTGAACTTAACCTATTCCGCAAATGAAATAAATGCTATCAATGATTATTATTAAATTAAATAAGCGTCTCCGAAAGACTAGAAGCTGTATCCTTAAAACATTGACAGGGAGGAGTGCAGGAATATTGTTTCAGACATAAAGCTATAAAGAGTTACGTGTATTTGAAGCAGACGCTTGTGTAAAAAGTGCAATTTTCGAGGGTATATTATTCATTTCTTATACGGGCCTCCTTATATCGAGAGCCAATGTTTTTCGGCTGAAAAAATCCTAAGTAAGGCTTCCTTCGGAAGGGAAGTAAAGCCGTGGGTCCCGTGTCGTACATTTACGGCACGAAAAAGAACCTCAAGTCTGAAAGAAGAGGTCTCTGAGCAAAATTTGTCGGCCGTTTCACGCCCTGAATTGAAGGGACGCTGATGACCTGAGGTGTTAATGAGCGTCCATAAATAAACCAAATAAAAAAAAGAGAGAGAGCCAATGCAACGCTTCTTATGCTGTATTTGCGAATTATACGCCTGACCTTGCACCGGGTGCCATACTTAGTCAAATGACTTGCTCCTAGCACGTAAAACAACACTGAAGCTGAGGAATTTCGGATTAAGAATTCGATGCCATCCGAATTATTTGCTAACTCTGTTATTCACGTATCATTTTAATTATGATTTAAGATATGCGTCATGATTGCATTTAATCCACACTCTGGACATAGTAAACACCTGACAATGCAGCCAGCCTAGAGTAACCATTCTCTGAAACTGTGATACGCATGTCATGATCTTCACAAGCCCTCCCACGGGATCTATGAAACATTACAGTGCTGTTAATAGTATTCATTCTCGCATTTATAGATACAAACAATGAAGTATGAGGAAACTAAAGATAATACTATGTATTAAGGTAAAAATTACAATCAATTTTAAGGAAGGGACTTTCAAATAGGTAAGCAGAAAACGAAAGTGGACCGGGCTGTTCGTTCACTCGTATGCACCTCCGTTTCCTTGGCAATAGCACACGCATCTTACGGCAACGAACTGCGGGCTATCAAAGAAGGTCGTGAAAGTATTGATGTCTTTCATAACTTAATTTTGTGAAAAATCGTTCTTTGTACTCGTTTATCTACAGAATAAATGTAGAAACACTTTGGAAAGTGTAAAATCACAACTCAGAATACAAATTGCTCTCACAAAACCGGATAGATCAGGGCTTGTTAGTGAAATGCTGCATCAACCAGGGATTAAAATCAACAAATCATGTTGTGTCAACATATATTGTGACCGCCACGGGTGGCCGAGGTCGTTAAGGCGTGGACTCCTGAGCGGGAGATCTGGGTTCGAATCCCGCTAGGACCGTCTTCCCTGACTGGGTTTTTTTCAAGGTTTTCCTCTATCTTCATAACTGGCAAATGCCGGGAGGTACCCTAAACTTAGGCCTGAAACGTTTCCTTCCTTAAAAAATATCCCTTCACAATATATCATTTCATTTCATGTATCATCAGTGTTCTGTGTCCAGTGTCATCAGTATGGCGCTTCAGTAGTAAAAACAGACGTTAAAAACTACTCAAATCATATATTGCAGTTATTATTGAAATTAGTATTTTATACACTTTTTGAATACAATATTATACTGATGTGTATTACATTATGAAAGGATATACCACAATAAACATGCAAATATTAAAAAGTATGCATTTATTTCGTTTCTTATATCTTTATATTTTATAAACTCATAATAAACAATTTTAAATGAAATAAATATTTAAATGCAGTATTTTAAACTTTGAGTTAAATCTTAGGCAAGAGATCTTCAAATGGTATCCAGGGTCAAGGAAAAGTTGAGTGCCACTGGCCTAGAGGATATAGCTTTCTTCCCTTACAACTTAATTTACTAATGCATCAAAATTTTATTTTGGCAAAACGCATCTACATGCTAACTATTATGTTGTTTAACATATTTATGAAAACATAACTTCTTTTACGCCATTTTCATTCGCGTTATGACGTTAAAGAGAGGGTTAAACTGCTCACTCAGTTCCGACCCCTTTTTCGATAGTTCTACTTACTAGTAATAAAATTAAAGGAGGAAGGAGTAATCAAAACTTATGTTATTTGTTCGTGGGAAGGCTATATCTTTTTTATACTAAATTTTATCTATTTTTTACTTTTTTCATTTATCAAAAACATTTAACATTTTTCCCGTATTCCTATACAGCACGTCTTCATTTATTTTACAGGAGCGTATGTAATTATGACAGAAACAGTTGCAGTCATTTTAATTAGCCCTTTCATTCGTTAAAATTTAAACAAAATGTTTTTTTTTAAAAAAACCAAGAGAAATCAGATGACAGGATCTAGTGATAGAATTGCACCGCTAATTAAAAATGTACAAAATATATTTGCGTAAAATTTAAGCATTATTGTGCTGTAAATGGAAAGTATTTAAAAAAAACTTAATTCATGTTTAAGCTCGGAAAAATGTGTTTATTCCCATAAATATTAGCTTGCAATTGTGTAAAAAATGCAATACGAATTCTAAAATGTCAAATATTAAAGTAATACAATTTTATTTATATAACAGAATAATAATAAATGCATTTAAAAGAGTGAATTATACAGGAACATATTTTTCATTTTTCATTTAAAAATATTCTCAATTATATAACATATAATAATGATCTGTTAATTGAGGTAATGAATTGAGATGACCGAGAATTTCTTAAACAAAACCTTTCATTGAATTTGCATATTGTGTTAATTTTGTAAAAAATAAACTAGTAAATAAATCTGTGCTTGTTATTCGCTTTAAATGTGTAGATGGGGTGCAGTGTTTTGTCCACTAGCATCCTATTTCATGAAAATAAAGTCCGTCAAGGAGGGTCTGCGTAAACTAAGCGAATCCCTCACCAATACTTTCATTCCTTCTGAATTCGCTTATGCGTAACAAGCGAATTTATGATAAGTTGCAGAATGAGCACGAATAGAATTTTACAAAGGTACAAATTATTATTTTAATGACAAGTGGTTATACTTATTACGAGTTACACGTAAATTGTCATTAAATAGTGTCGGCCCAGGTGGCGTAGTGCTTACCATACTTGCCTCCTACACCCAAGAACGCGGGTTTGAACCCGGCCAGGACCGATGGATTTTTTCGGGCGTAAAAATCGTAAGTATGGCTTCCTTCGGAAGGGAAGTAAAGCCGTGGGTCCCGTGTCGTACATTTATGGCACGAAAAAGAACCTCAAGCCTGAAAGAGAGGCCTCTGAGCAAAATTTGTCGGCCGTTTCACGCTCTGAGTTGAATGGGACGCTGATGACCTGAGATGTTCCTGAGAGCGTCCATAAATAAATCAATCAAAGTCATTAAATAGAGCTCTGCAATTGCATTATTTTAATGTTATATATTTAGGCTGTTGCTAAATGGCAGAGTAGTGGAGTTTTGTGTCAAGTAGTGGGTTTATTTCGATCATTGTTAATTGAATATAAATAAATCGAACACTATACAAAGAAATTTAAATTAACAGTGGATATAGTTGTAGTTTGAGTAAAACTGTTGTTTCAAAACACAGGAAGTATACACATTTTCAGTAGAAATAGATTTTATCCTGAAGATTTCAGAGAGCCATGGAAAAAAAATTGCTGGTATTAAAACTGGTAAAATAGATTTTTTTTTTGTTTAAATACGTATGCTACCACATTTTATTAAATTTTCTCTCTCTCCCTCTCTGTTGGATAGTTCAGCCACTTACGTTTGAGAATTAATTATAGTTATTAAGATATTAGAAACTGCGATCCATGTATATTCAACAGTAGCAGCAGTAAAGTATTGCCGCAGGCCGCCGCTGCCATCTTTACATAGACAAAATGCTACTCCTGCCATGTCACGCCTTCAAACTAGCTCGTTTACAGTGCAACTCCCGGAAAAATTACAGTTTAGTTACTGATGAAGATGGGGAAATACCATCTTCGGAACCACAATGAACTACCGTTTCAAAACAGAGGCTGGAAAGCATTGCGAAATAAATAATGACCATTAATGCAGTTCCATTTCGTTCTAGGCGTGATTGACTGGCTTTCGGAAAATCCCTTCATTTAGGATAAAGATATAAAACCCCTCTGTTAACGATTGATTTATGCAAAAGAGGCTCTCTCCCAATGAACAAATCAATCGCACGCAGTAAAATCACATCAATTGCGAAAACAGCGCTTCGCTCATCGTATCAAATAGTATTTTCCTGAATGTAGTAATGAATTTGATAACTGAAAGCTTACTTTAGGTGACCCCCACGGGGGGCGAGGTCGTTAAGGCGCTGACTCGTGGGCGGGAGGTCTAGGGTTCGGACCGTCCTCCCTGACTGAGGTTTTTCCTTGGTTTTCCTCAGTCCTCATAAACGCCAAATACTGGGAGGTATCCTAAACTTAGGCCTGGAATATTTCCTTCCTTAAAATATCTTTTGTCAATATATCATTCCATTTCATTTCATGTATGTTCACCGCCTGTGGTGTCCCAGTAGTAAAAACCGGTGTTAACAACATTCAAAAAAATTATTTTAGGTTTTTTCTTGCGTGAACTTAAACATGCAGTGAAAAAAAGCAATTTTAATAAAATGTTGCATCGATTAGCTTTGTTTTGGAATGAAGATAATTATAAAATAAACAAATTAATGAAAATAACTGATAAAATATAAAACTTAATGTTTGGAAAAGCCCAGAAACTCAGGTGAATATATCGCTAATTAACTTGATTTCGGGATAAAATAAGTTGTCATGCTAAAAATGTTTTCTCTCTTTTTCTTGTACCGTTATAACAAAAGCAATTCTTTATCAATAACACTAATAATAGTATCAATGACATGCATTCGTAAGGAAAACAACAAATCAATATATCTAGGATGTTTCGATTATTGGCCTTTTTATACATTATATATGAAAATCGTCCAATTCATACCTTTTCTTTTATAGTACCAGTGCCAATATTTTCCTGTAATTTAATTGGGTTTAACAAATGTTTGTTGTGACGAGATAATTACTTCCATTTCGAAACCGAATATTGCTAACATTATCCAAAATCCAGTTGCAAAAATTTACTTCACTCCCCAGGCACCACCAAGGGTGATCGAGGTTGTTAAAGTGCGGAATCGTGAGCGTAAACTTAGGCCTGGAACTTTTCCTTCCTTAAAAATATCTTTTGTCAATATATCATTTCATCTCATTTATCATCAGTAACTTCGGTCCTGGTGGTGTAGTGGTAACTATACTTTAGGCCCAAGATCGCGGGTTCAAACCCGGCCAGGATCGATGGATTTTTTCGGACGTAAAAATCCTAAGTATGGCGTTCTTCGGAAGGGAAGTAAAGCCGTGCGTCCCGTGTCGTACATTTACAGCACGAAAAAGAACCTCAAGCCTGAAAGAAGAGATCTCTGAGCAAAATTTTTCGGCCGTTTCACGCCCTGAATTGAATGGGACGCTGATGACCTGAGATGTTAAAGAGCGTCCGTAAATAAATCAAATAAATAAATAAAAGCATCAGTATCCACCGCCTGTGGTGCCTCAGTAATAAAAAACAGGCGATAAACACTATTAAAAAAAAGTACCGGCGTGGCTGCAATTCCTGCACAACAGTTATCGTATAAGGTTTTAATTGTCCATAAAAAGTTGAGGTTTGCGAAATTCCTATTTTCTGTGCAAACTTCGCAGAGAGGTGTTGAATTTTAATCTAACCTTTCTCCAATTTCGTCAAGTTTATCCTCGGTAAACAAAGGCGGTCCCCAAATCTATTCATACGGTATATCTGTCACCGTTTAACTCTTCTGTAAGAGTTTTGTTTTCAAACACGAATTAAACATAAAATCAGGCGATTTAAAGTGTATTGAATTTTTGGCATTATAACAGCACACAAATAAAGCTAAAATATTTCGTTTCACGACACTTGTTAAAAATTCGAACGGCACAAAGACAACGCTCCAACTATTTTAAGCGGAGACACTGAAGGGCAAAGAAACCAGGTAATAGCACGTTCTTGGCTTTGCTAGACGCGCTCTATAGGATGAACGTCCACTTGAAAGCACTATATAATACTTGTCTAACCGCAATATTTTATGAAGTTGTATCAACCAGGTCACCATAACTGTGAGATAATATCAATATATAATTGTTATTTGCAGATCACTCAACTGGTCTACATTAAAGTTACCTCATAGTACAAAACTAAATATTAATGCTAGTTGTATCTTGCCTCCAGCTTATTGTCATCCAAATAATTCAATATCTCAAAAGCACTTAAAATGTCCGAAGGCCTTGTGTAATGTTTTACGAAATTTGTTTTTAGGGATGTGCAAAGGGAAAGCAAAATTAATTAATAACAAATGTTTCTTTGTAAAGCGGTTTCTTTCTTGGCAGATGTCATGCCTTAACTAACGAGATAAACATCGAATTACAAAGGTAAGCCCATAGCATTTCAGGCATCATGAGTGTAATAAATGATTTTCGAAAGAAACTTAAGCTATAAATTGCACATTTAAACAGAAATTTCTCTTCACACGTTCTAATTTTAAAATCTATTATAAAAACATTGAATGGCTGAGTGAGATTTTCCATCTTTTGTCCAGCATCTGGAAATCCTAGCGATAGAATATGGTGACAGATTTTGACATTTTTTAACACTTGAACCAGTGATGAGCTTGAAATTTTCTAAAAGGGTAGTGTTGAAGAATTAGAAATGAAATTCTAAATATTTAAGATTACCTTTTTTTAATAGTGTTTAAAGCCCGTTTTTACCACTGAGGTGGACTCTGATAATACACGAGATGAAATGGTATATTGGGAAAGCAGTTTTTTTTTTAAAGAAAGGAAACGTTCCAGGCCTAAGTTTAGGGTACCTCCCCGAACTGAGGAGGACTGAGGAAAACCTGAAAAAAAACCCAGTCAGGGAGGACGGTCCTGGCGGGATTCGAATCCCAGACCTTCCACTCACGAGTCCGCGCCTTAACGATCTCGGCCACCCGTGGCGGTTTTAAGAAGACATATCTTTGAATTCCTCTTATGTAACTTCAAGAATTTTCTGGACGACGTGGACAGAAATAAATATCCAATGGTTCTTAGCTTTATACTGAAAATGTATTCTTATTTTTATATATATATTTGGTTTTACATTCATTTGAGAAGCCGCATTTTTAAGTATGAGCAACATAAAAAATAAATACCAAAACTGCTTAAAAGAATCACATGTAGATAAATATTTCAGTCCCAGATTTTCCTCGGCTTACAGAGAATGTGCAGTCAAATGTCATACTAATTATAAAACTAAAATTAATTATATATTTAAAAAGATATTTTTCCTATTTTAAGTTTTTTACTATATTATTTGCAGTAGAAGTAACAGTACTGTAGTGGCGGCGATGGAATCGTCACTTAGCAAATCCTAGAAACCGGTCAGATGTGCTCGAACACACAAAAATGTTGCATAACACTGAATTAGAGGTAATGGACGCTTTTTATTTTAAATTAAATGTAAAATGTAAATATGTTTGTATCGAAAATAGCTTTTATTTAACTAGATTAATTACACGAATTTTGATTACGCTTATGTTTCCAAATTAATCCTTCACACATGCATATTTTATTAAATTATTATCAGCCAGCTCTGAGTGCTTTATAAACGACTTGATAGTGAATAACGAATTAAGATCAACTGTGTCAGTATATATTTCGTGTGCAGCACCAATAAATTGTTTCTGTTTGCTTCACTAGGCAGAATGCTGTCTGATTTACTTCCAAGCTAACCGCGCCGTCCAGTTTAACAAACAACTCAGAGAACGCTGATGAACTGTTGCGGTATTCGATTAAGGTTATATTCGGTGATCGGATCGGTACGCTATTCTGGACGAGGGTCTGCTTAGTTTACATTAGCGAATAAGTCATGTAGCATAAAACAAAGGAACATCTTCGACAGGGACAGGCGATTGTTTCCGCTTTTGCTTGTTTTCCACTACAGGATCTAGTCACGGCAAACGTTTAAGTTCACGCTGTCGCCACTGCTGTCGTCAGCGTGTTTCTTTCATCGTGAGAATTAGGTTACCGGGTTCTCGGAAGCAATACAACCACAATACTTCTAAGAAATAACGCCGGCACTTTTCCCTTTTTCCTATATTGGATTTCTTAGAAGTAAAACGCTGATAGATTATAAATCACCTTTCAGAAATAGCTTACCACTGGATTCTTGGAAGTCTAATGTTTAGCTTTTATAAAGAGCTATCCTCGATTACTTCACTGCAGTCTGCAACAGCTAAGCGATTTTTTTTTTTTTTTGATATGGCAGCCCGTAAACCCACAAATGTACCAATTCATTATTTTTTGTAATTTACTGCTAATACAGTACATTTTCTCCACCGCTGCTATTGTTTGTCGCTGCAGTGACAAATAATTTTGACTCAAGAACAAATTACAAATTCTAAATCAATTAATATCTTATAATCTAATGGCTATCGCAGTGTCTGAATTACTAAGCACTTCCACGTTCGTTTTGTTTATAATTTATAAATTTCTCAGTGCGCCGAAACAATCGCTTGCTTTGGCCAGTTCTCAGTTTTTCAGAGTCTCATTGTATATGAAAAAGGTTAATTTAATCTTCGTTAACTTAAGTTTATTCTATTGTTTTTAACTATATGAACCTTTAGACTCACAAGGGTTTATTATAATTTTCCATTGCTTGCACCATATACCCAACAGACTGACATATGTCTGAAGGTTAATCAGCTGAAGATTTCCACATGCCTTTGCTTAGAATAGCGATATCGTCAGCAAACTGTGCTATTGTTAGATTATCGTCCTTTTGGATTTCATACAATTTTGCAGAATCTCCCAAGCACAGTACCGCCACGGGTGGCCGAGGTCGTTAAGGCGCGGATTGTGAGCGGGAGGTCTGGGGCTCGAATCCCTCCCTGACTGAGGTTTTTCCAGGTTTTCCTAAGTCCTCATAAATGGCAAATGTCGGGGAGGCACCCTAAAATTATTGCCTGGAACGTTTCCTTCCTTAAAAATAAATCCTTTCAAAATATATCATTTCATCTCATGTATCATCAGTGTCCACCGCCTGTGGTGCCATTGTAGTAAAAACGAGCGTTAAACAACATGCATTCCTAAGCACAGTTTCCACTATTACTAACGCACGCTAACTGAATATTTGCATCTGCTGCTACAAGAATTAAATACGAACAAAGTAGCACCTTCGACCTACTTACCTTTTATGAAAATGAAAAATTTGTAATACTTATCAATTTCAAATTTTGTGCTTATCAACTGAATGCAATCTAATGCCAAATGTCATGGCTCTGCATTGAGTCATTTATGAGATATTACTTTAGTACATATTTATTCAATAATTTTACAAACATCCAAATGACGCTAAATGCATAGTTAAACAATTTCTTACTAAAATTTTAATTTTTTTAATCATTAAATCAACGTAAACAAATTGATTAAGCCTTTTAATATTTCTTCGCTTTATATTTAACCTATAAGCTATTGATGTAAACAGTTTATTAATTTTTTGAGTTACGTATCAGAAATTTAGTGCCTCTATAAAAAAAGGTCCCAAATAGTATATATTGAAAATTGCATTGAATTCGGCATTTAAAAGATTCCAAGGTGTTGAAAAAAATAGATAATAAAGAAAAATTAAATGAAAAGTGTTACTATACAATAAAGTACCTTAAAATCTTCGTGCTTACCTAAAGCTGTCCAACGCCATACATTGGTCCCTGTGCTGCTTTCTTCTTTGTCTCTTATGCAGTTTTTGCAATTTTCACCTTCTTATGCCCTCGCTGTGCTAACAGTTCACTTCGTTGCAACCGACATTTGCCGCTCACGAAACTAAATGCACTAGATTTCGTTCCTGTTAACACTTTCGTTTAGTTTTTGACAGCTTCAAATCCCACATTAACTTCTGAAAACGCATAATGATATTGTATTCCAACGGAATTTAGATTTTTACGGAGCGTTTCAGTAGTTTATCACATACAAGTGTCTGGTATACGGGCATATATGTTCCGTATTTTATGAATTATGTATTTTCCATTTTATTTAGACATTTGCTGGACTTCTTCTTTTGGGAAGATGATCTTTAATTCTATTCCTATTCACACGCACCAAAAGCACCATAAACGTATGCACAATATGTTCTGATTTAACCGCATATGCTAACCGATTTACGTACACTTTTGAAATAACCAACAATATATACTGATTATCACAGCATTATTTACATTTTTAATACTTAACTGTTAATTGTTTGAGTAATAAACCCGAAATATGCCACTAAACGCCAAGAAAAGCAAGTAAGCTTTCCTTCTTGTTTACTTCACCTCATTCAACTGTTTTTCAGAGCTACCAACATCTGCTTTTAGCATTATCAACTCTCTCTCTCTCTAATCCTCAAAGTCCGCCAATTTCAACAAAGAATTACAGTAAGAGCAATAATTAAAAAAAAAATAACAGTATCTACAAGGTATAGTCCATTGACTCGCAGCCGTTTACGCCATCTAAACATTTTAAACATGAGAATATGCTGAAAAATAAACAAACAGAAACTTTCACGATTTTTACCAAACTCTCACGATTTCATTTGCCTTAACAGTTGCATCCAGTATTTCTTTCAGATGCACTTTCGGAGGGGGGCCCTTTCTCCTCCGGAATCTTTCAACCCCGCCCCGGAAGAAATATAGCAGATAATAAAACAGTTCTTCTATTCCGAAAACAGTAAAAATATTTGTAATAATATAACCTAATTAGTGAAACACTGCTGTTCCTCGTGCGTTCAATGAGCAGGAACCGCCACGGGTGGCCGAAGTCGTTTAGGCGCTGACTCGTGAGCTGGAGATCTGGGGTAGGACTCCCACCAGGACCGTGCTCCCTGAATGAGATTTTTTCCAGGTTTTCCTCAGTCCTCGTAAATGGCAAATGCCGGGGAGGTAGCTATACTTAGGCGTGGAACGTTTTCTTCCTTAAAAAAAAAAATAATCCTTAACCAATAAATCATTTCATCTCATGTATCATCAGTATCTACCGCCTGTGGTGTCTCAGTAGTAAAAAAGAGAGTTAAACACCATTAAAAAAGTGCGCTGGATGGCTAATAAACTGTTTGTCTTTTCTACTTATTTCTTCACTAATATTTTAATTTTAATACTTTTTTTAGTTATTGAAACATTCAAAATTGCAATAAAGAATACAAACTTGGGAATAATTAGAACAAATATTTAAATTATATATTGTATTAACACACCTGCTTGTACAACTCAAAACCAGTGCTCCAGTTCGATAATTAAAAATTAGTTGACCCTGCACGTTGATTTAGCCTCTTCCCCCGCCCCTCCTAGACAAATCCTGCATATAATGAGAGAAACAAATATTTAGCCTAACTTAGGACTTTATACATGTAGCTGACGCAGAGTTCCCACTCGTTCCTTACAAATACAATAAGGCGCAATGTTATATCTCCAAACTAATTGAAAGAGATGGCCACAGTAGCTCTGTAATAATTAAATTATAGTAAGTTATGATTATTTTACATTTTTGAAAAAAAAATCCTCTCAAATATATATTTCGGTCCTGGTGGTGTAGTGGTAACCATACTTGCCTTCTAAACCCAAGATCGCGGGTTCAAACCCGGGCAGGATCAATGAATTTTTTCGGGCGTAAAAATTCCAAGTATGGCTTCCTTCGGAAGGGAAGTAAAGCCGTGGGTCCCGTGTCGTACATTACGGCACGATAAAGAACTTCAAGTCTGAAAGAAGAGGCCTCTGAGCAAAATTTGTCGGCAGTTTCACGTCCTGAATAGAATGGGACGCTGATGACCTGAGATGTTAAAGAGCGTTCATAAATAAATCAAATCAACAACTGTCAAATATAAACATACCTATAAGGGAGCACTGGCATTTTCCACCAAAATATTATTTATCAACTTTTATATAAAACTGAATACAATATTATTATTAGTCCTAATTTATTCTAGAAGCTTTTATTATGTCCATTCTCCTTACTATTATTACTTAATAGACATATTCAATTTATATATATAAATTAACAGTAATTATGATAGCAGAAAAAGATAAAACACAAAGAAAAAGTCCCACTTGAGATCGCTATATTTCCGACTCGTGGAGTCCTTCTATGGCAAGAAGACAAGTGACATGGTCCTAAATATAGCGATCTCAAGTGTGACTTTTTCTTTGTGTTTTATCTTTTTCTGCTATCATAATTACTGTTAATTTGTTACATTGTTAATAATGTTGCTTTATTTTTATTTTTCTTATATATTGTTTGCACCTCTGATGCTGCTTTTAGCTTTGCTTATTAAGTTTAATTTGCTTTTGTGTGTTTTGCGTTTGACTTCTTTACTATTTATCTATTATTCTTTTAATTGTATTTCTTACTTTCTCTGTGTTTTCTCATAGACTTTATTGTTTATTACATCTTATACCATGACACCTGGTCACTTGTCTTCTTGCCACAGAAGGACTCCACGAGTCCGAAATATAGCGATCTCAAGTGTGACTTTTTCTTAGTGTTTTATCTTTTTCTTATATCATAATTACTGTTAATTTGTTACGTTGTTAATAGTGTTGCTTTATTTTTATTTTTCTTATATATATTAGGATTGAAAACACATCATTTTTCAACATATTTTTCAATGCAGAAGTTCCAGCGTTTCATCAATGCATGGATTCTATGAGAAAAAATGTCTTGTGACTGCTTAGCCACCATTGCACTACTTTCGTCAGTGCGGAACTTCTAACCACCTAATGCCCATTAAGTGGTTCAAAGACATAAAAATTGGTAGGTACCAGATTCAGTGAATAAACAAAATGTAGTATAGATTCAAATGCAGATATACAAGTTTTGTATCGTTGCACGAGCGGTGTGAGGTGAGAATATAGTAGTTATGAGCAAACCTTGACGTTTCAAATGGTTCTCAAACAGATCACAATGTGACTTGCTATTAACATTGCGTCCTCTGTTCAATGATTGAACTTTATAACTGTATGCAACTTTTTTTGGTTTTGGTGATAATGAATCCGCCACTCTTTGCTGGTTTGCTTGGTCTCTGGCTGTAAGTAATGGACTCAGCAATCATTACCAGTGACTATACGCTTTAGGAAAAATCTTCAACTTGATGACGTCGCAGCAGTGTTTGACAAACATCCACACGAGTTCTTTCAGTTTAGGGGTCAGTTGTTTTGATACCCAACTAGTAAAGACTTGGCTACTGCAGAATGTCAATGGATAATGCAGGGCGCATGGTCATGACAGATATTTAATAATATAATGCCAGTTCATTGATTGTTATCTGCCAATTGTCTCGTATCACTTGTTCTACTACAGCGATAGTTCCTGGCGTAATCTCGAAGCATGCAGTCCACCAGAGCGAAATGACACCTCAATTTTAAATTTTCTGTTCCACTCAAAAGGCCTGTTTAAGTGCCACACAGGAATTTTCATATTGCCTCTTCATTCATCTTTGGTTTCTCGCCCTCACTACACTGAAAAGGGAGAGCTACTCGCTGCTCCTTGCTCGTGCATGTTTCCAAGGAGGCTGCCATTTTTTTATGGTAGCTTTGTCACATTCCCAAGATGCCGCGCGTGCTTGTTCCTCCAGAGAAGGTAATAGATACCTGTTATTTTATGTGTAGCACATAATCTACTACATTTTTCTGAATTTTCATTTCTAAATTAAGGTTACCTTTTGGTCCAGCCTCGCACTTTCAAAGTATTTTTCGTCGTAATGTGATAATTACCAAGAAACTTCATTTACCTCTTGGATCAAATCCTTGGTTTTGTCCGAATTGCAAAACTGGCATAAATATTAAAACGAAGCACCATCTATAGAAACCTAACCTCAATGGTGATTTTAAACTGTATTCTTAAACTAACTGCTCTTCTGATCATTGTATAAGCGAGGGTAAGTCCATAAGCTATCATACCATTTTCTAGGTATGACAAAGACAAAAACTATATTTCACTTTTCAAAATAGTTACCCTTTATTGCAATACACTTCCTACATCTTTGAGTTAACATTTGAACCCCCCCCCCCCCAAGTCAGAAGTCTTGTATGCAAAATGGCCATAAACAACATTCATCACTTGTTCGTCACGCTTAAGTCAATGTTCTTGAAGTCACATTTCTTCACAGTTTCCTTTGCAACAAGAGCTGTGTGCACAGACGCGTTGTCGTGAAGAAGGCGCACATTACCACTCAGCTTTCCTCGTCTTTTCTCTTTGATGGAAGCACGTAGTCTGTGCAGTAGGCCAGTATAGTACTCCCCATTTATTGTGGTGTTCCTCTCCTTGAAGTCAACGAAGAGTATTCCTTCACAGTCCCAAAAGATTGTGGCCATGATCTTCTTGGTTGACTGAGTAACCTTGACCTTTAGATGAGGTGTTTCGCCAGGTTTACACCACTCCATTGATTCTCTTTTGGACAAGGGATCATAGTAGAGGACACAGTTTCATTTCCTGTAACAATGGTTTGCAGAACTTCTCTCTCGTTACCACGGCAGAGCTCCAAAAATGCCTGACAACGGATGACTCGTTGCTGCTTTTGGTCTTAGGAAAGAAGTCTTGCATTAACGTCATTAATGTTTAAATGTTCACGAATAATTCGAACGACTCTTGTTTTAGAAAGGCCCAACCTTGATATTTCTGTAACTTTGAGCCGCCGGTCTTCCTTAATTTCTTCTTCGACAAGAGCGGTGGATGTTTTCAGGGCCGACCTGTACGCTCTTTGTCTTCAATGCTTTCTCGACCCATGCATTCGAAAAAGTTTGGCCTATTCCTTCACGGTAGAATATGACGGGAAAGCTTCCGCCCAACAGATGCAATTATTCACTTAACAGATAAGGGTTTTGTGAAGGCGATAATCGTTATCGGCGAGGCCGGAAACTTATGACCTACCCTCGTAGATCTTGTACAAATAATTTATTCTGTCTTTCGCAAATAATAGAAAATAATAAGCTAATAGAACGCAGTACCTAGATTTAGCATTCATAGACTTACAAAAGGCATATGATAGTGTGCTAGTAAAGAAATTATTTCAGATACCGGAAACTTTAAGAATTAATGCCATGTTAGTTCAAGTTATAAAATCACTGTACAAGAATAGATGGCAAAAATAAAAGTGGGAAAAAAATATGTTAAAAGTTTTTTGTAAGTAAAGAACTGAGACAAAGTTGTAGACTATCGCTAACTTTATATATATACAAATGCCCACAATTGTGGAAAAAATATTAAGGAATGGGAATACCAGTAGGAAATAATACAATATATATTGTATTATATATATACACACATTTCGAGGATGATCAAACTATAGAACGGGGTCTGGATGATGTGGAATATATGGTAAGTGAATTTAAATGTTTATGGGAAATAGGGCATTAAGGTATACATGAAAAAAAAAACTCTATATGTGAATGTGCATGTGTTGGATCAAATTCAACAAATCTGTTAACTAAAAATTATGCCATAAAAACTAAACTAGATACAATAATTAGCCAGAAAGGTACACATGAAGCACAAATTCAACGTATATTGAAAACAAAGAAAGGCATTTCTGTTTTAAACGCAACTTTTTGCAGTAAATACGTTACAATTGTCGTTATAATACAATTGAAAACATATAATTTTATTCATTTTATTCTTATCACCTTTTTAATTTAAATGCACTTAATTCTGTTTATGAATGTCATTATTATTATTATTATTTAATACTGTCTATAGCACAAGTTCGTTTTTATCTTTGGACCATAACAATTTGTTGCAACATAATTTTATAATTATTTTTATGTGCTAAAAATGTTCTATATTTTAGAATTAAAAGAATGCAATGAATATAGCGGAAAAGTATAATAAAACGCATAAATTATAGCTCTGCACTAAACGGAGGTACAATTTTTGTTTATACAAAGAAAGTTAATTTTTCAAATCGCACTTGTAACTTAATTAAACACTTCAAACTTGTGTGTATCCCGGATTTTTTTGAAAAAGCGTTTATCTTGCTCGTTGGTGTAATTTAATAACAAATTATAGGAAATAGTAAGGTTTCTCGAGGTCTTCATATGCAGTTTAAACACAAAAGAATAAAATAATAGATGCACTGAATAGCGTATAAATTGTTTCTACTAGTCACGGTGGGTAAATGCTCAAATAGGCCAACTGTAAATATAATTATTGCGAACGACTGACATTCTAATCGTGCCTAAAATACCCGAGACTTTTGGGGCGAGGGAACCTGAGTTCCGGATGTACGGAAGCCCAATGACATTGATTACATCAAGACGCTTTCCATTTCATCGCCTTAGAGCTAATGCTATTATCGAAAATTCCTTCCCTTCCCTTCTTGTGGGCTTCTGTTAATTTCTTTTGCATATTTATAAGCTGCCACCATGACGGCCAAATACCAAGCATGCCAGCCAGCTTCTTAATCCGCTCCTTATCATGAATTAATACGGGGGTACGTGAAGAAAGTTCTTTTACTTCTTCCATTTCTGAAAGATTCGTCATGCATCTTTAACACTTTCTGGTCTGCTGCTTTATGTCATTGTTCATCCCTAAACTTGGTTTCCTATTGCTTTTTAAGAAATACATAGCTCTTGAATGATCTTAGATAAATTAATTATTCATTTTTTTTCCAAACATTAATCTTTAAATTACATTTTAAAGAAATATATCATTCTCAAATTCTTCAGTAAATATTATGAGAATGTAAGCAAATTATACATTTATGTGTCTAATCAAACAATTCTACATTTCTGGCCAGACACAAACATGCATCCACTTGTGAGTTATAACTTATATATATATAGGTCCTTAAGTTTCCGGCCTAATCATTTTCTAGGGACGATCAACACAAAAACCTATATTTCACTTTTTCAATATAGCTACCTTTTATTGCAATACATTTTTCACATCTTTGAATTAACATTTCAATCCCTCCCCCCTTTCCAAATAGAAGTCTTGTCTACAAAATGGGCATAAATAGCATTCATCACTTCTTCATCACACTTAAATTTCTTTCCTTGAAGGTCCTTCTTGAGTTTTGAGAAGAGGAAATAGTCACTGGAAGCTAGATCTGGACTGTAGTGTGGATGGTTGATCTCATTGAAGCCACATTTCTTCACAGCTCTCTTTGCAAAAAGAGCAGTCTGTGCGGTAGGCAGCATAGTACTCCCCATTTATTATAGTGTTCCTTTTCTTGAAGTTAATGAAGAATATCCCTTCACAGTCCCAAAAGATTTTGCCATGATCTTCTTGGTTGACTGAGACGGCCTTTAGAGACGGTGCTTCGCCAGGTTTCACACCATTGATTCTCTTTTGGACAAAGGAGCATGGTAGAGTATCATAGTTTCATCTCCTGTAACAATGGTTTGCAGAGCTTCTCTCTGGTTGCTACGGCAGAGCTCCAAAAATGTCCGACAACAGGTGACTCGTTACTGCTTTTGGACTGAGGAAAGAAGTCCAGACATCCATCTTGCACTAACCTTATTGAATAATTCGAAGGACTGTTGTTTTAGAAAAACCTAACCTTGCTGCTATTTCTGTAATTATGAGGCGCCGATTTTTAATAATTTCTCCTTCCACAACAGCGAGCACCTTCAAGGGTCCACCTTGGTCTTCAATGCTTTCTCGACCCATTCGAAAAAGTTTGGCCCAAAATGACGGGGGTGCTTCCCCATATACACTGCCCAATGACTGTTTAATATCATTTGGAGTAAGTCCTTCTTTTGAGAAGAACTTAATAACAGCTTGGTGCTGCATTTTGAATATGTCACAATCTTCTACACATATTCCTCTTAATGTAACTATATCTGAACAACCGAACACATTGGAGCGGAAGTTACAGCTACAATTTTTAATTAACAGATAAGGTATGACATTAGGTAAGAATTTTGTGAAGGCGGTAATCTTTCTCGGCGAGGCCAGAAATTTATGCATCTACCCTCGTAACTTTACCTTTAAAAATATAACTTATAATTGTTCCATCAACCAAGATATATTATTATTATTATTATTATTATTATTATTATTATTATTATTATTATTATTATTATCATCATCATCATCATCATCATCATTACAGTTTTTAATTTCATGTTAGAGATCTTACATTAAATTTTTAAAATCAGTTAACGTTTCTCATGAACTATATTATCCCAAAGTGTACTTCTGTGGTCATATTTATGGAATGAAAATGTAAACGTTTCATAATATTTGTATTTATCATGGCTGGAATACATGTATTTACTAATTTCGAACTATTATAAAGTAAATATTCCAAGGACATTAATCGTCAGTGTAATTAACAAAAAAAATATCCCCCCCCCCGATTGGAGCTGCCCTACCCTGCGAGAGTGTAGCCGATTGCTGAGGTTGGGATGCCTGGAAGGAAAGGCTACGCTATCCCAAGGATAGCTGCGGGGGGGGGGGGGGTCCGCCGAATGAACTCAGTTAACTTCATGGCGTAGGTTTCCCAAGCATTCACATTAGCTAGGAAATTGACCCAATCGTAAATCGGACTTGGGAAGCACTGGAGTCCTTCTGAGCCGGAATCTTTACACAAAATATCGAGTAGTTATTTCTTCGCCAACCCTCCCTAAACGTTACTATTTCGCAGTCTAGAAGTGACAGAATCTGAGACAGAAAATGATGTTCATCTTCTACAAGTGGACAGTTCTGCAATCTAGTCAGTTTCTGGGCTAATTAAAACATTCGACTTCTTAACATTGTATAATCGGCGAATATTAAGTACTTTCATTAAGGAAAGTGTTAAAGGGAATAGGGGGGTCAAAAATCTTATGCCATGCCACTTCTTATAAACAAGAAACCTCTGTGAAGTTTACATCCATGATGTTTACACACACCAAGAAAAATTTCTTAGACACTTAGTTCATCTCTTCGAGTTTCATCCTTTTTCCCGCCGTGCTTCTTTTACCTTCCCTCCTCCTTTCCTGGAGCCTGAGCGAACTTTTTTCTTCCACTGTTTGGGCCTGTGTAATTCAACAAACTCGGGAGTAGAAGGGAAAAAGAAGAAGATGAGGAGTGGGCACCTTTAGAAAAGTTGCACCACCCTTCCCTCGGTTCCGAAGGGAAATACAATAGTTCGAAGGAGGTCTTGGCTTGAATGTTATTTAATGGCGATTCTTTGAGTGAGAGAGAGAGAAAGTAGTGCGTACTGCACTGGAATTCCAACTCCCGTATCCATGATACCTCCGCCACTGCACGGTGTAAAGGTTTCCTCATTGATTGAAGCCCTTAAGCCTCTCCCCATAGCAGCAGCTCTCTCTTTTCCCGATCCCATCACTTGCCCTTCATTGCGAAAGAACTGAATAGAGATAAGGAATTGAATAGAGAAAAAAAGAAATTTGTTCCTGCTCTCGTAACGCGGGTAGACCGTAACTCTCCACATTTCTCAAAGTGGATGCTTCGGTGTTCCAGTGGATCTGTGCTGGCGAATGCTTCCTTCAAGTGTATTCTTGACGGAAAGGGTACAGATAGGCTTATCGCTAATCATAGCGTTGATAATTATCAGTTCAGCCACTTTCGCGTATCACTTGTTATTTATTTTTACGTCTTTTAGATGATCACAGGCTTCGCAAGGTTTTTGTGCTGCTTGCATGGCGGTTGGGAGGTTGCCGGTGGTGTCGGATATAGGTTCTGTTCAACGGGCCAACGTACCTATTTTGGAAACATGCACATTATTTTATTTCTTCTCCGTATTCTTGTTACATATTTTAGCAAATGTGATGTACGGTACTCTTATAGTATTAAACATTACTAATATTTTAAACTGACTTCAGCAAAGTATGTTTATCCTTAATGGCCTTCAAAGTCATTAAAAATGAGAAAATGCCACTTTTTGCATTTAAGTGTTTTTTATTAATAAATCTGAATAGTTTTGATTTCTTCTTCTAGCTAAATTAGAAGTAAATACATACAAGAAAAATACAATATATTCACCTAAACATTCATGTTCCTATTTTGGGAAAGTGGGCATGTTACATTGTAAATTAGCTAACATTCAATATTAACACCACTGCACTAAATTTTGCATTATACGAAAGTAAACTTTTGTTTACTAACACCCTGTTGGAACATTCTCATGTCTAATGTATTGTTTATGGCCGGTAGTCCAGAGTTAGGCCCCATTCACAATGAAAATTAAACGTAACGTAAACATAACGTAAAAGCTAGAGGCTATGTATTGTAATGGAACCGTTCACAATAAATCACGTAAACATAAAAATAAACGTACAATTAGACGTAAACTTAGAAGCTTGCAAGGTCCAAGGTTTTGCGTCTACGTCTAACTTAAACTTAAGAAAGGTCAGCCAATCAGAACGCAGCTGTTCTGTTTGTAGAGCTCTGTGGTAGAGAGAGCTGAACGTCGGTGATTCTGTAAACAGAATGACGTCAATGGACAAAAGATTAATTGCATTATAAGAAAGATATCCTTGCTCATATTACTCTAAGCAAACGTGTTACTGCACTTTGCATGCGCATAAACACTACCGCCATCTGCTCAGAAGCAGCAATCAGCTGTTAGTTGATCTTCGCTTGTTCTTGTTCTTTCTTCCCCCCCTCTTTTTTTCTTTTTGTTTTCTTCTTTTTTTATTGGCTAATACTTACTTTTGCGTCTTTCATTTTGAATGCCTACATACTACTAAGTTGTGTTAGTCTTGTTTCATTATGTTTACATTTAATGTTCATTGTGAATTGGATCTTATTGTCCCGTAAATATGATCTTAGGATAATTTTACAATTTTGTGGTGGGACTTTCTTTTTAGAAATGTTATCATTCTTAGAATATGTTTGTGTTCAGCAGTTGTTCTGTGAAGACAAAGAAGTTAAGTGGCGTGTGTAGTTATTCAGTGGTCAGTTATTATACCAATAAAATTATTTCTGGGAAAAATGCACCCTATGAGATTTTATAGACAAGTATGTGTATACGTTATTATGCCTTTTTGGCTATAATAATTGGACTTATTATTATTATTATTATTATTATTATTATTATTATTGTTGTTGTTGTTGTTGTTGTTATTGATCACGTATAAAGTATCGATACCCACAAAATACTATAGGTTCAGTTGAAAGCTCTTCCAGTCATAAACAATACAATGTAGTTTATTATTCCACCACAATCAGGTGATAAAATTCTGAACGGGACATCAAAGATGATCTCTTAACACAGATGGACTTCGTAATGAAATCGCGGATGAATAGGAGGTTCATTTTACTATCTCTGACATGTAGAAAGAGAAAGTATAGAGGAAGATTGTGAATGTTTTCATAACAAATGAGAAACGGGCAAGGAAACACGTTTTAAACAACACAAAACTTGTTTTTAATTACATGATAGTTCTTTACAGTTTAGTTTTTTTCTCAGTGAATATGCCAACGTTTCCATTTTTTGGTACAGGCTCAATCTCCGAAATAAAAAAAAAAAAAATATAAGACATTCAAAACTATAACATACTTTGAATTTTTTTGAAATATCTCAAAATTTAAACCGGACAGCCATTAAACGGTTAAGCGCATTGCTTTATCATATTTAAAATAAACACATGACTTTGTTTTACAGAAGGCATTGAAAATGTTTTCCTTGTACTGTCACATTGTTAAAAACGTTTAATCGCTGTGTGTATTCTTGTTAAAGTACTTAAAATGTCTTTTATTTCTCCTAATACCTGTGTATCTTCATCTTCCTCTTCTCATTTCGTGCTATAGCTCGGTGTGAGCCGTGGCCTGCCGCAGCGACATCTGCATCCTCTACCTCCGTCTTACGACTTATAGAGGGCAGTATTGCAGGGGACATGTGATCAGCTGTCAGCACCCGCAGGCCGCCTATCACGCAGCTTTCGTGATTGAAGAACGCCACCTCTCCATCAGGCAGCTTCTCAATTGTTGGGTGAAACGCGTTCCAGACCTCCCTCTAACTTAGAAATATCCCTAAGGAGGTACCAGGAGTCGAACCCGGGACTCCTGACCAACACTCAGCAACGTTAATCACATGGGCAAGGAATATGACCGATGATTTTTTCATAAAATACAGTGTTTGTTATTCGATATAGGAGGCATGATCAACTAAAACCCGCCCAATCCCCCGTTGCTTGGTCAGTTCCGGGTACCTATTAACGGTGGTAGCAAATGAGGGAAGAGGCAACTATCCTGCCCCAGTAGGAGTACAGCTGGCTTGCGTCGTTTTATTTTGCAAGCGGCTACTCCGAACCCGTTTTAAAGTGGATCAACGTGCTTTGATTCAATGTTTGACAGTGGAGGACTATCAGCCGAGAGAAATTCATCCTGACATACGTTTCATGAATTGTGAGGAATGTGTACAGAAGATAG
This sequence comes from Metallyticus violacea, assembly GCA_030762175.1. Taxonomy (NCBI): domain Eukaryota; kingdom Metazoa; phylum Arthropoda; class Insecta; order Mantodea; family Metallyticidae; genus Metallyticus; species Metallyticus violacea. The sequence continues at coordinate 9,870,308 of CM060841.1, forward strand.
CGGTGCGCAGGCGTTACGGACAAGACGTCAGCAAGCTCCCGGACCTTCCCCGGAAGTAATGAAACTCTGTTCGCAATGATTCCGCAAATGCTGACTGAAATACATAAGTAACAGCGCCTGGATCTGTGTTTGTAATATCTGTTTTTAATAGAGTTTAACTCCATTTTTAACTGCTCAGGCATCATAGACGATGAACACTGAAGATACATGAGATGAAATGATAAACTGGGAAAGAATTTTTTTTAAGGAAGGAAGCGTTCCAGGCCTAAGTTTAAGATACCTCCTCGGCATTTATGAAGAATGAGGAAAGCCTGGAAGAAGCCTCAGTCAGGGAGGATGGTCTTGGTGGAAATCGAACCCTATACCTACTGCTCACGAGTCCGCGTCTTAATTACTTCGACCACCAGTGCGATGTGTGTCGACAGGACTTCCTCCTGGGCATAGCGTACCTACAGCCCTGACCTTGCGACTTTCATTTATTCGGACCTCTCAAGAAATTTCTGACGCTTCCACAACGATGATACAGTCGGGTCTGCGGTGCAGAACATGTTCACGGTATTCGATGCTTGGTGAAGCAATGGGATGTTCCTAAGACACTACCTCTTGTGTCCTTAAATATTGCTGCTTCTGTATGTAATTCATCATACTGGTTTATATTGATAAATGGGCCCAGACGGATTTCAGTTGATCACGCCTCTTATATGTCACTGACATTTTTGCTTATGCAAAGACGTTTCATGACGGGATTTTCTTCTCTTCAGTACTGCAATTCTGTCTTCATACATTAATGGAACCCCATGCTTCCTCAAAATTAAACATTATCACTAAATGTTACTCAAAGCTCGGTTATAGATTTTTATACGACTTATATTATCATGTCGCAACAATACCTGAGCAACAAATACTTTATACTGCTGCTCTACAGCTGATTTATTACTCTACAATTTTCTAAAAGCGTACCGATGACAATAGTCGTCAGAACTTTATACTGCTTTGTTATATTCCACTCACACATCTACCATATGTTCCTGACTTCCAAGAGTTTTCTAAAGAACACAGTTTTCAGTAAACTGTGCCAGTTTCAACAGATTTTAATTTTAGAGCGTTTATCCAAAGGGAAATTTTGTAGATACTGGTGGTTATTATTTTTATAAATAAAGGTGGGCTTTGAAATGATTAGGGCTTCTTTGAAATTAAAGTTATAAAATCCCATCAATTTCTGAACAACCTTATGTATTATTGATATTTGATGTTATGCTCATTTTTCTTTCAACATTGGAAGTTGTTGTTGGTTTGTTTTATTACGGACGCTCTTTAATATCTCAAGCCATCAGCGTACCATCCAATTCAGGGAGTGAAACAGCCGATAAATTTTTGCTCAGAGGTCTCTTCTTTCAGGTTTGAGGTTATTTTACATGCCGTAAATCTACAACATGGGATCCACGGCTTTACTTCCCTTCTAAAGGAAGTCATGCTTAAGATTTTTACGCCAAAAAAAATTCATCGACCCTGACTAGGATTAAAATCGCTATCCTGGTTCTATGTGGCAAGTACGGTAACCACTACACCACCAGAAACGACAATACTGAAAGATTTGTATTTCCTCAACATCCCATAAATGTATTAATAATATATAATAAAAGGGCTTAATTAAGTCATGAGGTAAATACATGGTTCGTAAAAATATAGAAAATGTAAAGCATAATTTTGCTCACAGCTGTAGTGTTTTAATTGCCCGCAGTGAAAATATTAGGGTTTTTTTTTTTTTTTTTTTTTTTGCCTAGTTTTAAAGGTTCGCCTCGTCGTATGTCTTGGCTCTAGATTTCATGCCCGTTGAAACCATCTCATTCCGAGCAATAATTCATAACTAAACGAGCTTCACCAGTAAATTCAATTTCGTATCCTATTCTCAGCTCTGCTTTGTTAGAAGATACACCTGGGGTTTGGTTTCTGACCGGCCTGAAGCACAGAAATAAGTAGCAGTAGCATATCATAATTGCTTATTTATTCGTTTACTAGTGTATAGCACTCAATTCCAACTAAACTTAGCGTTTCTTATGGCAGCTGGAGGATATTTTGATATCGTCCAATGGTATTTCATTGTAACAGCCACCCGGTGCCTGGTCCACAGTGTTTACATTAAGCGAGTCGCCATCAGACAGTCTAAATAGATAGCTAGCTCGTTCTTATAGCAGAAGGAGTCGAACTGTATCAAGACCGACTATATTTACCAGACCTCAAATACGGAAAAATGACGCCGACGTGGTCCTATTACTGCCAATAGCAAATACCGAACTTTCATGCAGCATTATGTTTACAAGAACACTATTTACAATTAGAAAATATTTCCACGGTTTTTTAGAATCTGTAATTGTTTAATAAAATAATATATTATAATAATAATTAATACTAAAATTTCTCCACAAGTAATCACAGCTCTCTATAAAATTCACGAATTTCCAAATAACTGGACACCTTAAAATTAATCGACATCGTTGAGACAGCATCATGATATTTATCGTCTGTTTCAAGTAAAAGGAAATAATCTTCCTTGGTACTAGTTATAAAACCGGCGTACCTGTCTTGTCTTAAGCCCGCCTTAATATTCTGCTCATATCATTAAATAAAAATCTGTTCATCTCGCTCCAAAACCCGATTCATTCTTCTAGATCTTTCCTTTCCATTAACCCTCACTCTCACAAAAGATAGAAGATTAAGGAAAACTGCACAAAGAAAAGGTTCTTCCTATACATAAATTTTAGTAATTTTAGTAAATTTTACTAAAGTTTTATCATTAAATTCAAAACTTGTACGGTGTATACTCTTTATCCACTCCTCCGTTAATTACTGCTATTTAGGAAATGTAAAAATGCTATGCCGTATACTGCCGTAATAAAGACATCAAGAGCAAACCCAAGTGGTTCTAACACTGTCAATTAAACAAGTCTCTGGTGTTATTTCACTGAAGTAATATTAACTTAAAAGCAAACGAAATAATTAACACGCTACTGTTGATTTACTTCCACCTATAAACTACTGTAATAAGCAGAAAACTTCAAATTAATAACGTAGGATTTTCATATTCAGCCATTTTGTCTACTATCGATATCTACCTTGGGGACTGGTAAATATAATAGGTCGTGATAAGATGTGTAAGTATCGATACAATGGGGTCCCCATTCCGTAAGTAAACAGTTCAAACTGTAGACAGCAAAGTGAGGGAGGCGAGGACTTAAAAGTTCATAAAGAAAGTTTAACAGTCAGGAGTTAGCCATTTTGGAGGAAAACAAAGGAAGCTAGCACCGTAACTATGTCGATTAAACAAAGTAAATACACAGTAAAAGGAAAGTATAAATAAAGAAAAAATACAAAAAATAGTTTTGACTTTTCTTTGTCATCCAGCAACCTTGGTAGTACCATGGCCATTTCTTTATCACATTTTTGCAGATCTGCACAAAAATAGGAGATATAAAGGACAAGATGGTAAAAGAAACTGGATAAAAAAATGGAATTTATAAGAATGACGTGAGACAAAGTGAAAAGAGATGGAACAAGGAGGATAAAGAACAACAGCTGCTGGAAGAAACGAACAAGGAAAAAAAAAAAAAAGGGTAGGGGGACTTAAAGTGAATGAACTGAAAACCAAACAGAACATCGACAAATAGGGAGGAGTGTCTGAGTTTCCAGGGAAAGGGAGCAAGAAAAGATTCACGTCATTCTATTTTCTGAAACTCCTTCTAGCCCCCACACACACAAGCGAAACTTCTATTAGAAACAAGAGCTTTTCGCATCGGCTCACCCGCTTCCTCCCAGCAGCTGACACAGGAAAAACCGGGAGTTAACCAATCCATAAACGATCAAATTTCCTTTTTATCAGTTTGTGCTGTTGCCTTACATTCTTTCCACGATCATTCGAACTAAAAACTACAAGACTTTTGGAAGTGGCATACGAGGCAAAGATGAATCGCTAAAAGTAGGAAAAAAAAGTGAGGAAACAGAAATAGAAACTGGCTCAGCAGGGAAACAGAAAGTTGGACGATAAGAATAAAAAAAAAAAAAAAAGAAAGAAAGGGAAAGATAATGTCTCTTTGTCTTTTCTTACAAGCTTCACGGTGGAATGCTTTTAATGTAGAGAGTAGACAAACAGGTTCGACATTATGTGAATTTTGGAAAAACACGCTCGTTGCTCTTTCGGTTACAAACTTGCAAGGGAGCTAAGATGCAGGTGTACAATAACAATGGTGAATATTGTAAGCATTCCTTACGGACGAAAAAACATTCTTTTGCATCCCCATTGTGGAATTTGAAACATCTAACCCTAAGAACGACATAACGTTTCAAAACATATCCTATTTCGAACGTGTGAGATTATTGTTATATTCATATGTGTATTTAACTTCGTATATGTGTTATACTTACGGAGAATTCGCCTCACATTTGATCCGGGAAAGCGGGCCGGAGGAAGCCGGTAAAGCGCGAAGTAAACAGCAACATTCTAGGCAACATTCCTTCAGTGCTGAGCGAATCCATACGTTTGCGGTTGATGTATTGGCAATAGAATACATTGCACAGGCTCTATGTTATCAGCCGTTGTTTTGCACGATTTGAAGTGTTAGAAGACGTATTTGCTTGTGCACTTCTTTCTAATTTCATTTTCAGTGCGTGTGTGCATTAAATTAGTTATTTAGAGAATTTAATTTCCGGTTGAAAATTTTACTCTACAACACAGAGTTGTTATGTACGATACTTATATAAAAACAGATTCATGCCGACAGGCAATTTGTAATTCCCCTGATATTCGACCTCCAAATAGAGGTAAAAATAGAAACAATCAATAGATTTAAAGAAACAGGGTCGCTTAACTCTAAAATTCGTAGGGTTCTAAATTGGATGATGTTGGGGCGTCACTTGAACATTTTTCTAATACATCTTTACGTTGTGTAGCACAAGAAAAGGGGTCTCAAAAACTTCAGTCCATCGGTTACTAAACTTTTAAAACTGAAACCTTACAGAATTAAATTATAGTCCAAGAATTAAGACCTCAAGACAACTAAAGTAGAGTGAATTTCTGTAATTGGATTTTACAGAATATTAATGGCGGTATTGTTGATCCACATTTAATCATTTTCTCTAATGAAGCAATGTTTCATTTACGTGGCTACATATGCCACAGAAAATCCACGAATTATTAACGAAATCCCTCTGCATGATGAAATGATTGGTGTGTGGTGTCGAATAATGTGACCTATATTATTTTAAAGATACCGGGGAGGTAATAAGGGCAAATAATGTGCGCAAATACTCACACATTATTTGAACAGTTAACTGTGAAAGATTCTGTCACAGCCCATACTGCTCTTGATTCGTTGCTGGCTATAAGGCAGTTTTTGAAGACAGAATTATTTCTAAAGAGTTATAACCCGCACGTCCCCCAGATCTTACTGCGTGCGATTATTATTTGTGAGGAACCTAAAAAATAAAGTTTATTGAAATATACCACACACCTTGGATGAACTGAAAAACAATATAAGAACAGATATTAGCAGGATTATAAAAGAAGAACTTTTGCCTGTGAATGCAAATTTCATCACAAGATGTCGGGAATGTGTGAATGCCGAAGGCCACCACTTTGAGCAACCACTGTAACTCAAAATGATAATTGAGTGCATCCATATATTAATGAAAGCTTATGAGTAGAATACTGGGAAAATTACGGATCTAGAATGCCACTGTTTACTTCGCGCTCTATAGGCTTGTCCCTGCCCGCTTTCTCGGATCAAGCGTGGGGCGAACTGCCTGCACATCCGCATGAAAAACGAACAAATTTTAAAGGCGGCGAGCGTTTCAATTTTCGTAGTTAAGGAATAGAATCAGTACATTTGTTAATTACTTCGAAATACTAGTTTGTTTATTTTTTAAAGTTATAAAGTTAAAGAAATATGAAAATACTAAAATACTTACACAATCCTAGTCTTCGAAACTTAGAACCCACTAGCCCGTTATAGGGGGAAGGGTAGGGAGCGAGGCTAAGAGAAACAGAAGATTCTAGCACTAGTCCTATACGGAGCGTTTCTTTTTTTTCTTCTTCTTCTTTAATGCATTAAGGAAGCAGAAAATTTCTTTGTATGAATAAAGGATAAAAATCACACCAAGAGCGATTTCATTTCGTTTATTTATGGACGCTCTTTAACATCTCAGGTCATCAGCGTCCCATTCAAATCAGGGCGTGAAGCGGCCGATAAATTTTGCTCATAGGCCTCTTCCTTCAGGCTGGAGGTTCTTTATCGTGCCGTAAATTTGCGACATGGGACCCATACTTAGGATTTTTACTCCCGAAAAATATCCATCGGCCCCCGCCGGGATCGAACCCGCGACCTCGGGTTCAGGAAGCAAGTATGGTTATCACTGTACCACCAGGATCGACCTAGAGCGAAAGCTACAATGACGCATATGATCACCTGCCAGGTAAAGATCGAAAACATGGGAAATGTCTATAATAAGTACATTTCTTTTAGCCGTGCATTATTTCACGATAGCTCAAGTAGATCAATGAAAATCTTAGCTAGTACTAAAGCAAACCGCTGTTTCCTAGCCGGCACATATAAAGATTGCAGCGTAAGATTGTTGAGTTGTAATTAAGTCTATCAAGCAAGAAGATGAATGAACAATATTCTTAAGAGATGCATTTAGAAACTAGGGCAAGTGTAGGTTGTGCTGACATCAATAACACTTTGGAAACATAACAGTTTTATAATGCGATAGAGTTAATGTCACAGTTTGTTTAAATGTGTCAAGCAGTAGAGAGTCAGCAGAGATAGACCGATAGGCTCCATACTCTGCAAAGTGAGGAACCTTAAGACTTTGGCGATGGCAGCATTTCAAAGGTATGGGGAACAGCATTTCTGATTCTAGACCTAAAGTGTTTGCTTAGTTACAAAATATAGTTAAAGCCCTCTATAGTACAAGTATGGACACGCTCCATTTTGGGCCTAACCGTCTCTAACTCCCATAAGACTACGTGTTAAGTTTCTGTCGTTTTACTCCATTGTCATAGAGTTAATTTCTAAAACATTTGTGTTATACTGTTGAATGATACCTTCTGAGCCTGTTCATGTTCTTTTTGCATTAGAAGGCCTAGATCAGACAGAAAATACATACTTTTGAGACTATGTCAGTTATGTTTACGGCACTTTCGCGTAGTACCGCTTCCGAACTCAGCGGCCAATCACGGGTCATTTGCCGGCAGAGGAAAAGGCTGTCATCGATTAAAGCAGAAATCGCATTAAACGTAGGCCTTATTAATTACATCCTTTTTTGTTGTTGATTTGATTTATTTATGGATGCTCTTTAACATCTCAAGTCATCAGCGTCCCATTCGATTCATGGCGTGAAACGGCCGACAAATTTTGCTCAGAGGCCTCTCTTTCAGGCTTGAGGTTCTTTATCGTGCCGTAAATGTACGACACGGGACCCACGGCTTTACTTCCCTTCCGAAGGAAGCCATACTTAGGATTTTTACGCCCGAAAAAATCCATCGATCCTGGCCGAGTTTGAGCCCGCGATCTTGGGTTTAGGAGGCAAGTATAGTTACCACTACACCACCAGGACCGACTGTACATCCTTGTAACATGTGAAACTTGCAATAAGAATTTCTCATTTTACTTTGCTATTCACTATTTAAATTATTTGTTGTAATGCATTTATTATCAGTGTTGACATAAACTGTAAAAGGCCTACAATTAACCTGTCAGTTAAGAATGAATCACAAGAACTATAGGGTTTTGAGGGCTTCCTAACAAATTCAATTTAGAACAAAAACTTCATGTATTTAACATTTCTCTGCTCTAAATTGGTCCAATGAAAATTGCTATGACAACAAGAAACCCCCCCCCCCACACACATATATATATATATATATATATATAATTGGTGTGTGAAAATAAGAGATAAATAAACTAAATGATATGTTCCATAATTTAAACTATTCATAATCCATAGATTTGCATTTTCTATTTCTTTTCTTCCAGTTATGAACATACATTTAGTTGTCACAGTAGCATGTTGCATTTTTTAAAATATTTTTTCTGCAATAGTGGCATTGCAAATGAACTACATACTCTGGCAAACAATTTTTGTGTAAAAAAAAAAGGTTCAAAACACCTTCATAAATTACATACATTCATCTAATTTTGGAAAGGTATGGCAAATATATTCGAGAATAAGAGCACAGCATACTGTACTATAGTTGTAATATTGTAAGTATAATACACATAGTAATAGTCACCGCTAAATACAACAGAACCATGTTGATAAATATTTTATTACATTACATAAGTTGTTTTATATGTCAAATTATAACCTAACCTAATGCCTTTCTTTCCTTCAGTTGTGCAACCAAATGTACAACACCCAGACATGCTAACTAAATTAAAATAAACTTTTAAAAATGTTCTCCATATAAGCATATGGCACAAAACATAGACATCAGGCCCAAAATGGCGGCTAATGCTGGCGAACCAATTACGGAGCTCAGTTGTCGGAAAATTCCGCCACAAAGAGTGTCCATACTCGTATAATAGAGGGCTTTAAATGTAGTAACTATTTTAAGTTTTTGAATAAGTGTGTTTGTTAGAATATTTCTTCTTTTGCTCTGCCCAAGTGTGCTCCCAAAATGTCCGATCCAAATCATCTCATGACATTTGTTTGTTTGTTTTTTTTTTAATATTTTAGCATTAATCCTTTTGTTGTGAGTGGGGACAGTTTATATGAAAATTGTTTAATATTAAAACAAGAAGATAAAAACAGCGATATTTATAGAAACAGTGTAACACATGGAAACACAATTCCTGTTTAAATATTTCATCCAAGAAGAGAAAAGAGTTGCTATCTACTTCAAATTCCCTTTAAAATTAAAAAGTTGCTTTCTTCTTAGAGGGATATTAAATAATGGTAACAATAAAGATACCATTTAAAAAAGGCACCAACTCTCAGCTGTATTTAATGTGTCAAAGAAGAAGAAAAAGAAAGAAAGAAAGAAGAAATAAAGAAAGAATTTAGAAAGAGCATACTCTAACCCAGTTATGGCAATCATGTGGGTTATGTGAGGCCCCAATGCTGTATTATGGGAATTTACGCAAACTGGTCTGTGCACCGCATTGAAACCTGTACAATAACTAACTCTGAACAGCAATCCTGTATGACTTCAGTTTCACTACCTTTGTCGCTCTTTGACATGTGGAGTATGAAGTCCCGGCTCTGTAACGATTTTTTAAGATATTGCTGTAGACGGCTCCCTATGTCTCCTGTCACATTTGCCAAACAGGAAGTGTGGTGCTTGCCAATTTCATTCGACAAAGATTCTGTTGTTTTCAGTTTCTTCACTGCGGCGAGCATTGTCTCTCTTGGGAAGTACGCACACACTGTACTCTCGCCGAATTGCCCTTTGCGTGACAGTGACAGATTTCGATATACCGTAATATACCGCAAGACGCTCTAACATTACAGAAGAGCATAACATCAAATGATTTTTATTAGAATTGTTTCAACAATAAAATTAATATTAAAATAATATATTCTTAAAATTTTCTCACAAAACATTAATCGTTGTATAAAACTTTTACCACTATTCCATTTACTCACTAATGCCAACTGATAAAACCCATAGCTATTTAACAATACTAATTGCGAGTGATGTGCTTTTATTTAGTATTATACGAGGTTAGGTCCATAAGTTTCCGGCCTCGTCGATAAGGATCATCGCCTTCACAAAAATACCTGATCTGTTAAGTAAATAATTGTAACTGTAACTTCCGCTCCGCTTTGTTCTGTTGTTCAGATATAGTTGCATAAAGAAGACTATATGTAGATGATTGTGACATGTTCCAACTGAAGTATTGAGCTGTTATAAAATTTTCACAAAAGAAGGACTTACTCCAAATGAAATTGAACAGCGATCGGACGGCGTTTATGGGGAAGCATCCCCCTCATATTCTACAGTAAAAGAATGGGCCAAACTTTTTCGAATGCATGGACTGAGAAAGCATTGAAGACGAAGAGCGTGCAGGTTGGCCCTTGGAGGTGCTCATTCCTGAAAACATCGCTAATATGGAAGGAGAAATTATGGAAGACCGGCGGCTCAAAGTTACAGAAATAGCAGCAAGATTGGATCTTTCTAATACAATAGTCCTTCGAATTATTCATAAACATTTAAACATGAATAACGTTAGTGTAAGATGGGTGCCTAGACTCTTTCCTCAGTCCAAAAGCAGCAACGAATCATCTGTTGTCAGGCATTTTTGGAGTTCTGCCATGTCAAGGAAAGAGAAGTTCTGCAAACCATTGTTATAGGAGATGAAACTATGGTCCTCTGCTATGATTCCTTGTCTAAAAGAGAATCATTGGAGTGTCGTAAACCTGACGAAGCACCGCCCCTAAAGGCCAAGGGGTCACTCAGTGACCCAAGAAGATCATAGCCACAATCTTTTGGGGCTGTGAAGGAATATTCTTCATTGACGTCAAGGAGAGGAACACCACAGTAAATGGGGACTACTATGCTGGTCTACTGCACAGACTATGTGCTTCCATCAAAGAGAAAAGGCAAGGAAAGCTGAGTTGTGGTATGCGCCTTCTTCACGCAACGCTGTGCACAAGAGCTGTGTGCACAGGTAGGAAGCCGCGAAGAAATGTGGTTTCAAAGTGATCGACCTTCCCCATACAGCCCAGATCTAGTTCCCAGTGACTCTTTTCTCTTCTCAAAACTCAAGAAGGACCTTCGAGGAAGGAAATTTAAGTGTGACGAAGAAGTGATGGAGCTGTTTATGCCCATTTTGATGACAAGTCTTCTGACTATTTTTTTGGGGTGGGAGGATTGAAATGTTAATTCAATATTATAAGAAGTGTATTCCAATAAATGGTAACTATATTGAAAAGTTAATTATAGATTTTGTCTATATCATACCTAGAAAATGGCTAGGCCGGAAACTTACGGACCTACCGTCGTGGATATATATTTTTATAACTCCAGCTATTGTCATAATGATACGGGAGTCAGTTGTTTGGAGTGGTTAGTTATTTTTCCGTTTTTTATCATTTCGTGATTGTTAGTTTTTACGATTAGTCAGTTCTTGCTCACAAATTTCTGCGAAAACTAAGTTAGCAACACTGAGACGACAAATGCATTTGTATGGGTTGAAATATTACATTAAAAATTACGATAAATTTACAGAGATATGCGGCTGTGATTGGTTTTAAAATTCAAAATTTCATTGCATTTAATTTGTAGAAAATATGATGATGTCACAAAAGAAAAATAGTCTCAAGTAGAGGCAACATGTTTAGCATCTTCAACTATAAGATAGTTATAAAACTTAACTTACAAATTTTCGTAGTTCCCGCGTGGTTTAAAAAATCTCGTCCGAAGTGCCAAGAACATAACCAAGGTTACGCTATTTTAAAACTACCTCTTTATATGAACGATTATCGATTACGATAAAGTATTTGATGGAGTAATTAGTATCAAGCTTCGGAATATAACGTTACAAAAGCTCAGCGATGCAGTGAAACTAAAACAGCAGCAATAAATCGAAGGGGCAGACAAGGGAGTGTATTATCGCCGTCACTTTTTAATTTATTTATTGGTGACATAGTCCATTATCGGCAAATGCAGTTATTGAAATATGCTCCACTGAATAGAGTAATGCTGCAACACCAAATTGACACAGTTGACACAGAAAATAACTTCAAATGCCAGGCTTTAAGAAAATGCCACTGTAAACATTAAAATATTTGTAATTCTTAATCATAAAACTTCCAATCTGGATATAATATTAGAAAACAACATTCCAAATTTCATGGATAAAATTATAGTAATCATTTGTAAATAGATATACAATCGTTTAGTTGCATTTATCGTAATGAATGGTTAAAATATAACGTGTGTCTCACAACATCACTATTAACTAATTGTTTTCATCTTTAAAGATGTATATTTTAGTTTCTCTATACTAATACAACGTATTATTATACCTTTATTTTCTTCTTTTGCATTAAGTGTAGTATTTACTTTAGTTAATAATTATTAAGCCCTCTTTAAAATAGCAAATAAATGTATTAGTTGACAGTTTATATAGCAATGGTAAAATATGCAAATTAGATGCAAATTCACCGCGAAGAGCTTCTTGATATAGAGTATTCCATGATAATGAAAACGTGTACTAGAGAAACATGAAAATGAAAAATTCAACTGAGAAACAGAGTACCTCTTGCTGGCCTAAAACGGTTCAGCTCCATATATTGGTCCATATGCCTATTTCTTCTGCATTTTGTGGAGGGAGGCAATGGGGCTGTATGGTAGCTGTGTAAATTAATTTAAGCCTGCCGATCGCAGATTTCGGCTGCTGTACACCACCAACTCTCCTTCCATGAGACTCTCTCTCTAGGGCTTTCCGCTGATTTCTGGCAGCTGTAAGCTAGCCAAGGCTGAGTGAATGGGAATTTGATACGAAATGCGCCAATAAACAACGCCTCGTGATTTAATTGCAGAGGTTCTCCCAAGCATAAATAATCAGATGAACTCAAGTCTCACGTTGGATCACGGGCAAGGTAAACTTGGCAAATGCGCAAATTTGGTTGCGTTCACCCAAATGGTGCCTAATATGAAGAAAGTGCTACTTCAACGGTGTTTAACGCAGGATCAATGTTGCTATGTGTAGGCGCGGTGATTGATTGTCAACGTCGGATCTTGTACTTCGGACTCGGGTCGTTCTTCCTCTAACTGCCCGGGCGAAGCGGCAGCACTATCTTGGCGCGGAGAATTTTGAGACTGACCCCGCATGAGCCAAACTGTATTTCTTATATACTCTAGAAAAACTTACGCTAACACAATAAAGAGGAGCTGGGTTTTCGCGCCAGTTCTGTTTTCACCACGCTCATAGGCTGATGCTTACATCACTCATGGTTCTTCCTATTCGTTACCCAATTCTGATGAAGCAACAAGCTCCGCTATTTGTCAATCAGCTCACTTCAAACAAATTTTATACGTTACTCTCAACGACCTGTGGATGGGCATCTTTCGAAAAGTGACTGGCTTCTACGCCAGAGGGACGAACATTCTTTGCCTGTTGCATACCAGAAGAGATTATCTCGCATTGTCTGACTTCTTAAACACTGTACCATCTTAATTCTTAATATATCAATTTTGTCATCGAAGTTTCTTATATACAGAAAGCACAACATACATGTAAGAAATCACAGAATCGTTGATTTAAAATTACAAATATTAGTTACCTCCATTACTCTGTAATTGTTGAAGAGCCAGGGACAACTTCAAGTTTACTTCATTGTAACCGTTATTTGTCCCTCACAACACTAGTTTTCTGTCCTGATGCATATGTTTTGTTCCTATAACACTCTCTTTTAATTTTTGACTAGCTCTACATCCCACTTTAAATTCTGAAGTGGCGGAAGTAACAGCACGTTCTAATTTGTTCTTTGAAACAAAATCTTAATTGGGACACTGCAACCAAATAACAACATACAAACATTCAATTGCACATTACGAACGGACAAGCCAGTCTTTAATGCCGTAGCAGGTAGCAGCTTGTAGAGTTTGACAGACGCTTGGTGGTTTCATTGTGTGTAAAATCTGTGTTATCTTTTCTTGGATAGTAAATACAATGTTGAAGAATGGGTTTTATGTACGATACATATGAAAAAACACATATTTGAGAGAAGTGATAAGGGATTTTGGAAGAAATATCATGACAATCGTGTTCGCCAACTTGTTTACGAGAGACAGAATCCGTCAATGACAACCGCCGTGTTTTTACGGAAGAAAAGTAGATGCCGACAATGTATTGCCACTGAGGGGCATCATTTTCGATATCTCTTATAACACAGGTTAGTGCTTATTGTTGTCAGTTTTAAATACAGTATCAATTTATGCGTTCAGTAAAAGTGTAAATAATAAAATAAAAATAGTAACTTGTCGACTCTTATGTCCCTTTTTCCGGTTGCTACGTCTGTAGTGAGCAGTAAACAGACACACGCAGACGGCACGGCACTCAAATAGCCTAATTGTACATGTTGAAAGAATGGACGGTGACCTCTTGCCAAAGAAGATTTTTATGTAATAAAAATATTGGCCGACCAAAGAAATACGATTATGAGGTTTAACGTTCATGATACCGGTAATTATGATATCAATGATCATAAGAACGTGTTTCAAATGTTATTCCTGTTATAAAGGCCGGTCATTATGGAATACTTGTTTTGAACGCCACTATTGCCCTTATCATATTGCCACTTTGTAAACAACTTAAATGTTGCCTTTAAGTAAAGCATGGCTCACACCTCTGAACAAGAGGAAATCTGACACAAAAGCTTCCAATGTTAAATTTATAACATAATGACATTCTCATGGGCATCGCTAAGTCGACCCAATTGTTAAAATCCTTGACGTCAGCTCTTCTACATCTGGAAGTAACAGCTCGGTTAAGTTGACAGCACGGTCCGGTTCTGCACGCGCGTTTCGGCTTCTGACGAGCCATTCCAAGCAACCTGACAGCTAATTAAGAGAGAGGAGGTAAGGAGGACCAGGAATATTCCTGCTAACTAGATATTGACCAAAGGAAGGGATAATACTACCTGCCCTTTCTTATACGAAGAGTGTATAACTTCAGGGATGGTTTAAGATG